>JAUCMT010000026.1:15360220-15383266 GCA_032357475.1 Enteromius thamalakanensis
CCTCAACTTAAAATGTCCAATGCAGCCAGTTGCCTCATTTTTTATAAGTTGGATCTAAGTATGACTTTTTACAGTGTACCTAATATATATGGTTAATTTGCAAAAACATATTTTTTATGCAAATCATCCTTTTTGGTGTATTGTGTATGTTTTTATTTAGTTTTATTGTGTTGACCTATTATCAAATAACCCAACTGCAGTTTGATTGAAATTATATCAAATGCACAATACGGAGAAAAAAAAATTAAGAATCTTTAAAAACAAAGTAAATGCTTCATAAAAATGTAATGACTTCAGTGGAGAAAAGCTAAAAGCCAGTATCTCCTTGTCTAAATGCATTTGTCTGGGTGAGACATGCGACATAAATATCATTAAGAAAGTTTTACTTGGTCACTTAATAGTCTGGGAAAATGCACAAACACATTATCCCGTTTGGTCTCCACTTTGTGCTCAGTGTGCATTATAAACTAAGAGCTCGCAAAGTACAATTAGATGGAAAATTTTTAGCTGTCCAAACAAGTTCAAGCACCTGAGCTTCAAATCTATCCTTGTTTGTCCCTGGTGCAAGGAGAACTTAAATCCAATATTATTGCACAGCATAACTTCTGAATCAGACTTGATTCCTCTGGGAACAACAAACCCTCACGGTTCAGGAGGAATATTTGCTGCCTTAAGCATTGGCAGAAGCTTTCTCTGAAATCCTAGCCAGGTGTGGGTTATAGTGTGGAGAGGCAGAAGAGCCAGAGAAGTGTTGCTCAGCCTCATCTCTTCCTTAATGCTCCTCGACCTTTCTTTCATTTTCTCTGGGGAGTTGCTAACTTCTCTCATCTCAAGCAAATCACAGGCCCCTGATTGTGTCCATCAAAGGCATTGCGTCGGACCAGACCGTTGCACTCTTGACACCGGCCAATGTGAGGAAGGGCATGACCGAGCTGCCTGCCATCAATATCGACATCTTTAACTCGCAGTCAATAAAACATGTGGGTCAAGTGCTAAGTAGTGTCTGGAAGCAGCTGAAGATGAAGCCCTTTCTAAACTTCAGTCATTATTCATTATCCATTCAGAAGGTTGTTTGGAAATGACATTAGAAGACTAGAAGCTTGCATAACGACAGGGGTCATTGATCTGAATTTTAAAGGATCACTTAACAATAGGTACTGATAAACATTTGCTGTTATTCTTTAACACATTGCTACTCTACACTCAAAAGCTATCACTGGGGCAGTATCCTTTTTAAAGGTAGGCCTTAGTACCTACCTTTTTGTACCCTTTTGTAGTCAACATTCAAAGTGGATCAAAACCTTGTCCTAAAATCAAAAACAATACCTACTATTTTCTTAGGACAACTTTGATGAAAGTTTTTAAACCACTTCGAATATAGACTACTTTATCAGGTTCAAATACGTAACAATGAGTATTAATATGTACCTTTAAGGTACCAAAATGGACCCTTTAGGGAAAAAACATGTACCATTTGACAGTTTTTGTCCCTTTATTTCTGAGAGTGTAGGGACATAAATGTTGAAGGGAACAACTCTTTCCAAGACTTAAGTGGATAGATGAAAAATAAAAACTTAAATTGAAAAAACAGCACAATTTATGTAGGAATTTATGTTATATTTGACTAACATTTGTTGCATGAAGCATCTCCATTCTGAATATTTTACTTTGGAAGTTGCTGTTGTTGTAGCTGACCAAAAAAGAAAACAAGAGAAACTTCAGGTTTTTTCCTCTATACAGTGGTTGATAAATTGTATAATTATCAACAATCTTCAAAATATCTTGTGTTCAACAGAAGAAATATAAATATTATAATTTTATAATATTATAATTATAATTTAAATATTGCACTTAACATGCACAGTTAAATAATAATATTGACTGATATTACAAGTCTGTAAAAAATATTATGAACATTTTTGCATCCCTATAGAAACAGGCTTGCTGAAAACATTTGCATGCGATACTTGTGTTTCAATAGGAGCTGGGTTGGGTAAACGTTGACAGAATTATAATTTTTGAGTGAACTATTTCACATACCATATTTCATTAGATGCTAAAAAAAAAGCTATAAGGAATAGAACATTTTAAAAAATGTGTGTCTTTAAGGCTCATGAAAATGAGATCTTCCATTTGCCATTTTATAGTGCTCTTTGGTCAGTTGGGCCCTTTTTTATGATAATAACTGTTATAGCACCCTAAGCCATGTTAAGAACGGAGTATGCACTTACATTGTGGTATGAATTGTGGTCTGGCTTATTTTTGAAAGCCATGACACATTAAAATATGAGGACATTAGATTGTTAGCACTACTGAGTTTATTGAGACAGAAGTGCTAATAATCAATTCATTACACTGTAAAAAAAAAACTTTCTTACTAGTTTATCAGTGTATTTAAAAGGTAAAAAAAACCAATTGACATTATTTTAGTTTATTAAATTATGGTATTTAACTGTAAATTTAACTTAAAACTGTAAAACCTAAAATATTGTTAACGTATTTATTATGTTTGAATTCTGGCAAAATTTTTATGCTTTTTTTTTTTTTTTTACTTGTGTAACATACTTATGTATGTTACTGTTTAAATTCTGAAGTCAACATCAGATAAATAAACATACCATTGCATGGATGTTTCAGACCTTAAACTGGTATCAGTTTAACTGATTAATAAATTAAAATGGTTATCCTATTTGTTTTGTCTGGTGGTATAAAGATAGCTCAAGAGCAAGCTTTAAAGATATACTTCATGTCGGCACAAACAGGTGCACACACAATCATGAAAGATGTGTGACTAACATTTGAATGTACTGGCTGTTCATTCATCCTTTACACATACCTAGAGGGAAGCAGTCGACCTATTTTCTATAATGAAGAGAAATATCAGCATTTGCACATTTCTCTTGAAACGCAAATGACGTTGTACCAGGATGCCGAATAGAAAAGTAACTGTTTTAAAGAGGAATCTTTTTCAATTTCTCTGCCATTCTGTTACAGGAGTGGGAGTGAGATTTCACAGGAACAATGAAGAGGTGCTTAAGTAATTTGGCTCTGCACATGACAGAGCAGAAAGACCTGAATGCAAGAGAATGATATACTTTGTGCGGGAGGATATGTTACATGTCTAAGTTGAAGGTTTACTCATAGTGCCGTTCATAATATATTGTGAAATGAAAGAGCTTGCTCGCTCTCACACACCAGCCTCTCTGTTTTTTTGTTGATTTAGTAAGAAGTCCTGTTTATATATGGCAAGACAGAATACTGGAGGTATAATAATGGTTCTGTCTGACTGATGACTGGACTGGACGGCAGTCTTGATTACATAGAGAAAATACTGGAAAAAAGAAAAATGTGTGTGTGGATGAGTGCATGGGATAAAAAATGCTGAAGTATTTTCAAAAATATAATTCATTCCTTGGGGTTCTGATGCCCTCTTGACTCTTTACCACATCAACAAGGTCTTGTTGACAAGACTTCGAGGGACCTTGGTGGTTCTCCTTTCACTTTCTGGTTCACTTTCTGAATTTCATAGATTTTTTTCTTATGAAAAGCTGCTCATTTCTTTATTTGAAATAACTATAAATAAGAATTCCTGTGCTGGTTTAGTTTAAATTATGCTTGTTAAACACCCACAGTGAAGACAATAGCAAATCAGTATTCATAGCGCAACATATGCTGGTCTGTTCATCAGGGTTGGATCTGAGATTAATTTGTTATTACAGTTTTCTCTGCAAGATTTTGTAACTATGCCTTATGTAAACCTGTGCGTTTTTATCTACAGCTTAGGGACACTGACAGAGGTTGTGAGACATGCAGATTAAAAAGGTTAGATACAGAGGATCAAGGGAGTGGAGCAAATCCATGTTTCACTGCAACAATAGAAAAAATATTAATAAAATGACTGACATTTCGTGTTATGTCTAGTTCCAGTTTCTGTTCAGATTTGTGCTGTTTTCAGTTCCCTTTTGCATGCCTTTGTCTTTCTTTCATGTAAAATTCACCTTAAGAAAAGGCCAAAGCAGTGAGGTCAAATGGGCATCCGATTTTTATTTTATGTTTTATCACACTATTTAAATAGCAAGCTGTGTCCTATAGCAATGTTTTAATCTTTAAACAGTTACTTATTATAGTCGCAGATCCTCTGTAGCAGCTTAGTTTTACACAAACAATCATCAGTAAACGTTTATTTTAATCGTATGCATTGCACAGGGGGAAAAGTTTGCAATGCGTTGTGATTGTTAAAACACTACCCCGATTGTGTTTCGAGTAATGCGTGCACATCGCGCGCCCAGTTGAAACGCGAATTCGCGTGCCTCTTGCGTGTTATAGGTACGCATGACAACGACACTGGACACGCGTTTCTTGAAAAGGGCAATAGACACATTGGATGTGGAAGTGGTGTGAAAGAGGAGGGACTTGAGACTTCAGTTTGCGTTTCACTGTGCAAACTGAAGGGCGCTCACGCTCGGCTCTCCTGGACTGACCGCTGAGGCACGGAACTAGTTTGCGCTGACGTTGCCGTCACACGTTAAACTCCCACAACTGTGCCCAGCGCCGACAGCGGACGTTCCGCGAGCCCGGTAAAGGCTAGAAGTTGTCCGTTTCTTCCTAAAGCGCCACTCTTCCATGCGAGGATGTGAATTTCCGCGGGAGGATTCAGAGTCGTGCCATGGTTTTGACCTGCGCGCTCCTCACAGAAATGGTGAGTGATTCATTCATCATTAACGCGCTTTATAATTGCCCTGAAATCCTGAAAACTATTCATTAGTCTGTGGGGTTTCTGTGGTAGAGATGAATACACCGAAATGTTTAGACTGCTTTGAATCACACGGTGCTTAAAAGAGAAAAGTGTCCTTATATGGGAGTTATATATTAGATTATGCGCTCATTTGGTAGGCAGCCTTTTAGTCTTTTATTCCAAATGCATGCAGGAATTGTATAAGAAATATGAAAGCGCCAAGAAATCGTACCAATACTTTCTCACATTTGACATTTTCTGTACTGATTACATGAAGCATAGTTTAATTCAGCGTTTTAAGAACTACTTTATTAATATTCTATAATTATATCAGAAGCTATTTTAATCAAAACATACGCAAAACGCGTATTCGTGTAAATTTTTTTAACAAGATATTGTGTTTTTCAACAAGTGGCTTGGAATATAACAAGGTCTTTGTTAGTGCTTCCTAGATCATTTATTATTCATAAATACAAATGTCATGTAGCAGACATAACTTTACATTTGACATTAAGTAATATATGTTAAATGACAGAGTTGATCTGTTTACCTTGCCCAAAATTGCAGGAAGCACCTTGACCAACCCAGATAGTGTGATTCTCAGATGCTTGTAATGTGGATTAATTAAAGCTTCCATTAAATATTGATGCATTATGATATTAAAATATTAAGAGGCTGTAATGATACATCAGGCACTTGAATAGGGCCTCATATCATTATTCTGCTGTTATTGTTTTTAGCTGAAGGTTGCATAGCAATATCGGTTTAATTTTTTTAAAATACGTCTTCATTTTCACCTTTCTGTTCAGCATTTTTGTGTGGATTTAGTGGCTTACAATCAACATTTAAATAACCTGCTGTGCTGACTGGGTATTAACAGTTCACTAAATTTAATGGCAAAGTAATTTCGTGATTGTCACATTTGGAAAACGCTCTTTCACCATCACCAGGCGGTAATCCTTCTCCATGATTTGTAATTATGAAGTTCTCCAGTGACGCAGAAAGAGAGAGATGAGAGTAATGAACACTTTGTAGTTGTCTGTGTTTTTGATATATGAATGATTGTAAACCAGAGTGGTGGTAGAAAGTGTAGAACCCTTCTGAATGAACTGTAATCTCTTATGAATGTAACTTAATTTGTGAGCAAGTCACAGAGCATGTTTTTGTTCTCAAGAGCCGGAAGTAGTATGTGTACCTGTAGAATAATCAGCACTGTGAAGAGGGTAATTTCAGTTAGATGTTTCAATCAATGAGTTGACAATCAGGTGCGAGTTTCAGCCGTTCCCCATAAAACAAACACAGACTTTGGCTGCTGCTATCTGAGAATATATTCCCAACTATATGTTTACAAAGTTGGTCATGTCATGATTAAATGAGACTTCCAGAAAAAGATATGTCGATATTAATATGACTCGGATGGCTTACAAGACATTCTTAAGAATAAAGACTTTGACCTCCATAAACTCACGGTCATCCAGATAGCATTCAAATGAGGAAATCCAACAGCATTGTTTCTCTTCCTATTAGTGTTGAGCTAACACGCAAAACTAAATGCATAAGACTTAAGGAGCTCTCAAAAAGCAGAGTGTTTCTCAGAAGTTATGGCTATATTATTTCTTTATTATACATTTTTTAGTTGTCTTATTTCTTATGTAAGTCTGTATTTGCCACTGAACCAAAAAAAAAAAGGTAATTTGCAGCTTTTTATATCACATTTCTTTTTTTCTCATAATTAGGCCGAATAATAATAATATATATATATATTTATTGTGAGATATAAACTCGGAATTGCATGCTATAATTGTGACATATAAAGTTTACATTTTAGAAAAAAGATGCAAACTCTCAATTTGCAAGAAAAAGTCAGAATTGCATGATAAAAAGTCGCAATTACCTTTTTTTTTCATTCGGTGGTTCAAATGGACTTCCATAAGCAATCACAAATGCAAAAGCCCCAGATAAAAATTTGCAAATGAATCACACTTTTGATACAGTTGGTCAAACGGATTTTCAAAAATGTCTAAAACTGTTTGTGATTTATTTTTGATGAATTTGGACAGTTCACTTGTCTGCACAGGATATTTCACAGGACATAAAACAAAAAGAGCCTGGATGAGGTGGATGTTTACCTACAATCCAATAGGAAAGAAAACTTGCAAATGTCTTATACATTATTGGCTTTGTATTGTGCATCCACACTGCAGGTAAACACATTTTATATCCCTTTGTATCCAAAAGAGTAGCTTATTTTAAAAAAGCATCAAACTGCTCAGTTATTCACACTGTTAGCAGTGGGAGGAGTTTATCATTTGTCCAAAGAGCTCCTAGGTTAATTCGCGTTTATGCAATAGGGAAAGCAGCGGTCAATATTGGTGTCCCAAGCATGGGACGAATGTGTTTTGATGGATGGCTTAGTACGGAGCTCTGGCCAGAAGATCGATAAGCTCTCTTTAACATTGCATTAGATCACCACGTAGAGCCTTAAAATAAAGGTGAACATGCTTTACATTTCCTGAAGCTTCCAAATCAATTTTCTTTTTTGTTTTATCGCTTTCTGGGCACTAGGTGTAAATCCATTAAATAAAGCTTTCCGTTTTCAATGGGAGCCATGTTAAAAATGCTGCGATTGTTGAATAAATAAACTTTAGGATTAATGAGTTTGAGTCAGGGAAGTGATTGGGGTAATTTCATTCTCTGTGCCTTGCGTCGAACTGCTTGCAGTGCATAGATCATTGGTTGGTCTAGACTAGAGAAAAAAAACTTGAAGATCCAGTTAACTTCTGTCAATCACAGTGTGTTAGAGCAGTGTTAATGGTCTCAGTGTTTAAATTACTGCAGTATTAGAGAGACTAGGAGGCTTTAATGAGGTGGCGAAACTATTTTCTCAGTGTAAATAAGGGGTTGTGTTTCATCTCCCTCCACTGTCTGTCAGTTTATATATATTTTTTAAAAATTGTTCTGATCCACTCTAAAAAGTCATTTAAAATGTTTACATTTGTTACAGAATGGTAGTAAAAGTGGTTTTATTTTTAATACAAATTTTTAGCATCACTGAATCTTATCACTCAATCAAAACTAAGTACATTCATTTATCTTAACAAAATTGGCATATTTGCCCCCCAAAATGAAAAACCTGTTGTTATTAACTCTCAAGTTGTTTTAAACCTATATGAGTTTTCTTTCCTCCTGATGAATACAAAAGAAGATATTTTAATGCATGTTAGTCATTGACTTCAATAGTATGAAAAAAAGGAAAAGCTTCTAAATTTATACTTTTTTATTATATATACCTATAAACCCTTTTATTATAATTTATTTAGTATTTTATTTCCAGAATTTAGATATACATAAAATTATTTATTACTTTATTAATAATTAATTTAAACACTTTTAATTAAACAACAAATCATGTCAAATCAATTTCTCATTGCTTTTCTCAGGACATTTAGAAAAACAGTAAAGTACTGTTTTAAAATGTAGTCGTAAAATTTGCTACCTACAGTATAGCGCACATTGAGAACAGCTTACAAATAAGGTTTCTAATAACAGCATATTCATATGTCATGTTACATAGTAAAACTAAGATTATTGGTAGTTGATTACATTTAATATACATATACTCATGTAAATATTAATGTAATATTGATTTTCTTTTTAGTTTTACAGCCTGTTTGTCCTTTGGGTTATTGGTGTTCCTGAACAAGATTGCAGTTTCACAAAGAGTCATTTACAGTAGTGCAGCTTTGAAAAAATCCAGGGGCTCTAGCGCCTTAGTGTGAGATATCAGAGGACTGATGGCCACAGCATTAGAGAGGGGCTCTCGGGAGGGATGAACCCACAGAAACACCTGGAGTTCTCTTCATTATCCTTATGATGTCCAGCAGCAATACAGCGCATATCAGAGAAGATCACAGCAGCCCCTCTCCTGCAGCGCTGGAGCCACGAAAGCACTGTTATTAGGAGGAGGCCTAAAAGGCTCTAGTAAGCTATTTCTGAGAAAGTACATGAGCGCACTGAGCAGAGTTGTTTTATGGACACAATTACACCACTGCTTTAACAATTTTAAATTGTCCTTGTTCTGAGTGTAGGAAGTCGTCATATGTTTTGAATTTTGGCTCAGCTCGCTCCAAGACGTCCACTCGGATCCATCTGTGAACTGAAACGATAGGACATATTTGGTAGCATCTGGGCCATTTTCCAAAATAAAGGCTCTATTTTGTTTTGAACGTGTGCTTAATGGAAATCAATAGCAACAGAGATGCGAAACTAGACAATTAAGGATTTGACATTGATTTCCAGCGTGCATATAAGTTCAGGAAATGCACCTAAAGGTTTGTTTGTGAAATGCTCTGGGAGATGCAAAATGATTTTTAAATTGTTTATCAAAAAACAAGCTTTAACTAAATCACCCGGCCTGTGCTCGCATGTTCTGCCATGCATCAACGCTACGTAGGAGAAAAAACAAGCTTGCTGCTGTCAGCTCTCGCCTGCCGGTGGACAGAAAACAAACCCAGGAATGAAGCACTTACGGTTCCGTATGCTCTTCTGGCTTGTGGCCGACCTTGACGCTGATTTATCTCTGTCCGTCCGACTCAATTGAAGAAATCTAAGGTTTATAAGCGCATTCAGGAATGTTAAAACGTTCTGTATGCTTTACATCAGACCAATTTGTCTTGTCGTAACCAATGCAAGTGTAAATCTTGCTTTAATTTGCATGGTTAGAGGTATGCGAGATGACTTGTGGAGGCAGCAGCCAATGAGCTGGGTATTGACACAGTATTGTTCTGCATAATACCAATAGACCTTAAAAATTAGTAACCTGGTCTCATAAAAATATCTACCTTTCACCGCAGTTTCAAAAAGAAATGTCCACTGAGTGGCATTAAAACACAGGTTCAATATGTGAACCCTGGCACATTTTATATATATGTATTGCGTAGGTTCGGAATTGGAATATTTAGGGACTGTCACTAAAAGATAATGTGCTATCATGCTGGAAATATGCCCTACACCAAATCCAGCATCCAACCTACCTGATAGTGTTAACAAATGCAAAACTGATGCAACTGTGTCTTTCCAACTTCCTTTTACACAGATCTGAACTGTTAGTTTAGATCTGAACCATAGTTACACGGTATTCCAACCAAAGCTCCTCTGTACTCTGAGCTACAGAGCAAACCTACCGTCTATGAAAACACATGTCCATGTTAATCAAAACTCAATAAATGTATGTGAAAATGATTAAAAGGTGTCAGAGTTTTACTCTTAATTCGTGTTTCACTAAAAAGTGCACCAAGGTTTATCCTATGAGACCAGGTAAGTACGCTAATAACGATCAGTACTAATTACTGCAGTCGGGGCTCCATAAAGCCATGCCGTTTGTGCACTGTATAATAATCGACTGCTCTTTCTTGAAGGTTACCTCTTTGTGCAAACAGTTTTTATTTTCTATGCATTGTGCGTCTGCATTGTAATGCATGCAGAGCAGCACACCAACATTATCTCAGCTGATTCCAAGAAAAGTCATTATTTCGGGGTGATATGTAAATCCATCCTTCGGGGTGTTGTAGTTAGATTTAGGGAGCGTCTTGCCACTTGGCTGATAAATGCGGCACTTCCAGCTGCTTGT
Organism: Enteromius thamalakanensis; assembly: GCA_032357475.1. Lineage (NCBI taxonomy): Eukaryota > Metazoa > Chordata > Actinopteri > Cypriniformes > Cyprinidae > Enteromius > Enteromius thamalakanensis. The sequence continues at coordinate 15,370,585 of JAUCMT010000026.1, forward strand.
ACCTGATCCGTGTTGTTTTACAGGGGCGTGCAGCTCTGTTGCACATCTCTTTGCCTCGGCAACTCCCTCTTAACTGAAGCAGGCTGGCTTTAACCCTAACAAAAACAGCGCTTCGCAATCCATCCAAGTCCTCTCGCCGTGTCTGCTCTCCGCACGAGTTTGCACAGAGTCTGAATTCCAGGTCTGCTGCAATTTAAAAGCTCTACATCTGACACTTAGACTAAGAGTGCATGAAACCCAGACAGCAAACTGTGAAGTATTTACCTCTGAAGAAAGGCAAGAGAGAAATCATTGTCGTTTACCCTGGCAGAAGTGCGCCAGCTTTATAACCCCTATATGAGATGCCACCACGTCCTCCTCACCCGCTGACTCCAGAAAATAAACACTTAGAGCTGCAGCCCACTTCACAACGTGTAAATGGATTCCCTGAGCCTTTTCTTCCCTCTGGGCTTCATCTTTTAAATCCATTTGGATGTGCAGCACAAATAGGGTTTACAGACTGGCCTATTTTGTCAGGCTTTTTGCTTTGTGCAAATTCTTTTAAACAAACTTGATTTAATGAATGGATCCCCCTGAAATGGATAATGTGTGGATGATTTGTTTCACAATGAAGATGAAATGAAATACTTCAAGTGGCCCAAAGGATGCTTTTGCATTTCCCTGCTGAATCATTGTGATTCATAAAAATATATTGAAATCTTTCTGTGTAAACTCTTAAAAGCATTGGTATGGAAGCCTGTTTCGACCACAGAATAAAAAATCAAGAGAGAACAAGTCAGAATTGCACAATGTGACTTTTTTTCTTTGAATTCCGAGTTTGGATATCACAACTCTTTTTTTTGTTTGCTTTTACCACAGAATAAAAAATGTAATCAATAAATATCAATAAAAAAGTAATTGCAACTTAATCTTGCATGTCTGACTTTTATATTAGAGTTTACGTAGCACAGTTTGTTTTTCTGTTTCCTTGTTTCCACAACAGGGTAAAACAATAAAAAATGTAAAAAAAAAAAAAAAGAAAAAAAAAATATATATAATTGCGAAGTTTACATATCACGTTTGCTTTTATTTGTTTATTTCCACCATACTATAAAAACAGTTCAAATTAATTAAATAAATAAAAGAGAATTAGGATCTTTATCTCACTCTTTATCTCGCACAAAATTTCTTCTCAGAATTCAATTTTTCTTTCCCTGAATTGTGAGATACTTGTTTCTATACATTACAGTATGTTGTAAATAAATGAAGCCAGTGTGTGCAGTTTTGTACACTGCTTTGCATCTCAGATTATATTTATGCATTTAATATAATTTTAGATTTAATCCAATTTAAATTAAAAACTTATGTATGGTAATTCTACTGGGTTTGCTTTGTTAATTCTAAAGAGGAAAGCAAACAAAAAGAGAATTCTGTGAATTGTTATATAATATTTTCTGGTCTAACATGTAGAAATAATAAAGCTTTTGAATGTTATAACCTTCATTGAGAAGATGAATGCATAAACTATGACTGCTACTATAATAAATTAATTATCCACATCCGTACAAATTATTTCTGACCTAAAAACTGAATCATTTGCCTTGACTTTTTTCTGGCTGACATTCATGCATTTAGTCACTTAGCACATTTACGTAAGCAAAGAGCCACAACACAATCGCTGCTTGGCGTGACGAGTCATTTTCAGACTGTACTTTTAAAGATGCCAATTCTCAGTCAAAAAACATTGCAGGTAGACTCGAGCAGACAATAGAGCGCCTACAGCAGTCGCCCACTTTTGCAGCTGTCTTTGTTATCAAAGTATTTTTCCCATTCATGTTCTCCATTTCAGCAAGTTCTTCAGGAAACCTTTTTAAGCCATGAACCAAACCAACCAGCTCAGAGATGAATCACATCACTAACTTTTTTTTGAAGAAAGTCGTGAAAGGAAGTCATAATTTGCATAACTTGCAGTGCTTCTTAGCAGCTGATGAGCTCTTTTGCCGGGATTTCCATTTTCGTGCTTACAGCGACTTCTTTGGCCACGCTCAGTTAAGGATTATGGGTTTAGAAGGATATATATTCATGTAACCTCCGAGCTCCACTACACAAACTATTCTCTATTCTAAACATATGCACTAGTACTACAGAGCAAATTTAAATGGAATGGATTTTAAAATATATATCTCTAAATATCACTCAGGACTGCCGTTTCAGTCCAGGCAGGCTAGCTAGAGCCATATCTGTCCTGACGTCAGTGGTTCTTCACGTTCACTGATGTATGAAACTGGCAGCAGCTCACCTTCTATTGCAAATTGAGATCTCTGCTCAGTAGATAAGAGAGCTGAGAAACATGGGTGCTATTATTAAACCCTCCATGAATTGAAATTAAATGACTGAAAATTACAAAAGTCTTTCAGGATAATTACAGTTATTGGTGAAGAAGAATAAAGGATTGCTTAAACTTTTTTATAAGGACACATAAATAGTCAACCCTCAAAGCCATGCTAATTTGCAGGATCGGTGTGAATGACTGTGAGCCTAATTTGCAAATCGCTTTTTGCACCGATTTTGTCTTTTTCAGCTGTGGGCACTTGTACGCCAATTTACTAAAACAGATTTCCCCCTTTTTTATCATATACCATTTAAATCTCTCTTGTTATAAAATCTTATATTGAAATTTTATGAAAATTCTTTAAAGGGATAGTTAATGCACCCAGAAAATAAAAATTGGATGTTTGTCTGCTTATAACCATAGCATCCAAGATGTAGGTGACTTTGTTTATTTGATCCTTTTTTGTGGCATCATTACCACCACAACTAACAATTGTGCCTCAGTAATAGTTTCAGTGTCATTCAAGTTCAAGTTTAAGATGATTTAGGAGACTACTGCACTACTATAAAAGTCTTTAAATTAATAAAATTTCGAATCAGGTACAATTTGTTATCTCTGACTGTTCGTTGGCTGCAATAAGTTGTGTTTTACACCACCTGGCAACCCAGGGTGTTGAAAAACTAAAGGGTCAACTAGCAGTGTTAGGGGTCACACAGACCAAAATGAAAACTATCATTCTGACACGGATTTCAAATTAGTTAAGTCAAATGAATGACTATAGCATTGATTTTCAGAGAAACATGTATTTGAAATGAACATGTTTAGGATTTTTTGTGCTTAAAACAAAAAGCACCTTTAATTAAAATGCCCCTGTTATGGTTTAAGAAGGAGTCATATTTTGGATTTGGGATTACCCAACAACAGGCTGACATGCATGCAAGGTCAAAAACACTTTTGATTGTTCGTTAAAATGCACATTTTAAAATTTGTTTGGAAGCACAGTGCTGCTTTGTGTACAGCGTTAGCGAGGCAACAGCTATTTTTAATACTCCAAAAGTGGCACCTAGTGGTGACGAATGAATTTGCATTTTCGTTTAGACTAATGCACAAAGACCTACAAGTGGGCTAGCAATATGCTAATGTTTTATGTTGATGTCAAAATTTGATGACGTTTTCAAAATGACTCGTTTCAATAATTCAGTTGACTCAGAAAATGTAATGGATTTAATGGTTATAATGGGAATTGTATTGGTTTTAATAGAAAGTATAATTATTGATATGATAGATTCTATTGGTGGGATGTTAAATCCTATTGGAAAGTAATTAAATAACAGTAATTTTGTAATGGTTTTACTGGAAAAAGGCATTTTAATAAAAACCATCAGCATTTTTGTGATCGGGCTTTATAGCTGAGTTTTTACTTAAAGCTTTGTTACTTACTGCATGAAAGCTAATTTTCAAAAATCTATAATAGGGGCATTGTAATATATCACCTTTATTAATTATAACATCATATCCATACTGCTACTTTTCCATTTCCTGTCTCAGTTTTGGTTGCGAAAATCTGTCAACCCTAGACAGAGCAGTGTGCAAATGAGAAATGCAAACATTCTTAAGTTAATTTCAGCCAGTTCTATGAATTACGTTATTTGAATCTTGCTTTCACACTTTACTGCAAATAATAAGTGGATCAAATAACAGCTGAGCTCCCTCGTGGACAGTCTCGGTTGGTTAACAGAATATGAAAATGAATGTGTTCTCCGAGGAAATATGTTGACTGCACCGACACTAATTCATTCTCACATTTTGCAAGGTCATAATCTGGCCAGAGGACATTGAGAGAGCATTGCTTTTTTGGTACACCTTATCCATTTTATCCGTTTAAGATGCAAGACAATCATCATGCTCATTTCAAATCAGCATTTCATTTTCTCTGCTCGCCCGAGGCAGCAATTGCAGCATTGGAACAATCCCATTTGTCTGTGTTTATAATTTTATTTTATTATTGAGGCTTTTACTTTGGGGTCTGTTTGAGGAATATAACCTGTGAAAGCATTTACTTTAGTTCAGCGTGTATGTAAGTGGGTGCAGATCAAAATAAACACCTTGCCTTGAGTTCAAGCAAAAGAAAGTGAATTTATCACAGCAAGCACTCCCTTGCGTTGACCAACTAAACCATAAAGCAACTGCAAGATGTAAAGTAACATGTTTCTACTTCTAAAATGTCTTTCTCTGGGCTTTTGCGGACAGGATGACAGTCCATCTTGAGTTAAAACCCACTGAGAAGACATGCTTTCAGAAAGACTTGCCGCTGTGATGAATAATTCGTCACCTAGAGTCTCTCATGGAGTTTTTCTTTGCTCTGGATCTTGTCATGTTCGTACAGTTCAGATTCCCCGCAGTCAGGGGCTGTGTTTGAAAGCTCATTCAGTTTCCATTTGTTGGGAATCATAACATTCTGTTTATCTCACCAAAATTTATTTTTTGAGCTGATTTTAGTATTTAAAAAAAAATCTTATTAAATGTATACATATTAACAACAATTTATTAAAGGTTTAACAAAACTTCTTAGGGCCCTATAAATTAATTATATATTTTTTTCCAAATTCCATTCCATTTCATTTTATTATTATTTTGTTTTATTATTATTATTATTATTATTATTAATGTTTTTTGTAATACAAATTCTGTCTTTTTTCTAGAATTAATTTTAATTCAGTTTTAATAATTAATCACTTGAATAAATTGAATCAAGTCTAATTAATGAAACTTTAAAACTTTAACAACATAATCTTTTGAGAAAAAATCTATTATTATTCAGCCCTCTGAATGTTTTTTTTTCCAGATTTTTTTCATGTTTGATTCAAAGCAGATTTGTTAAAGCGATAACATGTAAACGACAGTTATTATTATTATTATTTTTATTAGAGGTACATACTACTTCACAATAGCAATTTACTTCTGTTACAATTTCCTTTATTTTTTTGGAACCTTTATTTTGACAGGTTGTTGTGAAGTTCCTGTGTGCACTATTTAAAATAACGATTTCTCAAACAAAATGATGCCCATGAAGTGACTCTCAGATCAGCTTGTAGATATGATGTTTATGAACTGTATTCATAAATGGTGAGACACCAGACACTGAAAACTCCACAAGTGTCACATGTGAGTATGGGTACCAAAATTTGCAAAATGATGTGACAATTTGCATCTTAAACAATAATTAATTAAATTTTTATGACTGGAATCCACGATTCTGCCTCACTTGACTGCTTCAAACGTACCTATAATGTGCAAAAATGGTGTCAATTCAAATATTTCTTTAATGCTCATGCATGTTCTCTAGGTAGGTTGTATTTTGAATTGCAGCCAGAGGTTGTGTTTTTGATAATCTTGTGGCCTACAGTAGAGTGTGTGGTCGGTGGCGGTGGTTTGCGTGAAGGAAACACTACACAGTACAGGAGTCCTTGGACTCTGCTCTCAGCCTCTGACACATCAAGGAACCCAGACGGGCGGTAATTGGTCGTAAAATACCAGGAGGTGTTAAGACTGTAAAACCATGGCATCCACTATTGAATTAGACATGGTGACTATATTGTTCTCAGAGAAATTACTTGGTTTCAACGCAAGACAGGTCTATTCAGAGGCCTCTCTAGAAAGCAGTAGGATCTGTGAAATCACCAGAGTGCAACTGGATAATTTACCAAGACTGCATGCTGAATATCTCATAGACTTTTAAATCAGAGATTGATCTGGACTGTACTTAGAGGATAGGATGAAGCTGTACTTAATCACAGGCTGAAGAAATGACCTTGTTCACTGTAAAGTTCATCTAGGCTACTGTTTGTTTTTTGCACTATATTTATTTTCTCTGAAAGTAATGTCCTTATTTTAGCATATGCAGTCTTATTCTGTTGGTTTATCATATGTTTTGCCATAATTCGAAAGCTTCATATTTTAAATTTGGTGTTAAATCAGAAAATACATTTTTATTTTCCATCAGCAGGAATTTCTCTAAGTTAAATACAGCTTTTGCCCGGATAGAGAATTTAACACACTTGAAGTTATTTACATACATTTCTAAAATCCAAATGAAGTGTTCCAATTCATCTAGGTCAAATTTTTTGTGCATGAGTCATATAATACTCCCAGTCATAGCTAATAGAAGCTCTCACAGAACATTTATTGCTCTTTTAAAAATGATGTATACACAAATTATGTGTACACAGGCATAATGTACATCCAGCTGGTTGTTATTGCAGAATAATCCCAGACAGGTTGATTAAGATCCTGATGCAGTGTGCAAAACGATTTGTCTAGCAAGACAGCACTTTTAGTCAGTTAGCTTTTAGCAGCACTTTTAGCAGCATATAAATGAATATATCCATAATAAATAAACACTTGAGGCAGTAAAACTCAGATACCTTTTATTCTTTATTAGTTTTTTATTAATTTTGCATTTGTTTACGCTGTCTGGTAGGTTTAGGGCTGGATTTGGTATAGGGTATATTTCCAACATGATAGAAGAATTCACTTTTAGCAACAGTCCAACCGCCAAAATACATACATGCAGCAAAACGTAAAGTACGGCATGTAAAAATGTTGTGGCACAAAAAATGCACAGAGGTACAAATTTTAATAAGACCAGGTTGCTTTTAACAATACTGCCAGAGGCACAAGATGATGTAGTTGCATTTGAATGAAACAAGTGTGTGTCATTCATTCATTGACATAATGATGATGACACTTTCCCAGATTAGTATGTGTACCTTGTACCTTCCTATATCGAATATACGAATTTAGGTAAGAAGAACCATTTGCTCTGAATTTGATTTCACTAGCATCACAATAAAATAACTGAGATATTAAAGTGGTCTCATGTCTCTTTTTTTTTCTACTATTCATAGAACTGGCGATCACTGCTCAGTAATTGCTTCATGGAGTGCTGTAATATGTCTCTTATAAAGAGCGACAGCATGCTGAGTGTTTTTTGAGTGCAGTTTAAGTTGTACCTACGTTTGTGGGAAATATCTCCCATCATTTCCCGTTACAGGTCTCGACACTATTGACCGACTTCAAAAAGACATTACATAGCAATCTCAAACAGATACAGCTTTATTTTAACAAAACATTAAAGTAACACTTCAGAATAGGGAACACTTATTCACTATTAACTATGACTTTTCCTTCAATACATTCCCGATTTGCTGCTTATTACTAGTTAGTGCGGTAGTTGTAAAGTTTAGGTAGGACTAGGGATGTAGAGGTCATGTAGAATAAGGCATTAACGGTGCTTAATTAGAACTAATAAATGGCTAATATTACAACTCGCCTTAATCTGAGCAAACCAATGACAAATGAATGGCACTAAAAATGCATTTCAGAGAATCGGCAGATGTGAGAGTTTAAAAGAGTAGATGCCCCAGATCATCATTAAGCCCAAAATTTGCATTTAAATGAAATGTGAAATTCCTGGGAGCGTTACACTGCCTCAAGCATAACGATGAGTCTCATTTGGAAAGGAGAGCTTTTCTCTGCAATCGTTTCTCTCTCTTCAGCACTGCTGGGAGAAGCTCAGGTGCTGGATACCCTTCACACATCTGGGAGCCGGTCTCCAGCGTTAATTCAATCTGCCCACTGGAGAGGGCTGACTCAGCAAGGTCTGCTTTTTTGAGATGGAGGAAAGTTTAAAAGGCCCTCTAAGTTTTCAGCGGGTGGCTGAGTCGGCGCTTCAAATTTAAAAGATCCTTCAATTTTGAGCCAGGAGATTGATTTTACCTGAGAGGAGGCACACATCTATGTGTGTCGCTCTGATTAGGTTCTTGTGCTTTTTTGAAAAATAGTAAAAATAGAAAAACAATGCAGTTGTTTGATCCAAACTGAGAAAATTATAATGTTTAATATTATTACCATTCAAATAGATATTTTCTATTTGATAACAATATATTATAAAATATAATTCATTCCTGTGATGCAAAGCTGGATTTTCAGTCTCATAATCCCAGTCTTCAGCATCACATGATTCTTCAAAAATCCTTCTTGTTGATTTGCTGCTTGAAAACATTTCTTATGTTTGAAATGCGGTTTAATATTTTTTTGATACGTATATATAAATATATTGTATATATACCTGTGTATATACACATATACATGCATATACATATATATTTTTAATGTATATACTTAATTATACTACAAGTTCATTTTATAGGTGCATTTTGTTCCAAAAATAAATATATAAATAAATAAATCATCATTTATTAAAATGCAATGTTTTGCTTTGTCTCCAAAATAACTTTCCTTTTTGACTGACTGTTTCGGGATGCTATGGTACAGACTGCATTAGGGTTGGGTTGATAGACGTCGCGATGCTCCACCCCGCCGTAGCAGCAGCAGCCAGCTCGCGAAAAACACACTTAATCTATGGCAGCAAATCTATGCCATTAATAAGCAAGTGCCCCACTAGAGGAAAACAGATGTACATAGAAAAAAACGGGGCCGCAAGCTCATATTAAACCCTCGTGCGCGCTTGATGTGTCATCACTTTGTGTTTTTAGTTGCAACTAACCCGCCACCTATGGCGATGACGATACCATCGTCCCTCACGATGTTTGACATTAGACATCGTACGATGCCAAATTGGTCGACATCGCCCAACCCTAGACTGCATGACGAGGAGGAGTACCAAAATTAGTTTTAAAAAAATCCACAAGGAGAATTCCAAAAACACACATCAACAACAAAGAAGACCGGAAGACGTACACTGATCAAGGAGGAACTTATAAGCAGGGATACATGGGGATAATTAATGAAACACACCTGGACTAAATGACATGATTAAACAGAACTAGTTCACAGGGAAAAACACAGAGCACATGGGGAATGACAACACACATCTATACATGTAACAGTGACGTGGTGAAACTCGTACTAACACCTACATTTCATGACCCTGTCAATTCCTGACAGATAAAATCGAGGGATTATTTTCTGTTGACAATCTTGTTTCACTTGGAAAAATAGGAGATAAAGGTCCTATTTCATACTGACTTCATATCATGCAGCAATAGCATAAAATATGAATAAAATATGAATATCTAAACTGTTCATTTCAGTACAAATTGATAATTTGACAGTTATATAAATATGCAGGTGTTAGATACCTGGTTTAATGAACAAATGAATTAACATTCTGTCATTATTTGTCTCCCTCGTATCACCACAAACCTTTATAGCGCTCAATAGAAAATTGCCATTTGCACATATCCAAACCTGCTGCATACAAGATGCACAAGAATCAAGGATTTTTGATGTTCTGACTCATTAGGACAAGCCCAGTTTGCAAAAAGGAAAATTTTCCATTAAGTAACAACTTGAAGTTTGTCTGTTCCTCTCACAAAGCTATGAGCTAGAATGGATAAAACAACACAAGGCTGACTAAACACAGCATTTTCAGGGTCACTGTTCCTTTAAAATATAAAAAAACAATGTGTGGTCAGCCAATCAGATGAATCTAGAATTTTTCACTAGTTTGCAATATCAAAATGTGCCACGGTCTGTGGCATACCCTCTGAAACCGGCACTACTTCCACCAGTGTAACTTGAGACGGATAAAGGCAGAGAGGAGAAAACTTTCACCGCAATGATCCTGCATATCTATAGAGATAAGACATTGATCACTGCAAAAAAAATGAAATATTATTCTTTGTCCAGTATCACTTAACAGCAGCAATGACACCTCCGCATTCAACATCCTGTGCATCTTCTGTATGTCCTTTGTGAGTGTGTTTACTTGAAGGTTAAAACATGTAATATTTTAATTAAATAATGCTGTGTGAAATGTGCTTTTCTGAATTGACTGTGTCAACGTTTGCTTCTAAAGGAGCTGAATTGTAAATACTCATTAGGTTTTTTCTTCTTCTCCATTTTTATGCACCACTCTAGAGTAGATTAGAAACCCCCTTGTGGGGGCAAACACATTTTGTAGCTTTCAGATTTCATAAGCATCTGGCTTATTTAATCCACTCCCGTTTTTAGTGTTGTTTGAAGTCACTAAAATAAAAATCTAAAGGGACTCAAAGTTACAACAAACTGTGTCTGTGTTTTATGACTTTGGAGTATGTTTGGCTTGTGTTGGGCCAAAAGTAATGGCATTTGGCAAGCTGTTTCAGGTGCTGTTAGCTTTAGTCGTTTCTTCACGCCTGTCTATGTTAAATAGATTAGGTCAGAACTCACATTCTCTTTATATTGGTTTAGGCCAGTTACGGAAACATATATATGATACCAAAACTGAAAAGCCTGTCTTAATGAGTGATAAACTGAACCATTCATTCAAACAATTTCTTTTTAAAATGGCTGATTTGTTTAGAAAGAAATCAGGAGTCTTTATGAACAGATCACTGAATCATTGATTCAAATGATTTGTTCAAGGATTGTTCAAAATAGTTCAGGAAGTAAATACTGCTCTGAGATGCACAAATTCTGATCTGGCCTTTTTTGGCACAATTTATTTTAGCACTAAGATTTAAAAATATTTTATTTAGAATGTAACTCAATATTAACTCCTTGTTTGTTGAACTGTTGTATAAAATAAATATCACATTCACAATCCTTCTCAGGTGCTAATATCTGGGAAAACAGCTGTTGATTGTGTGATATTACTTGCTAAGTATATATATAAACAAAAACTCACTCAAAGCTAGTTTTTGCTTTCCCAACTTGAAATATAAAGGTGTTTCGAACAGATTTCATCCCTCAATTTATGCTTTTGGGCTTGTTTTTGCAAAGGGAGTGGCATATTGATAATGTCGGCTGACATATTGTTAAAATAACAATTACCATATTATCGCAGATTATAAACATTACACAGCCTTAGGATGATGTGAAGTCCTTTAAGCTTGACATGATAATTGTTGTTTTTCTGGATGTCAGTGACCCATAGTTTGCCTATTTTTACATCAGGTGAATGCAAAACACAGACTAACTGGCCACTAACCAGAAGACTTGTCTTGCCTGGAGGTGTAATATCCATGTTGGTGGGCTCATGCTGGAATTCTCCTCTCAGGCAGAGCTGATGATGATGATGAGAATCCCACCAGTTTACAGTAAACCTTTACCAGACCCTCATACTCTCTGTCTGTGTGTGTGTATGTGTGCTTCACGTGGGCATGCTTCCCAACTGCATAGCTGCTGTTATTGTGCCAGCATAGATTTATACGTCTGTGCATGTGCCGAACCCAGACACTTATTGAAGTTACAAATCTCCTTGCTTTAGATGTGAAAGAAAACAGGAGTCAATTCGTTTGACATGGAGCTCTCTCAAGCTGAACGAATCTATCCTCTCATAAGTGCCCTTGGAACTCAAGTGAAGTCTTAAGAGCTTATAGTTATGATCCACAAATGGTATTCTTAACCTCGTAAATGTTCACGTTAAGTTAAACAAGGCACATTATTTGTAGCTTGTTATTTATGTCATTCCAAACCTGTATGTCTTTGTTCTTTAAAACGTAGAGATGTTCTTAATATTATATGGAGATAGCTAACCTTTTCCAGTGGTGAAAGCATGAAGGTAAACTTTGATCACACTTTGATCTAATAGCACTGAATTTCTGTCAAAGTTACATGACAGTCAAGACAGGCCTAAATTTAAGATGAGTGTTTTTTAGTTGCATACAACATTTTCAACTATTTACAACCATTGAGCTCCAGTGTATTAGGTTTAACCATAAACAAACTAATTAACATAATGTAATATTCATATATTAATGAAACAAGTAAGAAGTCTGCACTCAAAAAAGCATAGTTTGTTATTAACTGTTTGCATCTATTTAAGTTATGTATATATATATATATTTAAGCTATATAAGTTAGGGCTACAAAAGCAAGCATGCGCAGTAACGTTTGTTTATGTTGTTGTCATTGAAACATCTATATAATTTGGAAATGTATTATTAGTTAAACTGTATGAAATTTAAACAAATTGCATTTATTAATAATTAAAATAAGCCTGGTTACTGTATATTTAAAACCTTCAGTTTATTATTACTATTAGATATATTTTTACCTGTTTGTTGCCGGTTTCATTTATGCATGACTGATAATTATACATTCTTTTATGTAACGTATGTCTGTATGTTAAGACTGTAATCTGATTAGATTTAATTTTAAATTTTAAATTTGATTCAAATAGAAAAATCCTTAAATTAGTCCAAATAAATGTTGATTTTCCTAACAGAAGCAGTTTAGTGCACTGCAGCTTCTCCGCTTTTGAAAAGTATTTAAGGGGTCATATGGCGGTACATGCACTTTTTCAAGCTGTTTGGACTGAAATGTGTGTTGGGAGTGTGTGTACACAACCACCCTACAATGATA
>JAUCMT010000026.1:15395582-15416741 GCA_032357475.1 Enteromius thamalakanensis
CCGTTAGTGTATCGATTATTTATTGCGACAGAGGGCACAACAATATATTGCAATATCGATTTTTTTTCCCACCCCTAATATATATATATATATATATTATATATTCTTAAAATATTCTTATAGTATTAATTACAATTTTAAATTATCCTTTATTTTTATATTTTAAGAGATTAATTTTTTGTGTTTTTAAGATTTTCTTTTGTATTTTTTGTTTTATTTATGGTTTTAGTATTAGTTGTAGTTCACAACATCAACACTGATGTTAATTAACACATATCTCGAAAGATATGAAAGCTAAACTTGCTTTCTAGGAACTTGCGAAGCATTTTATTCAATATTGTGTGTCAATGATACACTAGATGAATGATAATCCTTTACATTTTTACCATCTTCATGGAAAAAGAAAGAATATTGTTAATATACATAATTATTGACATAGCTAATGGCATTGGATTTTCTTCTGTATTTAGCTTGTCATAACTTGCTTAAATGAAGTTTTATATCAAGGCACTTTGAGGACTCATATAATATGCACTTGTTACACAAAAGCTTTTAATTAATTTACACAAGTTATTATAAAGCATTCCATCCTGCTGTCTGGAAATGTGGTGTTTTGCAGTGAGAGCCAACCAAAGGGACAGCGTGTACCGGATAACCTAAGTTCAGCTCACTGAGTGCTTTGATTGAGCCATGTGTTCTGATTGCAGCCTCAGTTCAATTACATACTCGGGGTCAAAGGTTTCACCAGTCATTACACACACAGACACACACACCATGTGTAATATAGAGTGAGCGAGCGGGCCATTGATTCTGGTGTCTCTGAGGTTTCCGCTCTTTTGCTGATTTCCTCAATCAATACAGATTAAACATTCCACAGCGCTGAGGGAACAGACATCGCATTGTCACTACATTGCATTCATAAAAAACTATATGCAAAATATTTTTGAGGTATTAAAAAACTGAAGAGAAATACTTTTCCAGATTAAAAAAGTATAGTGAGAATTTCTGCTTTCTAAATTGTGACTGGATGTTCATTGTTAATTTGATCTACAGCTGATCTGCAATTTACTCCACCAGTACATCTGTGTAAACCTAAAGGAATATCTACAATCAAAGATGTAGGTGACTCTTTTACATCAGTAGAACAGTAAATAAGATTGGAGACTGAAATGGAATAAGAAACACAGGATACATACAATATTGTTTTTAACTTTAGCACTGCATGTCAAAACATTTCAGGCGAACGTATAATTTGGCCTAATTCTATTTTTGAATTGTATAAGTTGGGTCAACAGTCTGTTAACTGCTAAATTATTTGAGCCAAAGACAAACAATAGTTTGACATCACAATATCAGGACATCATCGCCAACACAGGATATTTGCTAAAAATATCTATTGTAAAATTAAAGCATGTTTTGCATATTTAAAGCACATTATGGTGAAGAAAACTTGCTAAAGTTGCACAGTATTGGTGTAAAAGCTATTAATTATCACAGTATTACACATATCCAGGTATCAGTGAGCAAGACCAGCAAGTTATTGACATGAGTGATGAACATATGAATGCATAAATGAGAAAATACTGTAAAAAGCTTAACATGCTTGCTACAAGGGTTATCAAAAGACAGAAAACTTTAAAAAGAGACAGACATGACTATGCCACTGTGAAAACATTAAGTCAAATGCAATGCACAGTTTTTACTGGGTCCTAAACCAACTCAATACTCATTGAGTTTCTTGAGTGGTGAATATCTGTCTCCACTGGGGAATAATGTTTTATGTCTTGGCTCTCCTGCACATCTGCATTTGAATCCATCATACCACATTTTTCTCAGGTGCATACGTATACAGCTTTATAGATGTTTCTTTTTTGACATCGATTGAAGGCAGTTAAATATGTTTGTGTATGTATTTGCCATGTTAAGAAAGGCCTTATTATAATACCACAATGCATGAGGATAATTAATTAGAAGTCATTCATTTAGATAAATTTTCCTAATATTTAAAAAAAGGTGTAATGGTTAAACACATTTATCTAGCGCCTAAAAATAAAAAAAAGCAATGTAATTTAATGCAAATGTATTCTGTCAATGCTGGTAAAATGTTCTTTCTTTTACATGCAACGTTGGAAGTAAATTGGTTTGAGTATGTGTAATTTGTGACTAACAGAGACCTATTTTGTTTGTTATATTGCGAAGAAAGAAAGACTCGGCGGTCACAAAGACTGACAGCTTGATTACAAAATAGATTTCTGTGGACTGTAGGCTTATGTTCAATGATATGGAAATAAAATGAATTTTTATTCTAGGCGAGTGTGCTTATATAAATCCTGTCAGTCATATTTCAAGGACCTATAAGGACTGCCTACCTCATTTCTTCTTCCTCCACATCACCTGCTTCATTCTTAGCACCTATAATATTAAGTAAGTGAATTATCTAAGTAATGATCATAAAGTACACACTGTCTTGTACTCATTTGTTTCTGTAAAAAACTAATTTACTAGACATGACAGAAAATACATAATTTGCTAACTAATATTTTTAAACTGTAGTTAATGCATTAATAGATTCTATACAAATAGTAAGTTCTTTATTCATTGTCCTAGTAATTATCATAGTGTTATTGTGTAGTAAGCTCTTATTTACGTATATTACGTATATTTATGTAAGCTCATAAGTTTTTTGTTAACAACATATTCACCATAAATAGATCTCACAAAATGTCATTAGTTAAGTGCTTTAAAACATTATTTATTAGACATTAATTGCATTCATGTTTAGTGTTTCTTAAAATGTTCACAAATATATTAAGCACACACATGTTCCAGGTTTTAAATGTTTATGTTAAAAGGGTTAGTTCAACTAAAAATTCTCTCATTAATTACTCACTGTTACATGTTGGGCCGTGCAGGGAAGGTGATCGCAGGAGTGGTGGAATCAAATATAAAGATACTTTTAATGAAGACATTTAAACAAAGGGAATTTACTAAACATAATAACGTTGTAACATTGTAACCTTGTCGACTCACACCAGAACTCAGGAACACAGACATTAAATGCAAAAAGCAGGTGCGTTTACCCAGTAAGGGGGGCCTACGGAGTTTCTAGCCATGGTACTGAGCATGGTTGAGGGTGGAGCACATGTCTTAACACACATTTCTCGCATGTGAAATAAGAAAATGCATTACATCGACAGAATTATGGATATAATTGAAGGGAAACACAGCCTTCTGGCTGACTGTGGAAAAAAGGTGTTATTTTTGCCACACCTACTCGGCGAAGGAGACCCAGAGGAAGCACAGTCGGTGCTATCTCCGCTCTAGTTAAACTGCGGGGCAGAGAGGACTCAGGTTTAAGGGCTCAGCTTTTAAGGGAACACTGAGATATTATAGCGCACGGAACCCGTAGGAGTTGCACAGAAAGCCGGCACCAGACAGTCACTCACTCACCTGCTGTCCTCGGTGAGGACGCGAGAAGACACAGCCTCTACGCAGAGGTCATAAAACCTGGCTCTTAAACCTAAGGGGCATGGCTTCTACCACCCAATGAGCCAACCTCTCTTTGGTGACAGCATTCCCTTTCTGCTGGCCACCTTAGCAGATAAAGAGCTGCTGGGAGCATCAGATATTTTAAATCTGCAAACTGAAGAGGCTTTAAGGGAGGCAGTGTGGTCTCAGGGGGGGTTAATCCGATGAGCACCGCAAAGAAACCGGACGATGAGCTGATGCTTAGTGAGGGACGCGCCCTCCACTGCGTCGAGATATGCGGCATCTCTGTGGGTCCTCTTCGCGAGAAGAAGACCAGTCCACACCCCTCATCTGCGCTGGAAAGGCCAGAGAACTCTGACACGTCCCATCCAGGAACCAGATGTGCAGGTTCCAAAGATCGGGACACGGGTGCCGCGAGGAGCGTGAGGTCTGTAAACCATGTCGGGGAGGGCCAATATGACGCTACCTACAGAACTTGTTCCTCGTCCTCCCTGATCTTGCACAGAGTCTGTGCAGCGATTTTAGCCGCTTGTGACTCCACAGGAGCAGATGGCGGGCGAGTTGTGACATGCGGTGTGAGTGTAGACCACCTTGCCTGTTGATGTACGCAACAGCCGCTGTGTTGTCCCTCCCGACCAGCACATGTTTGTGGCGGAGCACCGAAAGAAAGTGACGCAGAGCCAGATGTACTAGTCGAGGCAATTGATATACCAAAGCAGTCTTGCCCATTGCATACAGCACCCCAGCCCGTGAGAGAGGCATCCGTGTTCACTACGACATGCCTGGATACCTGCCCGAGGGGTGCACCGACCCCGTAGGAAGACAGGATTGTCCAACGGGCTGAATAAGTGACGCCACTCCGGGGAAACGCCAATCCGAAGTGTGCCGCGGTCCCATGCCCATCTCGGAACCCCATTGTGTAACCATCACTGAAGCGGTCTCATATGTAACAAGCCCAGCGGCATAACCACGGGTGCAGCTGCCATATGCCCCAGGTGCCTCTGAAAAGTTTTGAGAGGAACCGTTTTCTTGTGCCTAAACTTATCCAGGCAGTTCAGCATGGCCTGCGCACGATCGCTGGTGAGAAGGGCATTAATTTCGATTGAGTCCAGCACCATGCCGAGAAAAGAGATCCTCTGCACTGCACAACTATGCTGTGCCGGGGAAGTCCGCACAGGTGTTACCCCAGACTGAGCATTCCTCACAGTCACACACAGGTCCCCAAGGCGCTTCACCATACCAGCCGTGAACTAGCTACGGTCCAACCACTTACTACTGGACGTGAAGGTAGCCGTCTCACAAACGAGAGGGGTACCCGTAACGTAGCCATGGTCATACGCTCGCAATGAAGGCATGAACCATCCACGAGCATTGCCTCAGCGTGCTCTCGGCCCAGGCACGTAAAGCAGTGATCATGACCGTCACAAGAGGTGAGGAAACTTCCACACCCAGAAGCACACGGCCGGATCGACATCCCACTATAGAATGCTTCACCCAACCATGCGAGAAATTCAGGTCTTTTTCCCGGTTGCCCAGGGAAGACTTAACGCAGCGACTCCGTGCACTCAGAGGTCTATGTTCACTGGAAATGCAGATGACTGGTACAGACTTCTGTACCAGTCATCCGCTGACAGCCACCAAGGAATACGCTGTTAGTCGAGAGAGCAGGATAGCAGGAACTCTATTTTCAGATCGCACCGTCACTTTAGAAAAAGCCAAGGGGATCTCTAGCTTCAAAACGGTGAAGGCTCTGAAGCGAAAAGCTGCATGTGCACTCCGCTCGTGCCCTCTTATACTCACACAGTGATGAGGTACATCTGAGTGCAATCAAGTGCACGCCAATTTCATTGGCTTTTTGTATAAAGCTCAAAGGCAATTGGTCTCTCTGGCGAGTTCCCATATGTAACATAGAAGTAATTCAACTGAAAAAAGCCGTCAAAGCCGCGTGAAGCGGTAAAAGGATAGTAGCGCAGGAACTGCAGTGGGCAAATCCAAGGATCCAAGAAGAGTTAACCGGAGGAATCGGGCAAGTCAACCAGAGCATAAACAGGAATCCAGATCAGGGCAATCAGGAGCGGAACTCCGACTATCACGTAACAATGCAGAGGAACTGACAAAGACAGGACTGGTTAGTTCACATTAAGTAGTGCTGGGTAACAAGCCCCTGCTGAAACCAATTTGCTCGTTATTCACACTCACACACGCTGCTCATTCATACACACAACAGGCAAGAATGAGATCGTGAACCCATGAAACCTGACAATGTTTAAACATAGGTATTAATACATAAACATGGCATGGTCCAGCTGTGACGAATGCAGACGAGAGCCAGTGAGCATTCGATTATCCTGTCGTATCCAGTCCAGTTCAGGCTTTGCAGTTATTGGTTTGCTGTTAACCTCTTCTCTCACTGCTCCAGATAGGGAGGAAGATCATTGAATTCATTTTCAGGTGTAGTCAATACACAATAAAAGTTTTGTACCTTAAAAAACTGAAATTCCGTTATAATTTTTATGTTTAGATGCTGAAAAACGACAGGATTGTACGTTTTAGTGCCTGTAAAAACATAAGTAAATGTATGTTTTACAGAACAAACTTTTGCACACAAAAATGCACACAAATTATTATGAGATCATTTGGAGGTTGCATCACTGATGTCACTTGGACTGATTTACCGATGTATTTACTGTGTTTCTGGATCTGGGATTATTTTAGTTGTATTGTCTAGGGAGGCTCCAGATGGCTCTCTGATTTCATAAAAAATATCTTAAAGCTTAATTACTGTGACAATGAATGCAAAACACAGTACTTGTATATATTTACTGTAACTATTCACTTTATACTAACAGTTTGCAAATGATTCATCAATAATTTCTTACGACTTATAAAGCATTATGCACACAACTGTTCTAATATCTGTTATATGTTTTATAAAGGTAGAGTTTTATAGCTCATGAATGACAGAAGTGTCAAACTCTCAGCATTTAAACTGACTTCTTATCAGTTTATCTGCTCTTTATCTCAAATTCCCTGGCGTTCATTAGTCTGTAATGCATGGTGGGGGGTTACCTCTTCCTCACGCCTGCGGTCACAATAACAGCCTTTAGCCTACAATTACATAGTCAGTGTCAATCTTAAGGGAAAACATTGAGTCGGAAGAGAATTGCATTAGAGTTTATAGGTACAAGGGGTATTTAAATGATTTGTCTGCTTCTACTGTAGACTGGAATATGATTTTCACAATGCAATCTAACACTCACAAGCAAACGCATGTGGCAGAATGGGTTTTAAACGGCATCGCTAATCATTATTAGCAAATAAGGCAATGATTAGAAACAGTGTCTGTGAGATCTACGTCATCTGTAACCTGAAGAAATGATCTTTCCATGAGAAGGAATTGTCTTTTTTGGTCGCACTGTGTGGGCAATAGGTTTTCTATTCCTGGCCAGTGCTTTTACATTGCAGTTTCCATGGGAATTGAGGTGGCGAAAGCTTTCTTAAATGTCAACATTTAATAATTAGCCAATAAACTTACTTTAAATGTGCAATTAAAAGCATTCTTCGCTCACAATGATGCACCAGTAATGTCTTGTGGACCTGAAATGTCTAATCGTCTATTGTTAGCCCTGTTGAATCACCTTCGAGACTGTGACGCTTATCAGTGTTTTCATTGTTCCATACGATCAAATGATTTTCACTAAGTCTGTGTCTTCTCTCTGTTCCCACAGCAACGGGTTGGCGAAGAGAGTTGCTCTCATCAGCTTCCTGTCACTGGTCATGCTCATGAGCGTCCTGGGCAACCTGCTGGTAATGGTGGCCGTCTGCAAAGACCGGCAGCTCAGGTCAGAAACCGCCCGTCTCCGCCCACCGCTCTCCACTTATCTGTCAGCCCAGGGGAAAACAGCCCTTTTTAGCATTTGTTTTGAGCAGCTCAAGTCACCTGACATGGCTTCAAGTACTTCTTTGACAGATACTTTCTGCTTTTACAAGGTTTAAACATTGGCTGAGCGGCCGTTCTTGTTATGCGCTATACACTCAAATAACCGAATGCAAGTGCTTCTATTATAAGCTAAAGCGAAGAACAAGTTTAGATGTTTAAACTTTATTCAAAATGAACAGGATTAATGATAAAGAGCTTAAATTACTTAGTACTCCGTGAGGTTTGAGTTTGCTGACGTGTGAATATTTGCTTGTGAACAGAGGAAATTATTTTCTTTTAATTGGGATGTTTATAAACCAGTGAATGCCTCTAACATGACATAATTCATTAAATCTGTAATGTTCTGGAGGATGATGTCTTTGTTGGTTAAAGGATTTGACAAAATACTTAATAGGGTGGAAAGTGACTTTTGGGGAACACTGACTGTAATATTGCAGTAGAAAGAAAATTGTTTTAAACATACAGATTAGAAAAAAGAAAAAAAGGTTTTGAAATCTACTGAAAACATATACTTATTAAAATGCAATTTGACTAATATGGTGAAATGTGAGATTAATATTATATCCAAAATATAAAGATACAGTTTAGTTAGTGGAGGTGATGAGTTCTTTGATTTGAAGCAAGTCTTTTCTGCTCAATAAGGCTGCGTTTATTTGATTAAAAATACAATAATAACAATAATGCTGTGAAATAGTATCACAATTCAGATTTAGGGGTGGGCGATATAACCAAAATCTTCTATCACAGTAGAAGCAATTTTCTACCTCGGTAACGATATTTATCATGATATAGCAATTTGTTTCTGGAAATGCACAAATAAAAATAAAAAATTTCATATAATGTAATTTTATTTAAACTGAGCTGCAGCAATACTTTAAGTAAACAAGCATTCTGTTTACTTTAATGCATTTTAAGGTTAATGTGTTTTTTTTCTGAGAACAACAGGTACTATAGTGCCTGACAGCTAGTAT
Source organism: Enteromius thamalakanensis (assembly GCA_032357475.1). NCBI lineage: Eukaryota > Metazoa > Chordata > Actinopteri > Cypriniformes > Cyprinidae > Enteromius > Enteromius thamalakanensis. The sequence continues at coordinate 15,403,983 of JAUCMT010000026.1, forward strand.
ACCAGTTTCCATCGCTTGCTAAAACAGTACTCTTGCATACCTTGCAAATCGTTCATCTCATTCGTATCACTTTTTCTATACCCAAACCAATTCCACACCACAAACGATGTACCTTTTTTCTTTACAATCTCCTCGTGGTTGTTGGTTTCCTCACATGTAAGTGAACTCATCGCTGCAGCAGCGAGATGTGCTCGTGCGCTGTGAAATCAACAGCTCACGTCTGCGCGGCACTACTAGAGGTTCTAGAAGTTTGTACAAGAAGTCCCTAGATTTGTCACTTGTCGCTGTTTTGGAAAAATCGTGTGGAATAAATTCTCAATGAAGGCACACATATTAGATCCCTCCATTTTTTCAGGCAAGCCAATGAGTCTCAAATTAGAACGCCTTCCTCTGTCTTCTAAAGCCTGTGCCTTAGAAATTCTGTTGTTTTTAACTTTTTGTTGAAGGGCTGTGACGTCTCTTCAGTTTGTGAAATCCTCTCTTCAGCCACTCCTATTCTTTGCGCTTGTGACAGTAAATCTGATTTTAAACCATTTATTGCATCCATAGTATCAGTGAACTGTCTCAAACAATCATCTTTAAGTGACTGAATTGCAAGTAGGATATCATCAGTGGTGGCTGTACTAACTTCGCCCTGTGGCTCAGCTTGCTTCTTGCTTCTTGCTAGTTACTCCCTATTCCCTTGAATTTTATGCGTGTAATAGTATGGAAGTCTTTTTTTTTTTGGTCATTGGCATGAGAGGATATAGTACGAGTACACACCAAACATGTCACTACAGAACGAGAATAAGCTATAATAGTACCGACAACCACCATAATAATTGTCCCTGTATAGTACGGTAACTTTTTTTCCTGTTATTTGATCTGTTTTGAAGGTTATTTGTGTTATTTCTTTATGTTTATTTATATGTATTTTGGTTTCAATGTTTGTTTTAAGGTTTATTGATTTAGTTTTTTTGTCTTATGATTGAATCTCAGTGATAAGGTGATGTGCTACGTCTAACTGCATTAAACGGCACCTTATTTGTGACAGTCATCATGAAATCTCTGAAGACATGAGAAAAATCATGCCCATTCATCCAGGTTACCTAGAAACTCTTTGTAGTGTCAAAAGTTAAGTCATGCTCTGAACATTATGTGATGATGGTAGTGATAAATGTCTTAAAATAGGCCGTCTGATCACTCCTCCGACATGTGATTCTGTCTTTGACACACAATACACAAGTTAATGGTTAATTGTTAAGATTGAGTGTACAAGCTCATCATTGTTTAACAGTGTCTCTGGCAACAGTGGGCAGTTTTTTTTTATTGGTTTAGCAGTTCAGCAGCTCATAAACACTTATACATAGCCTCTTTGGATTTCATTTCAGTGGGTAATTAGCAGCTTGTTAATTACTCCTTTGGAGTCCTGCTGGGTTCTTGGAAAACTATGCAATTGTTTTTGCATCAATGAATGATGAATGGAGCTCTAAGTCCTTTATTAACAGAAATAGTCCATGTCTGACAGGATAAAAACAGTGCTTGTTTGCTTGTTTGAGTTCCAGATCTCCACCCACACTGTATCATATCTCACCGTCTCACCAATATCTCAGGCAGTCTAGATTAGAAAGTGGCAACATCATCACAAATATGCAGTTCTAAGGAAGCCACTGTTATGGCCAGAGATGAATATCTTATGTAAATGTCAGTCAAAACCTGTATGATGATTCTTTTTCTGTGGAAGATGAAAAAAGGTACAGTATAGCTTAACTAGCTTTGCAAATATATATTCTTGGTACCCATTGTCTTCCGTTGCCTGGACAGACCATGCATTTTTTCAATGCGTGTGCTATGTTTAATGCTGACACAATAACCAAAAAATGTAGCATTGTATTTTTTACTAGCTGTTACAACAACTAAGAAAAGAACACAAGTGATGCATGGCAAAGGGATGTATTTTCTATTTTAATAAATATTTAAAGTATTTTCTGTTCTTTTAACCCTTTCGATTCATCAAACCATTAAACAGCTTCTATTAAAATATTTCCTAAGTAGAGCATCAGTATATTAAAATGATTTCTGAAGGAGCATGTGACACTGAAGAATTCAGCTTTGCTTCACTGGTATAAGTAAACATAATTAAATACAAAAACAGCTATTTCAATTCATAATAATATTTTACTGTTTTTGCTGTATTGTTGACTAAATGAAAGCAGCATTGGTGAGAATAAGAGGCTTTTTTCAAGCAATTAAAAAATCCTGCCAACCCCACACTTTTGAACAGTAATGACCCTTTCATGTGTTTGTCTCACAGGTTGCATAATTGCAGATTCACTAACATTATTTTGTATCCTATGAGCACTATTTTACCATGAAGGAGAGAAGAAAGCGTTCAGGGAGCTCTGTAAATGCTGTGGGTTTTTGATGTCTCTCATGCCTGGAGGCAGCGCTAGGCTTCTTATCTCCTCAAACGTCATGCCACACATCGCTTCATACATTCCTTCCTCTTTTTCACATACTATACTTCCCTCTGATTTATAAATTGCTTATCCTGTCTCATACCACCCAGATTCTTTCACTCAAAGGGCATGTTTCCACTCCACCACCCGTGTAATGCTAATCTGATAATAGAAGTTATGAGAAAACTAATATACATTTCTCAATGTCGCTAAGAAGATGTTATGTCACGACGGTAATGAAAAACGTCTTTACAATAGACTGCCCTCCATAGGGTCAAATGGAACATCTGGTGGCATTTTGCTTTAATGATGCATCCAAAAGGGATTTGTAAATACTGACACACTATCTGATGGCTTAATTATCGGATGGCTGTTGCTTTTCATTCCTCAAAATTGGCATCAAATGTGCATGAAAGCCAATCAGTGCCCTCTCTGCATTCTTTCAGACGTGTATATTGTTGACAGGCAGCTGGTATGCGGATTTTATGCCATGTTATGGTTACGTGACAGAATGATTTGAACCTATTAATGCTTCTCAGTGAGCTATATATAGATCTGTGTGTTCAGAAGCTCAAGCGAGAGTTTTATTTTTCATTAATAGGGTGCTTAGAGCTCTGGAGAGTCTCAAGGGGAGCGAACATTATGACAACCTATCAACAACGTATTGTACCACACACATAGCACATACACCTTCAGCAGATATCTTATAACTGTTTTCTCCAAGTAACTGATTTGATAGTGATTACGAATTTCTGCTCAACAACAACACAGCTGCTGTGTTTACATTCGTTATTGCATTTAAAAGGGTGGCTCATGCACAAACGGACATAATTCATGATAAATAGTGATTTTGTGCCCACTTTCCTAAACTTTTAACTCCAAAAAATGTCCAAGAATAAAACATAAAGAACATTTGAATCAGTCTATTGATAATGTTTTTTCTATCCTTTTTCTTCAGAATTATTGTGTTTTTTAAAATGTAGCTTTTCCAAAGTCTGCTTTTTAAACGATGAGTCCCGAGTTCAAGTACAATATTCAAATTAGTGCTGTCAACTGATTAATCACGATTAATCGCATCCAAAATAGCTTTTGTTTACATAATATATGTGTGCACACTGTGTAAATTAATTAATTATGTTTATATATAAATACAAACACGCATATGTAAATAATTAGGGAAAATATTTTAAGTTGAAATATTAAATATATTTAATAAAAATATAAGAATATAAATATATAAATACATATACATGTGCATATTTTTGTATATACATAATAAATATACTCAGTACATCACAAATATTAATTGTTTGACAGCACTAATTTAAATTAGTCTCGTTTAATTTCAAATTTAAATTTAAAACTATAACTTAGTTCTATTAAAATTTAATATAATAGCTTATAAATAGATTTTAGTTTAGAGTTTAAGAAAATTATTTTAATTCATGAAACATGATAGTTTATTAATATCACACAAGCAAAAGTGCTGTTTTTCCAAATATCAGCATTTAAGCGCAATCTCAAATGTGATATTGATTTTGTACAGCAGCTGAACAAACAAGACGTTATTTCCTAGTGAGTTACATTTTAGGCACAGTTGCCAATGAAAATATTTCTAATAGTGTAACAAAACATTAAAGTTTCTCACACTGTGGTGTTTCCTTTCTGAATGAATCTGTTTTTGAACGAATCATTAGAGTCCATTCGTAAGGACAGTGCCTTGCTCATTTCTTTATATTAGTCAATTTAAACTAATAGTTTGAAAGAATGATTCAGTAGTTTTATTGAAAGTTGATAGTTTTATTAACTGAATCCAATAGTGAGTTCCCAGTCTTTTTGAGAAATCATAATGTATTTGTTTTTAGCATTACATACAGCTTATTACATACAAGTTAAAGAATGACTTTTTTGAGAGAGAATTCATAAAAAAGAAGAAATAGGCATATGCTTTTTGTTTCTCCTGCAGGAAAATCAAAACCAACTACTTCATCGTCTCGCTGGCGTTTGCTGACCTGCTGGTGTCAGTGCTGGTGATGCCGTTTGGTGCCATAGAACTGATCCATCTGAACTGGATCTACGGAGAGACCTTCTGCCTGGTGCGCACCTCTCTGGACGTGCTGCTGACCACTGCCTCCATCCTACATCTGTGCTGTATCTCCCTGGACAGGTACAAATTCACACCCTTGCGTCTTGTATGTGTATGAGTGAATCGCTATTCATTGAAATTTCACGAACGTATAGTCTTGACACATGACTTTGGATGCTGTTGTCATGGCAGCCATAAATTGTTTCACCACAGAGAACCAGCACTTGACAGTTTAGTTCTTTGGACAGTGTAGAGATGCTGTTTCCATGGCGATCTATGTGCGACCACACTAAGTCCCTTGCCAAGTAAATCGTCCACCAACACTGTGATTACCAACCTAATAACGCTTAAAGTAGAGCTACAGGAAACGGTTCAAAATATGTGAAATGTGAAAGACTGAGATGTTTCTTGTTGCTGGAAAAATTATAAAAGAAAAATCGTTTTTAAAAAGAGGTGTTTTTAGACTAGAGGAGCACTAAGAGACACTAATGAGAGAACACTGAGAGAGAGATACAAAAACAAGTCTTTATTTAGTGTTTAAGAAACATTTTTTGCTATAATCAATGTGGACATATCTTGTGGAAATTGTCAGGTATTTTTTCAGGATAATTTGATTAATGGATGTGACGTTTTCATGTCTGTCTGTCCTGGTCTCCCGTTGTATTTTTGGTTTAGTCCTGTCTTGTCCTTATTTGGTTTTTCCTGTGATTACGTTCTGATTTGTCCACCTGTGTTTTTCCAGCTGCCTTCCCTTTTGTTCATACAGTAAGTTCCTGTGTATTTAAACCAATGTTTTTTAGTTCTAGTTATCGGGTGTTAATGTTACGTGTGTCCTAGTGTCTGTGAAGTTGGTATTGTTTTCGTCGCTGCCTTGTCAGCTTTTGTTTTTCTTTCAACCAGTCTTTTTGTTTAAATAAACGTTGCATTTTGAATTTCCTTGTCCATGTCTCTATTGCCATGCTAAGAGGCCCCGGCATCACACCACAACGGATCCCCGCGTTACAATGGAGAGTTTAAGGGAACGTCATTTATTTGAAATACAAACCTGGGCATTTTTGATCAATTTCATGCATCTTTGCTTACAGTAATACAAGTACTAACTTAATATTATTTATATATATATATATATTACATTTTAAATTAGTACTTGTATGTAGCAAAGAGAGACCTTATACCTGGTTAATAATTTTATTTAAATTATTTCTTTGAAAAAATTCTTTCAATTGAGATATATGTATATAAATGTATATATATGTATCTTTTTTGTTGATAATTTAATTGTAATTTATGATTTATTGTTATAGCTGGAAATTTTTATTTAGTTGATTAACCACATTTATTTGAAAATATATAGTGTAATGGAAAGTTGTTTTTTTAAATATGTAGATTTTTAATGTTGTAATTAATTACATTTTTAATTAGTTTAGACAATAATACACTTTATTTGTATATGATAAGCTTTTAATAATTTCATTAAATAAATTAATTAATTTAAGTAATTCATGAAAATATCATATAAAAAGTACCAACATGTTTTAAGTTTTTTTTTTTTTACATTTCTAAAAATTTGTTTAAAATAATTTTTCATTTATTTTTTATACATGAAAATATGTAGCTTTATTTACAAAAAAGGTGTCCCCTACAAGGGATCAGAATATTTTATAATACAAAAAAAAGTAATAATAATAATAAAATCTCAGTTTTAGCACATGTTTTTATGCAAAGCAGCCAGAGGTTAAGTGCTTTACTCAAGGACACAGTGGGGACAACATGTATAAACAATTCTTCTGTTTTGCATATGTTTGCAACTGACAATGCATAGGTTTATTGAATGATTGTTCCTCCTTGAAAAACATCAACTTTAACATGTTATCTATAATTCCATCCACTTGCTTAGCGCTTGTTGCTTTTAAAGAATTACAATAATAACCGCAAGAGTGAACAACAAATAAATACAACCCCCCCAAGAGGAACTGTTTTTATCAAACCTGCTATGTTTTTCTCAGTCTGAGCTTATCTTTTTGCTGCGTGCTGCTTTAATAGATCATTCATCTGAACTCCATGAATGGCCATTCAACAGTAATTCGTTTCATGCTTTGACATTCTATTTAGTTTCTGGCCTCGTTCCCATCGGAAGCATACACTCCATCGTGAATAATAAAAGGAGAAAATAAGAGGTACTCAAAGGCGGTTTAGTATCTCAAGCATCTTGTGTGACACTGGCACATTGTAAAGCTACTCCACTTAGCAGTTCAATAAAGCTCTAAGCCTTAGTTAACACTTCCCTCTGGCACGAACCACCCTTTCAGCTCTGGCCCTTGACCCCGGAGTGATGCATTAGACCTCAGCACTCTGAGTTCTCAGCTGCTCCTCTGCTTTACGTCACTCAGCCCCTGAAGTCACACGGACCGCCTCGCTTGTTAAAGGAGGCATGAGAGCACAGAAACGTAATATTTGGTTTGCTCTTTCTTCGTTTGACGTGTACCTTTTTCTCTCTCTCCTTTCTTTACACTGGCCTCCACAGACTTCGAATGATGTAACAATCTACATTGCTATATAGCCTGTCAATAAACAAACATACAGTATTGCAGTCTGTGTATATATTGTATTGCCTTCTATTTCTTCCAGTAGATGTCTTAAAGCATCATGAGCTGCATTTGATGCAATAGCAATAATGTAAGTTTAAAGTGACAGTTTACCCAAGAATTCAATCTTTTACTCATACTCAAGTTGTTCCAAATATGTATGAGCTTTGATTTCTGTCGAGCACAAAAAAGGATATTTTGAAGAATGTTGGTGACGGTAGCCATCGGTAGCCAAGTCAACAGCTACTGCCAAACTCACAAAGCTTTGGTACAAAGTACAACAACTTGAGTGTGAGTAAATTACAGAATTTTTATTTTTGGGTGAATTATCCCATTTATTATAAATCTAATAAATCATAGCAATCAATTTTCATATAATATTTCTTGAGGAAAAAGAACACTCTAGGATTACTGTAGCAGTATTACACTGTAAAGGGACATACATATACAAGTATGTTTTTAGGCACTTGTTTGCAATTAAATTTATAGTAGTTTAATTTGATACAGAATTTAGTTATTCCAATAAGTTCAGTTAACCTTAATTGGCTGTGCAAGTTATTACAACTTAGATTATGCTGACTTGTACACTTGATTTCAGTTGAAATAAGGAAAAATATATGTTAACATGACACAATAGATATTTGGGTGTAAAATAATTTTATTTTAGACAAACAGATGGAGCCATTTTATAACGTGACATCCATAAATGTGGGGGGTTGTACATAGTTTATTTACAAGTCAGAGCTCCTAAGTGGAACACTTCCAGAAAAAAGTTCTCTCTTCCTGTACTGAAAATATAGATGACCAGGGTTTGTCAAGCACTGATAATAGTCCGAAAACACAATAAACACACCAAAGTACACCAACTTGTGCAGTTAGTCACATTAAGTCATTTTCATGACGTGTATTTGCTAATTTCAAACACTTTAATTAAGTCTATTTTGTTTTCCACAGAAGAAAGTGATTATTTTATACCTTATTAAACCCATTAATAGTCTTGATTCATTCATAGAATTTATTAATATACTACTCTGTTCATTATCTCCATGTTTCTTTTCGTCTTGTCTTTCCTGTTACTATTTATCTTATCTTGCATTCACGCTCCACCTGGCATCTACTTGAATGCAGCGTGTGGTTTTCATAAAAACAGTAATGTTTTCCTGAGTGCGAAGGAATGAAGAGAATCCTGTACAAGCGGCACTTATTACAATCACGAATCTGGTGTGAGGGAAACGGCGCCCATTTCACAAGTCATTTGCCCTTCTGAGTTTTGACAATGAGGCTGGCCGGGTGTCCTTCAGGCACTCACTTAGCACATCCAGCAATAATAGCCATGTCATCTCAATTTAGACTGTGTGAAATGCGCTCCGCCTTGTTCTTAAAAGCTGTTTTCTCCCATGTTATTCTTCTTCAGCCTTCGGGTTAGTAGCAGTCTCTTCCCATTTCTCACACAAACCTCACGCGTCGAGCAGCATGTGTTTAAAGTCTTCAGATGAGCTGCAGTCTCAATGTTGATTTTAATGCTTAATTTAGGGCTCTCCATTATGCCTCCACTCATCTAATTCATTCCGGTTGAATGCTAATTGTAGGTGCTTGTTAGCAGTGTTATTTGTGCATCGCTTACATATTGTTTTAGAAACTTCCTTAGCTCTTTTTGATAATTGCTGCACATATCTGCAGGTGAGAAGTTCATTGTGGTCTTCTGGATGACTTTGCAATATACACGGTAAGCAAGGTCATATACTTAATGCTGTTATAAATAGATGCAGAGAATAGGGCTTGCACAAAGCTGTCCCAAAGGTTTAGCACTTACATTGTGCTTACATCAGAGTAAGTCATGCAGAAAATGACACACACTGGACTGGAGTCATAGCACAGTGTCAACCTCACACAATGGCAAAATCATTGTTCCTTTTCAGGAACTTGAGCTGTGTCGACGAGGCGCTTTGGGAACGCCCTCAGCGTGACGGCTCTGAATAGTGTTTGAAATCAGCCAATGATGAGTTGGGACGTCATGGCGGGTGACGTCACTGGCCAGATAGCTTTTTGTCATTCAGCAAAGTGCTCTGTGTTGACAGTGTGTTTGTCCTAGTTTAATAAAAGTGTCTCTGTCAAAAAAGAAAAAGAAAAGAAAAGGGGTGAGGGCAACTAAACATCTTACAAAGTGCATGTTCTTCCATGCAAGAGAGTTATTTAAGATTGCCGGTTAACACACACTAAATGTGTAGTCTGTCAGGGAGCAAAGCAATACAAGTACTGCTTGTCGCTACAAGTAGTGACGCTACTAGTTAAACTACATTTCTCAGTAGCGTGTTGGTAGCGTCGCTATTTTCACAATCAAATATCTTTTCAGTAGAGAAGCTATTTTATTGATCAAGTAGCGCGGTAGCATCCACACAAGCTAACGTTACATTTCCCCAGCATTTCTGACGCTTAAGCACAACTCGGAAATACAAATGCTACGGATCACTGATCCTAGATCAGTATATAGAGCCCACCACCACCATTCACTGGCTAATGCCCGCAATAATGTCAGTGACTTCTTCATACTGGGGTTGGCAATGAGCTTTTTGGTGTTAGCGCCTCCTTCTGCACCGGACGCGTGACATGCTTGGGCGAACACTTTTTAGAAAAAATGCCAGAGGAAGGAGAGGAATTGATCCCGAGGGGGAGTAACCGTGGCCGTACCTCGAGAAGTTCATGACGCTGACTGAGACAACAATCTTTTTTTGCAATGTTGGTAATGTTTAGAGAAGTTTATAATAATGTTGTTTATCCTGTGGTTTAAGCTGCACTAAAACATATGCATGCATTCAGATTACAATACACACACTCTCGACACCTTTTGTTATTTGTTATTATGTTTTTTTTCTGTTGCAAAATTGGTTTGGAACAATTATTAAAGAATAATAATATAATAATAATAATAAATTGCACAATTATGCGTGCCTACCTCTTTGAATGAATTTTTTTTATCACTATGGTAGCACTGATTTAAAGTTGGTTCAAATAAAAAAAAAAATAGCTTAGATGTAGTTAAGCTACTTTTGCCATGTTGCTGTAGCTTAGCTTGCTACATTTCTCAGGGTAGTAGCTTTAGTGTAGTTAAGTTCAATGTAGAGTAACTGATAGCTTAGCTCACTACATTTTCTAAGTACCTTGCCCAACACTAGTTAGAACGCAGAAGAGACCACGGTCTTTACCAGCCCAGTATGAGGAGCTCATGAAGGCAGTGTCTCACGCTGCTGCTGAACTAAAAATAGAGCGGCAGCAGAGACGAAAAGTAACTGCTCTGTAGTTATGATAAAACAAACGTTTCTACGGACGCGGCCAAATTGTATAAATGCCTTCAAGAATGAGCCTGCTGGTTTTCATCCCCCTAAATAAATTTTATGGGGATAAATGAAAGTGATTATAAGACAAGAGCTCCATCCCAGCCCTCCAAACCTGAAATGCTAAAAGGCGAGCAGGGGGTACTCGATGGTAGGTCAAGCTGGTGACGTGTCTGCGCACGGAAAAGGAGGAAAGCCATGCTACAGGCTTACTAAGCTAACCTGCTAAAGCTTGAGAACCGCTGACCTCTCATTTGCGTGAAAAAAAAAAGCAGCTGACAGGCAGCTTTCTCCCTCACTTTCCAGGGGCTGCTGGCGGGAGCAGCCCCGCTCCTCATGCTACGCCTATAGAGACATGCAGAAACAGAGCTTCGCAGCAAGAGCTCTTCCCCTGAAACAGCAGTTGCGGGCCCTTCTAAAAAAATAGAAAGGATCTCAAAAATAAAAAATAAATGTTCAACTAAGAGAGAAAGGAGGCCTCGCAGGGAATAGGAAGTCCTGATGCAAGGTGCTCAGAACATCAGAGGGCAGGCCCCTCTGGGGAAGAGTGGTACAATCTGCATTGCATGGATCCTATCTCTCCTCAGTGCCCTCGGGAGACTCCCTCACTAACCTCACCAGTGCTACGAGGCGTGAGCGTCTCCCGCGAACATTAGTCTCAGGTTCAGCCGCCTGGAAACGCAGCGGCACCAAGACGTTCACCACCAAGCTCTCACGAGGGAAACACAGCTTCCTCCAGATGGTGGGCTGTGTCAAAGAATCGTCCCTGAAATATCATCAGAGACCAGCCTCGAGAGACTGGTTTTGCTTAGTAGACTATTTCGCAGCGTGGAAGCTACTGCCAAATGTGTCTCAATAGGTCCTGCATACTGTAGAAAACGGATACAGAATCCAGTTTGGATGCGCTCCGCCACAATTCGCTGGTGTCAATCATAGGATAGTTCATTTAGAGCAGGCTCTGGTGATGGAACAGGAAGTCGAAACTCTTCTGAGGAAGGAGGCCATCGAGGTGGCTCCTCCTCACGAATGTGGATTCTACAGCCGCTACTTCATAGTTCCAAAGAAGGATGGAGGGCTGAGGCCCATCTTAGATCTCAGCGTTTTGAACTGCTCAGTCACGAAACTGAAGTTCAGAATGCTCACAGTGAAACAAGTGGTAGCACGAATCCGGTCCGAGGACTGGTTCGTCACAATAGATCTGAAAGATGCGTACTTTCATGTATCGATCCATCCTTCACACAGGAAGTTCCTGAGGTTTGCTTTCAGGGGCAAAGCATACCAGTATCGGGTTCTACCCTTCGGCCCTGCACTCTCACCCTGTACGTTAACAAAATGTGTGGATGCTGCACTGGCTCCACTGCAACTCCAGAGCATCCGCATTTTGAATTACATCGACAACTGGCTAATACTAACAGAATCGCCGGAAAAAGCGAGCAGACATCGAGATGTCGTTCTCACTCACATGAAACGTTTGGGGTTAAGATTAAACGGGGACTCGACCACGATGCGGGCTCATATGACACCTGCTCGAGTAGAATTGATCCTCATAGCTGTCGCGAGAGTAAAAGAACGCCGGTCACTCACTGTCAAGCAGTTTCAAAAGCTGCTAGGTCTGATGGCAGCTGCGTCCAACGTCATACCTTATGGGCCTGCTGTACATGAAACCCCTACAGTGGTGGCTCAGGAACAAAGGCATATCCCTGAGGGGAAATTCCCCTTCGCATGATCATTGTGTCACGACAAGCTGTACATGCCTTAGATTAGTGGAGGAATCCTGTGTTCCTAAATCAGGGCCCAGTGCTGGGAGATCCTGGTCGCCGCAGAATGCTAGCGACGTATGCGTCCCTCACTGGTTGGGGAGCAATCACGAGTGGTCGCTCAGCCCTGGGTTTGTGGAGTGGTCACCATCTTACTGGCATGTCAACTGCCTAGAAATGCTGGCAGTATTTTGAGCACTCATACACTTTTTAAAACTGAACACCAAGAAAAGTGTTCTTTCTCGAGTTCAGAGAACCACTTATCTAGGCGTGGTGTGGGACTCGTCCACGATGCGGGCTCGTATGACACCTGCTCGAGTAGTTTCGATCCTCACCACAGTCGCAAGGCTGAAACAGGTCGCCGCAGATTGCTAGCGATGGATGTGTCCCTCACTGGTTGGAGAGCAATCACGAGTGGTCGCTCAGCCCTGGGTTTGTGGAGTGGTCACCATCTTACTGGCATGTCATCTGCCTAGAAATGCTGGCAGTATTTTGAGCACTCATACACTTTTTAAAACTGAACGCCAAGAAAAGTGTTCTTTCTCCAGTTCAGAGAACCAC
>JAUCMT010000026.1:15416841-15439186 GCA_032357475.1 Enteromius thamalakanensis
ATGTATATAACCCTGTTCCTTGAAGGAACGAGACGCTGCGTCTCGAAACCACACTTTTGGCATCCCCTGCCGGCGCTTCGCTTCTTGACAGGAGATAACTGGCCGGCGTTTTCCACGCACTTATATGCTTCCTGGCCAGTGACGTCACCCGCTATGACGTCCCAACTCATCATTGGCTGATTTCACACACGATTCAGAGCCGTCACTCTGAGGGCATTCCCAAAGTGTCTCGTCGACGCAGCGTCTCGTTCCTTACAGGAACAGGGTTATATACATAACCCGAGACATTCTCATTATCCTTATCTCTGCCTTGTGGCATAAAGTTACCTGATAAGCAAAACTGAAAAAAAGCAGCTGATATTAAAGAGATTTTTCATGCAAATGTATATTTCATGTATATCTTCTGATGACAGTATTGTCATTTTTGTTCCCAGAATGCATATTCAATATAGTATGTCTTGTTCAAAAGTTTTAAATGCTTCTTCAATTAATTTCAATTCAATTTGAAATAGATCATTAGGATATTAAGTAAAGATCATATTCCATGAAGATATTCCCGTGAAGAATTTATTACCGTAAATATGTCAAAACTTTATTTTTATTAGTAATATTTATTGCGAAGAACTTCATTTAAACAATTTTAAAGTTGATTTTCTCAATATTTTTGTTTTAATTTTTTATTTTTATTGCACCCTCAGATTCCAGATTTTTAAATGGTTATATCTCGTCTATATCTAGTCAAATATTGTCTTATCATAAGAGACCATACATCAATGTAAAGCTTGTTTATTCAGTCATACAAATTATAATTATGTCTGATTTTGTGGTCCAGGGTCACATGTGATTGCACAATGTCAAATGTGTAAGTTTTATTTTGGGTGGGGATAAAATAGCAGACAACTACTTGTAGACAAAATTACTGTTAGGGACAGTGTAGTAGTCACTGGATATTTTGGATGTCATAGCATCTCTGATAAAATTTCAGCCCTTGAAAATCATAACAGGCGATGTCTGACATTGGAAATAGGCTAGTTCTATCCCTAAATGTAAGGAGTTAAAACAACATTTCACCGGACACATTCCAGTCAAACCATCCATGATATAATTATATTTTCACATTTAAATATTTGTCAATAAATTCTGGTGTCACAAATGGGTGCTGTTCCGACTCGTGCTGGTGCTTCCTCGTGAACACTGAAGACTCGGAAGCAGGAATATAATCAGGACTGACATTTATTAATGAACACAAAACAAGAAAACAGGGAATATGCCACAAGCTACGCAGAGCTGGACCGCACACGTAAAATGTTAACAACAGACACTAAACATTGCCAAAGACAAAGATTGTGTTCAAATACAAGATACAATCAAGGATAAAAGGGAACACCTGGACACACACGGCTGGCAGGGAGTGAACATTAAATGAACAGGACGGGGTTACAGATGATGAGACACGTGAGAGAATGATATGAAAACAAAACATAAAAGCACATGGACCCGGTAAACGAACACAGTGCTCCAACTCAATCGCCATTTAAGTTGCAGATTTTGCGCTGGGGTTGCATTCCTCCGCCGCAACTCCCACAATGAACTTGGAGTCAATGTACAATTAAGCATAGTCAAAATTTGCTTGCGAGATACAAGGACCTTCACGGATCAGTCATGATCTGAGTGGGGAATTAAGTGAGTGTTAAATATTCTTGTACGTAGTCCTCAAGCGATCGAGAGCCCTGCTCGAGGACTAAAAATATCATAGTATCTTCTAGTTTAGGTGTTGGGTAGGATTAGGGATGTAGAATAAGGTGCTTTATTACAACTAATAAATGGACAATATTCTAAGCATGCTAATAAACAACTAATAGGTGTAACCATAAAATAAAGTGTTACTGAATATTGTTGACCATGTAAATGTACCGAATGTTGAAATGCAACTGAAATGCAATAGTCAAGTTTTAGAATGTCTGATTGGGCCATACTACAATATGGTGACTGTCAGTGATTGTTTGCATAAATTTTGCACAATAACTGCCCGGGTAATGTTCTGCCATTTATGTTATGTAATAAAGGTTATAGCAATAATTGATATTTATAGTTTTGACAATGAACTGTCACTATACGGATGCATCTTGAGGCTGAACTTGACCTTAAGCCCTCCTTATCTTGGTCCAGGTTTTTCCAGTAATTTAATCCTCCACAATTGACTGCACAGAGGCCACTCAATAAATGAATCAATCCTGTCACAACTCACAAAAAAAATTATAAAATCTTGCTAAACACGTAGTTTCAAATTGTTGACTTTGTTAGAGATTTTGAAAACAATACAGAAGTAATTTTATCTCAGTTTTAAAGTATGGTTGTAGCGTAGGAACATTGCAGTAAGCAGAAAAAATCCTTTGCAACTTCCGTCATGGAGCCTGTGACCTGGCAAGAAAACGTCTGCACGTTGTAAATTGATCTAGGAGCTTCTGCTGTCATGACTATTTGCACACTTCAGCAGCATGTAGGAAAGAGACCCAGATGGCACTACAGAAATGAAATGTGGAGCGCTGCACCTGATCAGTCTCAGCACAAAGAATAAAAGAGCAACAGGGGAGCTGTCAGGAAGTCTTTCAGTGGCGGTTACGAAATGCTGCGCAATGGGACTGCAGTGTTATTCCTCATTAAGCTGATGCATTCCTGTCAGATTTCATTTCAGCTCGTAATCATTCAAATACAAATGCACCCTTTAGTATGTGTCATTTTTATGGGCAAAACAGCATAAGTGTGATACTTTCCCCTTGTACCACGGCTTCCAGTCTTAGTACGAAGAACTTTGCACTTATCACTTTATATGACAACAATAAAGATTGTGTGTTTTCCATTTCCAGACTTGTTTTACTGCCGGCAAGAATGATTTTTTTCAGCCTGTATAGATGTCACAGGGGCTTTATGTCTAGGAGAGTAGATCTCTAGAACTTCTTTGAGAGCTTTGTATAAGTAATTTATAAACTTTATAAACCCCACTAAAAATAGCCACACTTCTCTGTGCAAGGATATTTCTCCATTTATGAATGAAGCTTGAATCTTGAAAGAAACACAGAGAGTTGGCAGAGGCATGAGTCTGTGAAAGCAGTGATATAGGTGTCTAGTCATTAGAAGTGTTCAGCCCAAGTGTTTGCTTTTCATTTGGCTGGAGGTTAATTTCTCCACATCGCATGCTTGTCTGATGCCAGCCAAGCTTGGAATTAAATTTTCAGGCAGACTTTCATGATGCTTTTTTCCCCCACAAGCCTGGACCCTCAGGAAAAAATGTTTGCATGAGTTCATGTTGATGTTCATACATGCATCGGGGTTGTGCAGAGACTCACTACAGATTGTGGATTCTGATCAAATGTAAAACAGCGTGACACCACATGATCAGTGCTTCTTGAAATTCAGTGTGCTTTCAGAGAACAGCCATGCAGTGGCCTGTTTTTTTTTTTTTTTTTTTTTAATGAACTCTAATATCATCAATATTCATACTTTCATTGTAGCACCTCCAACCTTTACCCTGAATCTACCCACAGGTATTTATTGCAAAAACTAACCCTAACCCATAAGCAGTAAAAAAAAAAAAAAGCATTACAAACAAGTTGTGCTGCATTTCAAGTCCTTCTGAAGCCATGCAATGTCTTTATGCAAAGAAGAGAGTAAAATACATGGTTTTAATCATGCTCACACCTCATTCAAAAAGACACTCTCATCCTGTAGAATGATGCAATCAATCACCAGACACACAAGAGCCAATAGCATTTCACAACAGCATGACGCGATTGTTCACGAGAGCGAATAGAAATGTACAACCAAGGCTGACGTAAGGATTCTCCTGGCGGCATTTTCTGAATTTGCGTAAAGCAACTGCAGCACAGATTGAGTCACAGCGGACGGAGAGATGGTGATCGCATTCTGTCACAAATCAATCCTTTTGGCTTGAAGGAACTGAAATATTAATCCTTAATAATTAAGAAATAAGGTAGGTAGTTGTATCTCCCGGTTTATCTTATGTTTTATTAAGGGATGGTAGGGTTTGCATGCTGTTTCATGCTCCTGAAATGAAATCATTCAAAATATGCTTTTAAGTGTTTATTTTATTGCACTTTTTCTCTTTTTGATTGCATCTCCATTTCACTTGTACTTACACATACTGAACTACACTTTGCAGTTTTATTCCTATTTATGTCATTTCTTTTATTCCTAATCTATGTTATCTGTGTTTTTTGTTGCTACTTGATTATTTTAAGCAAGGCTTACTCATAGCAGTAAGTTAGTTATTTTACTCACTTAAAATTAGCTGTAACTTAATAAAGCTTAGGAAGTATAAAAACTGAAGTAAAGGTAACTAATTAATTATATCTAAGGAAAGTAAATTATTGGAATTTTACTGATTAAAATATATATATATATAATTTGTCTGATTTTATACAACATTTTATTATTTAAAACATGCTGAACATTTTTGCTTGTGCACATGTTTATTTGCTGATAGTAATCTTTCTTTTATTTCTATTTATTTATTTATTTATTTGGCTTTGCATAGGTTTTATCTTCATATCTCCATTTTTTTCCTTTTTTTATCTACATATTTAAATCTTACTGTGTTTATTTTATTAAAATAAAGGCTGTTCATCAGAGTCAGAGCCTAAGCTGTTCATTGGAAGTTTAATGTTGTCTCAAGCCTGCTTTTTTGCACTGCGATTGCTTTCATCCTTTTAGATAGCACTTACAGGTGTCACGTTGAGAAATCAATACGCTGCTTGAGCATGTATACAGAAGTGGCTCTGTTACATCCATTTAAAGTACATTAGATTATGACAAGGCCGTGGTTGGCATAAACACCAATAGGTGGTGGTAATTTGTTATCACTCGCTAATATCAGCGAAATATAAGGGCCAAATCCCTGAGGACATCTTAGGCATGTGATTATTTTAATGAGCATCCTACATATTGTTCTTTATGCACTAAAGCAATTGCTGTAATTGTGTCATCTCATTTTAATTATGTTTCGTTTTATTATCGCTTGCTGAAGTAAATGCATTCAGAACAATGAAAAGCATTAAGCCCATTATGCTTACATGTAGCTTAGTTATTCTGTCCCAATTCAGCTGTTTAGAGAAATGGGAATACTCTAAGAGAGTGCATGACCTTAATTGTGGGACAACTTGATCCAATTCAAAACAGGCACTGTGTAATTAAAAAAGCTGGTGGGTACAATCTTGAAAGTTGTCTTAAGCCCTATTCGGACGGGACTTGTTTTACAGGGGGTTGTTAGAGAAATTTCAGTTTCACAGACATACTTTTTTTTTCTCTTACACAACCTTAGTAAAAATTCCAGAGCAAATTACCTACTGTTTTTCAGCAAACTCAACGGTTCTCTGAGAAATCTAATCCCATCCGAATGCGAATGCCTGTGATTGCTGAAAATGTTTTTTCTAAAATGCGTTTTCTTTTGTGTTTTGGGCAACTACCTTTACTATCTCTAGTGTGCCGTTTGTTCAAGTTTGCGCACCAATAATGGATGTAGATGTGTTTGCTACCCTGCGAAGAAATAAAAAAATTAAATCAAGAAGAGCTAAACCACGTAAATTCTTAAGACTGGCTAACGTTACTGTAATTTAAGTTCTTTCATTTCTCCAGTCAATCACATAACATGTAAATTATGTAATAAATGAAAACATATTTATTCCAGTGGGTTTATAAGAACTTCTATATAGAACCATATTTAAATTTTTTTTTTTTACATTTTTTATTACTTTTTTTATTATTATTATAACTTGTAAAAAATATTTAAACACTTAATTTAACACTTAAAATTAGGAATGTCCACGCATCCTGGACATGTGGTCTTGTGCAACGCCTGCATGTAAAACACAGACACTTCTACCTACGTAATGAACACAGAGATGTAAGTCCCGTCCGAATGCATACATGAAATGACAGACGTCGTCTGAAAAAAAAATGTTTTAACTCAAACGCTGTTTGGAAAACTAGTACCGTCGAATAGGGCTTTAGAGTTGTAGAACAATAAAAACTAAGTGAACTGCACTGCTGTTCAAAACTTTGTTGTTGGTAATTTATTACTTATTTTAATTAATAATTATATTTATGATGGAATACATCAAAATGAGCAAAACTGACAGAGAAGACATTTATATGAGGGTGAGTAATTTATGAGTTTAAATAGCAAATCAGACAGGAATAAATTACATTTTAAAATACATTCAAATAAAATTTTAATGAAATGAATGTTGCTGTAATTTTGATTAAATAAGCGCAGTGTCAGTTAAGTTTCCTTTCAAAATACATTTAAAAAAGCTTACTGACCCCAAACTTTTCAACAGTAAAACATAGATCCTTAAAACTCCATTTACTGACCCAACTTTAAAAAATGGCCAAATATGCATTTCAGAAAGAGTCCAGTGCTGGACTGCAGAGTCGTCTGACACAAGCTGTGAATGATTTAAGACTGTGAGTAATGCTTGCTCAGTGCTTCTGACCCGCTAACAAATACTTCCTCTCACTGCAGCAAACCTCCTAAGCCCTAACCTTTCCAAATTTGTTACAGAATAGTGATATGTGCGTCCCACTCAAGCTCCCCCATATAAAGAGTCAATAAATTGCATCAGGATGTTATTTGGGGACCTAACGTAGGCATTTTTTGGAGTTATGTTGTCAATTACACACAGCAGATGACTCAGAACACCTGTTGCGTTTCTAGCAAGCTGAATTGTATTATTTTTGCACAACCAAATGAAATGATAAAAACAGGATTTCAGTATTTGGACGTGCATTGATGCCTTCAAGTACAATAAAACCCAAACTCTGACCTGTAGGGGCAGAGGCCATATTAATGCTGGGGGTAGAGCATGTTGTAGCTCTAAACACGCTGTGGTGAACACATGGTTGGGTTAGCACACTACATGGCCGGAGACATGCATGTAAACAGGAACCTCAACACACACACACACAGATGTAGATTGAAGCCTTGACACATCTGGGTTAAAGAGAGAGAAAAAAAGACCTGTCCCGTTTAGTTGAAGTCTTCTGTGGCTTTTCCTCTCAGTCTTTGAGATAGCAGACCTCTCCAAACACGTTTCCTTGACAGCCACAAGGCACAAAATGTTCATCCGAGGCTTAGCTCATGACGAGCAGTAGATGGCAAAGTGTAAGGTTTAAAACGTGATGGGAAGTGAAGGGCGAAAGGTTGTGTAAGGGGTAAAGACCTTCCGGGGCATGGTTCTTAAATCTTCCGGTCTTCAACAAGTCAGAGACTGTTTCTATCAAGCAGTTTAACTTTTGAGCTTTTTTGTTTTAGAAGTTGCTAACTATTATATAGAAATACCCTTATACCCTTTATGGCAGGGCTTTTGTTGCGCAGTTATGTTTTTATGCACTTTTATGACACTTTTGCAAGTCTCCATATATATATGTGCTATATATAAGTGCAGGTCAAGGGCTATCTTAAAGCACCTCTATTATCGGTTATGAAAGGTTCATATTTTGGTTTTGGGAGTTACAAACAACAGGTTGACATGCATGCATTTTTTACTTTATTTGTCCCTTTTTATTCTACACATGAAAAAAATTCCATTCCATTGTCGCATAGATACTGCATAAACTAAACATGTACCACAAAATCAGCATGCATTTAAAAAATAATATAAAGAATATTTTCCTCTTGAATTGAGAGTAATCTTTTTTAAATAAGATTTATTTAACAGTCACACGTTTTCTTTTTTATTAACCCTATGTATGGTTTTCTACAGAGACTAGTCATCTTATAGTGTTGCTTGGGGTAGTAAAAAAATGGCCATAAATCTTGTGAATAATTTTTTATGTTCAAAGACTGTGTAGCATACACTATTACTTAGAAGTGTACGTTCAGTATATTTTAAACAAATAAATAAATTCTGGACAGGTCTGGTTATTGGTGTGAGCTTAGAATGCTATAGTATGCAATTTCTCTGACAATACTAATGCATGTGTGCATGTATGTATATATATTTACATATATATATATACAATATATATCCCCCTTTTCAATTGCATACCATAAGATTGCAGATAAATGTTTGTGGATCATGCTAAGTTTCTCTTTCTTTCAATGCTTGTTTCTCTAAAAATCAGTGCTACAGTTACCCAACATACCCAACAAATATCTGTTTTTGTGTTGGTCTGTGTGACTCTGCCCACTGCTAGTTTACCCAGTAGTATTTCATCACTCTCGGTCGCCAATCATTGGAAAACACTGCAAAAAGCCTAAACCTATAAAACCTCGCCATCCATCTAAAAAGATCTATGACAAGAGGAATATAAAAAAAAGATAAATCAACACATTACATCACCGTGCAAGGCTCGTTGCTTTCAACTGTCAGTTGCAGGTGTTACTGTTGTGTGTGCTTAAACTGGCAATCCACGTGAGCGTCGAGTCTCAGGAGGAGAGACCAGAGAAACAATATTTCCAATATTTTTCATTTGGACTTCAGTATACATTTCAGCTAGTAGCTGTCACTCTTACACACTGCACCTTCAGTGTCATTTTACCAACAACCTTGAGCTGATTAGAAAAGCAGATCAGAAAGGTTAAAAAGGTCTAGCAGCTTGACAGAACTGAGTCTCCCAGATGCTTGATAGGCTGACATTTTGTCAGTCAGGGCCACTGACAGGTCATCTTTCAAATTTTTCAAGGTTGTTGTCTTTCACATGCATATTGAAAATGCATTTTCCTAGAAATCTTAAAGCTGTGGTTGCATTTGAATAATTTTAGCCACATTTATGTACAATTAACAATGTTAATACACAGTTATTTCATCTTAATTATGTTGTGTGAACTACAGTATATGGCTAGAGAAATTAATAATATTCAACACGCTATTTCTTTACCATCCCCTGCAGGTATTATGCCATCTGTTGCCAGCCGCTGGTTTACAGGAATAAGATGACACCGCTGAGAGTGGCTCTAATGATCGGAGGATGCTGGATAATCCCAACCGTTATTTCCTTCCTACCCATAATGCAAGGCTGGAACAGTATTGGAATAAATGATTTGGTGAGTGACATCCATCACATGGTCGATTATTTGTGCTAATAATATTTGCAAAGGCAGTCTGACTTTGATTCTTGTAATAATGGTGTTTCTTTTATTCTCTAGCCTTGCAATCAGTCCTAGCATAGATTCGTAAAACGCCCTAAAAATGCACAGGGAGTGATTATAGGGAAACTTGTGATGCATGCATCTTCTTTGCTTTCTATGCATTTTACAAAAGGCAATTATGCATCCGTGCATAGAAGCCAAGTCAATGCGCATGCTTCTAGGAGAGCATTTGCAGTATGGAAAGACCAGCTTGATGATTAAAGAGAAAATGAAATGCCACAGTCTTAGGTAGGGAACGTAATCCATTACTGACCTGTAAACAAACAAAAATGGCCCTGGGTGGAGACTGATGCACCGTAATTAAGTCCCACTGTAGAAAAGAAATATTTTTCTGTATGGTTTCCTCGTGCTTGTTATAAATGTAGTGTTTCATGAGCTTCATGTGACACCATTTCTGTTTTCTTTCTTGGTAACTAGCCAGGTGTCTGTAATACAGGCTTTCCCAGTTTTGTGAGCTGATGAAAAGCTAGGAATTAAAATGAGTGCAAAGTTAAAATAAACAGATGTGGCTCTGTAATTAGTAATTAGTAATTAATAAAACTGAAGTCTAATTACTCATTTGTATCCTTTTTAACCTTTCTTTGGATAGAAGTTTACAGCATTTCACCAGTATTTCACTAAAATAACACAAATATATAAACATTTGAAAATGGATAATAACATAACAGTTTGTAGCTTCCTTTAAACTGAAATTTCAAGAAGAAAAAAACTCTAAAAGAATGATATTAGTGTTCTATTTAAATAGTTGTGATTCTGCCATCTTCACAGGGATTACATTAAAGGAATAATTCACCCAAAAATTTCAACCCAGAAAATTCTGTCATTGTTAACTAAGCCTCAAGTACTGCTCAACCTGTATGAATTTCTTTGTTTTGCCGAACACAGATAAAGGTATTTTGAAGAAAGTTTGTTAACAGGTTGTTTTGGTCACCATTGGCTTCCATAGTAGGGAAAACGATACTATGGAAGTCAGTGGGGAACCAAAACAGTCTGGTTACAAAGTTTTTAATCATGTAAATGATGGAATATTTAGTATTTTGGGGTGAACTATTCCTTTAATGGCTACCTATACTTCACATTTCACAGATGTAATGAGTCATGCTTCTTGTTTCTCCAAATGCTCTTCTCAAAGGAACTAATTAACGGTGTGATATTGAATATCTATGATAGCATGAGCCAGAGTCCAGCTTATGTAAAAAAAGCCTTATACTGATGTGAAATATGTTTGCGGTTGATGAGTTTTTTATTATTGATGGTGTTGGTGTTGGGTTTCGAGCTTAGAGGGCTCATTGTTATGATTTGAGAGTGTTGGGAGGAGCAGACAAGAGAGAGAGAGATGCATGAACAGTGATTAATAGCTCTTATCATGACTCTTCCCTCTGTGGATCAAATCAGTACTAGGCTGTTTGTTAAAAAAATGTGTATGTTTAATTTATGATTCTCACTGCTCTAGATCAGATAAAAAAATATATCTGTGTTCATTTCTCTCATCAAGCTCTCTTCACTTACAGTGTCTAGTCATTTAGTCTTAGCTATTGTTCATGTTAATTGTGGGATTAACCACTGTTTTTCTAATGTATGTCACTAATTGCACATTAATTAAATACAATAACATTTCTAACTGGAACATCGTTTGATGGGATAACAGTCTGGCATTATTTTAATTGGCTTATCCAGCCAAAAATCACAAGATCTGTAAAGCGAGCTCTTTATATAAAGATGTCTATATTTAAGATGTGCAAGTTCGGGGTCCGTAAAATGGATGTTTATGTTTTTGAAAGTCTCTAAATGCTCACTAAATGACAAATACAGTAAAAACAGTAATGCTGTGAAATACAGTAACACTTGATAGTCCAGTTTAGACATTCTACTAAAAGTGAGTAACTTTGTATCTACATATCAACAATCTGCTTAATATCTTCTTTTAAGATCTTATTTTGATGGCTTCACATACAGACTACAAAAAAATTTGCAAGTATTTATGTCAGCTTATTCCACTAAACCTACCTCGACAGTCTACTCTGAGAGATAGTAGACATGTAGTTGCAAATTTGTGAAAATTAGTTGACGTGGTTACAAAGTTACTTATAGGTTGCCTTTACTTATAAGTTACTAGTTAGTAGAATGTTTAAAGTGGACTATTAAATTCAAATTTATTTGTATAGTCCTTTTGATGCTACAAATCATTAGAAAGCAGCTTTACAGGAACTTTATGAGACTATCAAGATAAAGTGTAGCCAGTTTTTTTATTGTAGTATATTTTAAAATGTAATTTATTCCTCTGAGGCAAAGCTGAATTTTCAACATCGCTACTCCAGTCTCCATTGTCACATGATCCTGTAGAATAATATGCTGATTTGCTGCTCAGCAAATGTCTTCCACTTGTGGAATCAATTTAACGCATACTTGCTCAATAAAAAATTAAAACAAAATCTGCCCGCAGACTTGTCCTAAATCAAAGCTGCTGCTTTTAAGAGCTGATATATGCTAGAGACAGACAGACTGCAAATGAGTCAAGACACTTACCTCTGTTTCTGTGATTTTCCTCAGACAAGCTGTCAGCGCACAAGAGAAAATGACGCCACTTTCTGTTCAAACTATATGAATTTAAGTTGAATGTGCATGGTACTCCCCAAAATAACCAAAGAGCTGTCAATGAAAATTGAGAACTGAAAATTCTGTCATTTATCACTCATTAATAACTCATTTGTTTATCTTCGGAACACAAATGAAGATATTTTTAATGAAATCAGAAAGACATCTGACCCACAAGACCTAAGTCAGGGGAGAATAATGGTTTGAGTAAATTGTGTTATTTTTGTTTGCTTTGTGCAAAAAAATATTCTCCTAGCATTGCACAATTAAAGTTGAGCCACTGATGTCATATGGACTGTTTTACCAATGTTTTTGCCACGTTTCTAGACCTGGGATTATTGTATTGTGTTGCTGTCTATGGAGGGTCAGATGGCTTTCTGATATCATCAAAAATATCTTAATTTGTGTTCTAAAGATGAACAAAGATTTTATGGGTTTGGAATGACATAAGGGTGAATTTTTGAGTGAACTAACCCTTTAAGCATGTACAAAGAGTGACAACAGTTTGTCAACAATTGCCATATAGATATGTAAAGATCAAAGGTCATCACGCATGATGGTTTGAATGTATCTTCACACCCTAATGACTTTTCAAATTCTTTCCAGACTAGAGGACGTCATGCATCATGAGGCTAAATTTAATTTAAGAGGAGTGTAATTAATTTACTAGTTACAAAATGAATGCACCATAGCCCCACACGTCACAGGATCTGAATGTCAAATATTTTTTATTAATAACGAGTGCTGAGTGTTCTTAAATAGTGTATTTTGGGAGTGAGATATTTAAAGACTCATGCCCTCTAGCCGGGGTCTCTTCCACACCTGAAGGTGCTTGTGTTTGACCAGATGAAGTATTGTAAGTAGTCACCTCTGCTCTTAAAACGTCTCCTCAAATGACTGCTTCCTGAAGCCACACACTAATTGAATATTAATGAACGGACACAGACGAAGAAGCTGCTGAGCACTGAAAACTAGTGAAAGGACTTCCTACTCTTTTAAAAATGGAAGTTCTTTATTGGAATATATGATAGAATCTTTAATATTCCATTTTTCAAAAGGTTCGTTATGGTGGATTTTTTTCAGGTCACCTTTATTTACAGTGGGTACAGAAAGAATTCAGAATTTTTTCACTCGTTGTTATATTGCAGCCATTTGCTAAAATCATTGAAGTTAATTTTTTTCTCTTATTAATGTACACACAACACTCCATATTGGCAGAAAAAAATAATTGTTGACATTTTTGCAAATTTATTAAAAAGGAAAAACGGAAAAATCACATGGCCATAAGTATTCAGACCCTTTGCTCAGTATTTAGTAGAAGCACCCTTTTGATCTAATACAGCCATGAGTCTTTTTGGGAAAGATGGAACAAGGACAGGTGATGACCAGTGCTTGGTTTTCACCACACATACTGCTAAGAATTAAGTCCAAAAAGTTATATTTTTGTGTCATCAGACCAGAGAATCTAATTTTTCTAATTTCGATCTTGGAGTCCTTCAGGTGTTTTTTTTTAGCAAACTCTCGCAGGCTTTTATGTGTCTTGCACCGAGAAGAGGCTTCATTCAGGCCACTCTGCCATAAAGCCCCGACTGATGGAGTGCTGCAGTGATGGTTGACTTTCTACAATTTTCTCCCATCTCCCGACTGCATCTCTGGAGCTCAGTCACAGTGATCTTTAGGTTCTTCTATACTCTCTTACCAAGGCTATTCTCCCCCAATAGATCAGTTTGGCCAGACGGCCAGCTCTTGGAAGGGTTCTGGTAGTCCCTAACATCTTGCATTTAAAGATAAAGGAGGCAACTCTTAGGAACCTTAAGTGCAGCAGAAATGTTTTTGTAACCATGGCTAGATCTGTGCCTTGCCACAATTCTGTCTCTGAGCTCTGCTGGCAGTTCCAGGCAGACCTTATGATTCTCATTTGCTTTGACATGCATTGTAAGCTGTAAGGTCTTATATAGACAGGTGTGTGGCTTTCCTAATCAGGTCCAAACAGTATAATTAAACACAGCTGGACTCAAATGAAGGTGTAGAACCATCTCAAGGAGGATCAGAAGAAATGGACAGCTCCTGAGTTAAATATATGAGTGTCACAGCAAAGGGTCTGAATACTTAGGACCATGTGATATTTTAGTTTTTTTTTCAATATGGTGTGCTGTGTGTACATTAATGAGAAAAAATTCAATTGTAGAACCGCCACTGAATACACTGGTGAGAAAGTCACATGATGAATTAAAGCCAATCACATGCATCTTTAAAATTTGAACATAAATAGAAGGGTCTCAGTGTCATTCACCCAAACACTAAACACCATCATGATGAAACTGAAATATGCAATAAACATTAATTTAACAACATTACCCTAATAAACAAAACTGATAAGAAAAAACAAAGAAGAACCATCAAAATTAAATCTAATTTTGAAATGCAATGCAGGCAATTCTGGGAATGTCAGTTTATGGTTTTTCCCTGTACATTTGACAGGAATTTATCATTAACGATTTAACAGGTTTTTGCTGTAGCATTTTCACAGTGTTTTGCTGTTAAAACCACAGACATTTTACAGTGTTTTCTGTTTTTAAATATTCTATCTGCTTGTTTTAGTGCTTCTGTGTTGTTGCTCTTTTTTTGGATTTGACTGCATCTATTGTCCTCATTTGTAAGTCCCATTAGATAAAAGCATCTGCTAAATGACTAAAATGGAAATGGAATGTTTATTTCTTCAGTGTGTGTGTGTGTGTGTAATCTAAATGTGTCAATATGCCCCTCTTGACAGATAGAGAAGCGGAAGTTCTCTGGCAACTCCACGGTGTGTGTGTTTATGGTAAACAAGCCATATGCACTGACATGCTCGGTCGTGGCCTTCTACTTACCATTGATCCTGATGGTGCTGGCATACCAGCGCATCTACGTCACGGCGCGGGAACACGCTCGACAGATCAGCATGCTGCAGCGGGCTGGAGGAGCGGGAAATGCAGACAGTGCGGACCACCAGCGCAACCACCGCATGCGCACAGAGACCAAGGCGGCCAAGACTCTGTGCATCATAATGGGCTGCTTCTGCCTGTGCTGGGCCCCTTTCTTCATCACGAACGTGGTGGACCCCTTCATAGACTACAGTGTTCCGGAGCAGCTGTGGGCGGCCTGCCTCTGGCTGGGCTACATCAACTCCATGCTCAACCCCATCCTCTACGCCTTCCTCAACAAGTCTTTTCGTCGTGCCTTCCTAATCATTCTCTGCTGTGGACACAAGCGCTACCGCCGACCTTCCATTTTGGGCCCAGGAACGACCTGCACGGCCACGCAGATCAATGGCTCCACACACGTCCTGAAGTAAGTGAGACTAGCATTATATTTATCAGTGTGGTTCTGATGCAGTTGCAATTAAAATGACAACAGATTGATCAGAAACAGTAGCATTGTTCACCAACCCATGCTCATTGAAAATATGTGGTCCTGGAGCACAAAGTCAGTAATAAAGGGTTTAGGGATGGATTTGTTGTAGAGCACATATGATATATGATATAGCATTAATTTTTAGCAACAGTCCATGGATATTTGAGTTCTGAACCATTGCAATACATACTTGTTCCAACGTAATAAAACGTATTGATCCTGTGTTTTAGCGCCACTCAGTGAACGTTTCTCTTTGAAACTGCGGCGAAACATGCAGTAAGGTACATAAAAAACAGGGTTGCACAATAAGTGCACAGAGGTACATGTTTTTATGAGACCATGTTGCTATAAATATACCTGTGCTACTTATGTCTGGTTTTGTGGTCCAGGGTCAATAGCAGTTAATGTGTTAATAGCAGCCTTATTGCAACACTGATAGTACGTAACCTACCTTATTGCATGTTTTGCAGCAGTTTCAAATTGAGAGTGGCGCTAAAATGTGCATTCAGGAAATAACCGTGGCCATGTGTTTATTACGCCGATACTGGCTCATATTACACTGCTTTTATTTTGTTGGTTCAGGTACAGCAGTTCATAATTCAAATGTCCAGGGATAGTCGCTAAAAGAATAATCTATCTATTGTTGGAAAATAACACACCTCCTACACCCAATAGTATTAACAAAAGCAAGAGTTTGAGTTGTTTGTCCAAGTGTAGTTTTACTGTATTTGTACTGGAGTGCTTCTGCTCACAAGTGCAACAGGCGACCGGGCAAACCTTAGAATACATGCAGCTGTATTGGTGATGCTAATGTTCAGATGTATCGTATTTTAAATTTCACAGCATGTTAAAAAAGTCAAAACATAATATTGTGCAAAATAAGGCTTTTCTTAAACTCTGGCCCTATAAAACTTTTTGTGAAAAAATAATAAATGTTTTACTGCCTCTATTGTTCATTTCAACTGGAAACTGGAGCGATTCATAGATACAGACTAAAAGCTGCATAAATAAGCTTACCATTGATGTATGGTTTGTTAGAATAGGCGCAATTTAGGCTGAGATACAACTATTTAAAATTTTGGAATCTGAGGGTGCAAAAAATTTGTTTATACTGTATTTTTTTTCTCTTTTTCAATAATCCATTACACTTGGATGTAAATTACAATTAGGAATAAAAGATGTGCTGCTACTTCTGTTTCATTGTGACTTTAATGGCTATTTTTCTGGTGGGGAACCTATTATTGTAATCCATCTTTAATTTACAGTACTTTCAAACTAGCACTTTTGGTGTTACCTGTGTTTGTTTAGATGATGTGAATGCTGTTTTTTCTTATGATGCAAAATTTGGCTTAAAAAAAAAACTAGTCCAGTGGGAGCAGGAAGAGCAATAAACCTGAAACTAGTGTGAAAGCACGTTCAGTAACGTATGGGTCTTGATTCTCATATACTAACGCTTTTGGTTGTTTGCTTGTTTTATTGGCTTATGTTTGATGTCTGGTGGTCATTTGTACAAGTTCTCAGAGCAATAGGCAGCAAAGCATAAGTCCATGTACACCTTTTACATCCACTGTCAGGTGTAATTTTCTTCCTTTGTACTACTTGATCTGACCTTTCTAGATTGCTCACCTCTATGACCTAACAGCATTTGCTCAGAGCACACCATGAACATCTGTGTGTTCTGAAGCTTCTGCTGTTATGTGTCACATGGGAACATAAAACCAAACTTTTTCACTAAGACTACATATTTGCTAAAACTCTCAAAACTCTTTAACCCCCATCAGCTTTGTTTTTAAACTCTTCTCAGGAACATCTTGACAAAGAAAGAGTTTTTCTGTCCAGATTTCTCAAAATTGCTTTTTGAATATGCAATATTATTATGGTCGTTACTTATTATGGTCCATTTATGATGTCTTTGGAGCCAAAAATAGTATTTTAATGTATGTCCATTTTTCACTTTCTTACTGGCTCTAGAGGTAAACAAGCCCTTTTCAAAAGAAAACACAATGTGCAGAAAAATGTATCACCCTCAGGCCATTCAAGAAATAGATTAGTAAGTTTTGTAGGGGAGCAGTTTTGGAGAAATTGCTCAGCAATGGATCCTCTGCAGTGTATGGGTGCTGTCAGAATGAATCCAAACAGCTGAAAAAAACATCATGATAATCCACATCACTCCAGGCCATCAGTTAAAAAAAAAGCTTCATGTTTGTAAGAAACAAATCCATTACAGAGGCATTTTAACTTTAAATTATAGCTTCCAGCTAAAATGTGCATCCCTTATCCATAATAAAAGGTTGTTCCCATGGGAAAACTCCATCCTCTGTTGTCCTCTATGTCAAAATCCACTCAAATATTTGATTAGAACTTTTCTTTTGGGCTCTTTTTGCTTATAAACAGTGCACGTTCCTCTCCTGTTTCAGTCAAGGTAATTTTGTTCACTGGAAAATTAGCTGAAACTTTAAAATATGTTATTGAAAAGTCTGGGTAATTTTAAAAGTATGCCACTTGCCCATGTAAAACTACTGTACCTGACTTGGGGTTGAGTTTCAAAGTATTATTTTGTTTCAGAATAAAAGTTGAATCTGTCACGATTTGACCTTCCTGTACTGATTTAGACTGCAATGTCAGTGGCAGCTCTGATGGAGGAGGTGTAGATCAGAGGGTCAGTGGAGGAGAGCTCTCTCAGGCTCTTAACACAAAACCTAGCATGTTATTTTTGATTCAGCGAAGATTAAAGATTTAAGCCAGCTGGTCAAATCCCTCAAGGGAAATTTAGAATGCAAGGCAGTGGCTGTTGTTATTAATGCAACCAGACATGGAAAAAAGACGTACTATACGCTGAGTGAAGGGCGTATATAAGAAACATTAATATGATGTAGCATATTGTGTTGTTGATGGGCATACATAGTGTCAGTGTGGGAGCAACTGAACGATTTTGATTTCAAATATAAATATGTTTTTAAAGATTTTTTATTTTATGGCAGAGCTGGCAAACATTCATTTGTTTTTTTAAGCAACATGTAAAGCATTATGCAATATTTCAGAAACATGCTCCTGATCATTCATGTGTTTGTAGTGTTCAGATATGTCATTGTTTTTATTTCTAATGTAGAACTCAAGCCTTAGTAACTAAGTTCAAGCAAGCAAAAGCCGTTATCAATAATTGATGAGTGATTTATTTTTTCAATAATTTATGGTTAGAGTGTGGCATTTAAAGTAAATAAGAGTATTTATATGCATGGTTTGTTGGTGACATTTAGGGGTAGTCCTGCTGGGAGAAGAAAAACTATGTCAGCAGCTTAACTTTGATGTACTGGAGTTTCTCTTAGACTTCTGGAAACTAGAAAACATTGCTATTTCTGCAAAATAAGAAACATGGAGGGGGTCATTTCAGAATCTTTAAATGTAGTATTTGACATATTTGTGAAGAAAATAAGGATGCGAAAATTGGCCAGATTTGCAAAGTTTAATTTGAGTCTGTTTGCTTTTGGGCTCTTGCTTACAGTTCTGATGGTTTCTTTAGCGGTGGTAATAATGAGCAAAATTAATATATTGGTGTGCTGATTCTTTTCATTCTAATGTTACAAGTCCTTTAAATCGCTTTCTCAGAAGAGATCTGTGGATTATTTTTCCATGGAAACACCAATAGACTACATCCATTTAGACAATGTCTTTGTATTTGGCCATCTCACTGTACACTGCGGCCTTAATGCGTTTGTTTATCTACTGTAGCATTCAGTTTTTGCATTTTAAAGAGGACGAGTGAAATGGAAGTTTCTAGACACACGGTTGGAAATGTCAAGAATCATGTATTTTTTTTTTTTTACTTAAAGAAATGAATCCATTGAGCTATTTTTAGGTTTTGGTTGTATCTTGACATTTTTTTCAAGTGCATTTGCCTATGTAATTGGCATACTCTGATGCATAAAAATCTCTTTCTCTTTAATTTTAACTTTAAATTGTAAAGAATGATTGTAATATTGTTTTGGCTCATGAATGTGAATATGATTTTGATTATACCAAAGGTTTAGGGCAAAAATCCTCACCAAGGCTGGGTTTATTAGATCATAAATACAATAAAACGTTAATATTATGAAATATTGTCGCAATTTTTTTTATGTTATTTATATCATTACTCCAGTCACTAATAAGTACACTGATCATTCTAATAAACCAATTTGCTGCTCAAGAAACATTTCTAAGTAGCATCAATGTTGAAAACTGTTGTGATAAAATATTTGTGAAATTCTTTTCAGATTTTTTTGAAGAATAGAAAAAATTCAAATGGAACAGCATTTTTCAGGCATCCTTAAATAATAAATAATTTTATATAATTGTATTAATGTAAATACAATTCCTGACCTCAAATCTTTAAATGACAGCCTACATCACAGTATTTTTTGCTGTAATGAATTTAAAAGCTTATTTTATTATAATTATTTTTAATGTTATGTATATAATGTAGCAATACAAATAACCGTAATAGTCCTAAAACAGCCCCAATTGTTTTTTTATTTTTAGGCAAAGCGTGACCTCTACATTTCTTTGTGAGATTCACACACACAGTTTTGTATGTCCAGAAAAGTCTCTTACCATTTCCCTTATCTGTGACACCTTAGGTTGACATGGTCATAATAATGTGTTTTGACAGTGTCCAGTGTTCTTTCTGCTCCAGGTCTTTCCATGGGCACTCAGACCAAATGATTCATGGGAATGAGACACACAGCACTGTCAACAGTGTGAGTCTTAGAGGAGCAGCAATTACTGAGTATCGTGTCACTGTTATTTACATGTCACAGGCGTCATGTTGCAATTTACTGCTGTTTTTCTCATTTTTTCCATTTCCAGACTCAATAAATTAAGGGTACAAATAATTTTTAAATGCACTAGCATTCAAAAGTTTAGAATTTGCAAGCTTTTTAAAAGACGTCTCTTATGTTCACCAAGGCTGCAGTTATTTGATCAAATATACAGTAAAAGAGTAATATCATGAAATAGTATTATAATTTTAAGCATTGTAAATATATATATATATATATATATAGCAACACTAAAGACTGAAGAAATTATGATAAAAAGTCAGGAATAAGTTATATTTCAAAGTATATTAAAATAGGAAACTGTTATTTTAAAGTGTAATAATATTTTACAATATTACTGTTTTTACTGTATTGTAATGAAATAAATGCAGCCTTGAGCGCTGTCTTTAAATTTTTTTTACAAATCTTACAGATCCCAAACTTTCAAATGGTAGTGTAGTCCCAGTAAGAAATATCATTAAAACGATTCACATATTTCTTCTAGACAAAATTTGAATCAAAAAGAGCGTTTTGGACATATTTTTGGATTCTTTGGATTTAATCAGATGCATCTTCATGTAAAAGCAGCTGTTTGAATTGCTTCATCACCTACAAACAATGCAAACAGGAAGTGCTGGAGACTGCTGCTCTGCTACGAGACGTGTGAACAGCCTCTATTGTTCCTCTGAGCACAATTGTTATAAACCAAAATCATTAAAGCACCTTAAACTAAAGAAGCATGTAGTTCATCCAATGTCAATTGACAACTGCGTTTTTTCATACTTGACACAGCAGGAACGCTTTTCCTCATGAACTGTTCACCATCATGTTAAAACAAGAAGATATCACAAACACACACTCAGAGACACTGGCTTGAACAAGGAACCCGTAGATACTTGAACATCTTCAAAGGCCTCTCCACCACAGAAGTTGTTGTCTAAACATGTCCCACTGAAAACAGGTCGAGATCGAGCTGTGCAAATGACCGTAAAGGCTCTCCAGTTTGTCCTACCGCTCTTTGTTTTTCACAGCCCTTTGGAAAGCTGCCCGGGATATAAATCGTGGAACTGTTTCCAAATGGCGGGGCTGTCAACATGTTAATCTGGCTGATAAACATTGGAGTGAAGTATGCTGGGATCTCAGGGGCAGCTGCTTTGGAGAGCTAGGGCTCTGCCGGAGACGCTGGAGGCAGGCGATTGAGTTTTGGGATCCAGGCAGATTAACACAGATGACACACAGGCCTGCTGTCTTCCGTCTTAATTATTCAGTAATTCACTTGCTCAACATGGAGAAGCTTAACTCATCTGGGTATCCAAGTCTCCTCTGGATTCTGTCTCAGTGTTTTAGTGGGTAAAATTAGCTCATTAAACGTGGATTCAGGTCTTGTCTAAAAATGCTTGCTGTTAAAGGTCAGAGCTTTAAGGTACATGATTCAATGCCGTAATGCCTTGCATTTTTCACTTATACAAATCTACATTGAAACTACTTTTATAATTTATTATTAGTAATAGTATTACAACTATTAGTATTATTTGTATGAAAACTATTTGTGTTATAACCATCATGATCACTTTGATCTTTAGGAATTAAAAAAGACATATCCAGTATGGCAGAACAGTACATTTAAGAAAGTGTGAAACTAAATATTATTAACTTTGACACTTGAGTAGAAAGCTGAATCTTTTTACAAAAATAAACATACAAATAAAAGTAAAAGGAATACAAAGAGTATATTTTAACTTGACAAATGTAGTTTAAACTAGATTATTTCATTTTCCTGTCCCCTCAGGGTAATATATTTCTGTAATAATATTGTAACAATATTTAGTTTCACATTGTTTTCATTATGCAAAGATCCACAACAGACATCTCATATTATGGATTAACATCTGAATATCCTTCAAGAATAGACAGAAAATATACTGACTATTATACGGTATACAACAACTATTATTTTTATACTATATACATATATGTATATATATGTATACAGTGAGTATGGAAAGTATTCAGACCCCATTACATTTTTAACTCTTTGTTATATTGCAGCCATTTTCTATAATAATTTAACCCCATCTTGACAGAAAAACATAAAGTTGTTGAGATTTTTACAGATTTATTAAAAAAGTAAAACTGAAATATCACATGGTCCTAAGTATTTAGACCCTTTGCTGTGACTCATATATTTAAATCAGGTGCTGTCCATTTCATCCATTGAGATGGTTCTACAACTTCATTTGAGTCCAGCTGTGTTTGATTATACTGATTGGACTTGAATAGGAAAGCCACACACCTGTCTATATAAGACCTTACATCTCACAGTGCATGTCAGAGCAAATGAGAATCATGAGGTCAAAGGAACTGCCTGAAGAGCTCAGAGACAGAATTGTGG
>JAUCMT010000026.1:15439286-15449294 GCA_032357475.1 Enteromius thamalakanensis
GAAAGAAAGACATGGACATCTTGGATGACATGGTGGTGAGTAAATTATCAGCAAAAGTTTTTTTGAAAGTGAACTTTTCCTTTAATTTTAAGCGGTATGTGTGGAGAAAACCAGGCACTGCTCATCACCTGTCCAGGCCACCTGTGACAGGACGCCTGGTTGCAATGGAGGGAAAGATGAATGTGGCCTGAATGAAAACCTTCTCCAGAGTGCTCAGGATCTCAGACTGGACCTCAATCACAGTACAGCTATACACTTGATATATCAGATTTGAAAGTTTTCCACAACACCTTAAACTTGATTCTGCTGTTTAACTGATGAGGCACATGGAAAGCAGAAATATTCACTGAGTTAGCACTTGCTTTAGGAGAAATGCGGAATCATGAATGCTTCCATGAGCAGTGTACCGGATCTAGTGGATTCGTAATTGTTCTTTAAGTTTGACTCTCTCAGGACAATGGCTCATACAGCTCATTAAAAACATATTGCGGTTTTATGACAATGATCTTATGAAGGCCAGGCAGAGAAGTTCATGTAATGTCTGCTGCTCTGAAAGAGGCTGTTTGTGTTGGGCCGAGGTCTCTGGCTCTAACACCCTGCCGTAAATCACCTATATTAAGATTTATTTGTGAAATTATTATTGGCTTAATGAGGAAAGCCAATCATTTCTGACAGTCTGCATCAAAATCTACTGACTCCTAAAATAAACATGCATAGCTATTATATATGAGTCAGTGATGTGACACTCATTTTGTTTTTGTCTAGGTTGTTCAAAAATGCATAAAGAATTCAATTCACAAAGCAGTTTAATACATCATCTTTTATGAGGAACATTCAGTTTCTGAATTTGAGGTAATTTTGATGTTTTTGGGAGCATAGTGTTGAAATCTGTAAGTGGTGAAACTTAATTGGTTTTGTAAAATAATTAAATAATTAATTAATAATAAAAATAAAAAATATAAACATTTCACAAAAGGCTGAAATTATTGAAAACTAAAATTAATAAGTAATCAAATATCTTGTCATGATATTTTTTATTATTATTATTCATTAAAAACAAGCTTTTTCCCTGAATATTAAATATCTTGAAAATCATTAGACATTAGATATCTTGAATAATTAATATTTAATAAAATACATTTTTGATTACATATAATACATTTATATTGAATAAAATCATTAGAAATAAAATAATATGGTGTACAAGAATAATAGAAATATTTTTTTTTTGCTTTTAACTAGGTGGTCAATTTATATATATGACTTTGAAATAATGACATTTTTAATGTGTTTTATTGTATTTAGTATTTTGTAGTCATTTTTTAGCTAATCAAAAATAGCCAGTTTGAAAAAACATGATTCATAACAATTATTAAAAACGTTAACTGTTTGTGTAAATACACTTTTCTCCTAATAACTTGGCATATATCTGAAGGATTTCACCTTACCAGTGTCCTGGACATCCTCGTTTGTCATTGACCCATAAACGCATCATGCACTCGGCACATTAGTGATGTGTGAGAGGCGAGGACATTGAGCTGGATCTGAAATGAGGTTTGAGGAGGCATGAAACCTACATCTTACACACGAGCCTCAGCGCAGTCTGCTACTGTTCACTTGAGATATCAATCCATCAGACATCTGAGGGCACATCACAATAAACCAGTCAGCACTTTTCACTTCTTCTGAAAGATTAGTCCTACCCTCACCCTGACACCACCAAACTAAAGCTGCCTAGTTATACAAATGTCTATACTATACAAGCTTCAATTCAGCAGAAGTGTCACTAAAACCTAGCACTCTTCCTACCTAGACAGTAGCATTGTTAGGCAGAAGCTGTAACTGCAGTATTGTTAGCTTAGCATTAAGCATTCTACTACATTATCTCCCACGCACTTCAGATGAGGAGCGCTTCAAATGTAAGACAACAACGCAGCTCATTAGGTTTGGAGAAGCTTTGCTCTGTGCAAACTTTCACACACGGTGTGCGTGAGAAGCAAACGTTATAAAACACTCGGGTGGCGCTACTACTAAAACCAACAGCAGTTTTAAGCGTTAGCTGTGCTTGAGCTGTAGTGATATGAGTTTCAGTGAGAGACAGATTACATGCATGACTGGAGTGATAGACGTGTGTTTTTTTTCTTAACCATGACAAGCAGATACGCAGATGACAGCCGGCTGTTGTGTACGTCATCAGCCGTACAGAAGCAAGCTCAAAATCGGTCTAATGTAGCGTTACGCTCAAACTGATGCCAATTCAAAGTCATGCCTCATATTTTTAAGTTATGATACTAGTCTGCAACTTCTATAAAACAGCCCAGCTTGCCTATAACTTTTTTTACATTAATATTGAGGTACGAGCCGTGGATGTTATGAAGGGATATTGTCAAGGTGTTTTCGAATGTGGATTACGTAAAGGCTTGTTCACACCAAGAGTAATAACTATGAAGCAGTGCTGCCAAACAATGAATCGTGCATAACATCATATCCAACATAAACATTTTTGTTTTTTTATAACATAATATATGTGTGTGTACTGTTTATATTTATTATGTATAAATAAATACAAACACATGCATTTATATATTTGTAGAAAATATGATATATTAATATATTAAATATGTACATATATATATATATATATATAATATAATATAATATAATATAAAATACAAGAATATATAAATGTTTAAATGTAATTATTTTAAAAAATGTGGATTATTTTTAATAGTAATCATTATTTGAATAATTAATTATTCACAATAAATATACACAGTAAGCATACATGTAACATAAATGTAAGCTAACACTTTTGCGATTAAAATCGTCAAATCGATTGACAGCACTGCTATAAAGGTAACTATTTTAGCGTCCATACCAACAGACGATAATTATAAGAATACAATGTAGTTTTGTTGTCTGCCACTTTAAATGCCCAAGCTCTGGGCTATGAAAATGACAGTTTGCTGGGAGTTTTCTCACCCTCGGGCATACATGATGGAGTGAGTTTGTTTCCTCATCGGAACAGATTTGGGGAAAATGTAAGCATTTTGCATCACTTGCTCAGCAATGTATCCTCTTCAGTGAATGGGTGATGATGAGAGTCCAAACAAATGATAAAAAGGTTATGATAAAAAAGTTTTTTTTTAACCATTGCTTCTGGCCATAACTCTGAGTCCATAATCAATAATAATTCTACCTCTAGTGGAAAAAAGTCCATATACAATGTCCATACACACTGTTTGGACTATAAACAGTGTTTGATCTGTGCATATTTTTCTCCTGATTCAGACAAGATGACTTTTTCACTTAGTATTACATGAAAAAATGCAACTTTTCATTTCAGAAGATATTAATTGATGGGCTGGAGTGGTGTTAAGGATTAATGAGATGTTTTATCAGCTGTTTGGACTCCGATGGCACCCATTCACTGCAGAGGATCCATTGCTGAGTAAGTGGATGTAGTTCTACATTTCTCCAAATCTGTTTCCATGAAGAAACAAACTCAT
The DNA here is from genome assembly GCA_032357475.1 of Enteromius thamalakanensis. Lineage (NCBI taxonomy): Eukaryota > Metazoa > Chordata > Actinopteri > Cypriniformes > Cyprinidae > Enteromius > Enteromius thamalakanensis. The sequence goes on from JAUCMT010000026.1 coordinate 15,442,796, forward strand.
CTATATCTCTGATGGCCGGCGAATAACTAAATCTTCAGCAAATGTCATTTTATTTGGTGAACTATTTCTATAAAGCCATGTTAATTTCAATAGCAGTCAGTGAATTCATCAAAAACCAAGTGTGGACTTGTCTATACTTAGATTAACAACAATTATTAAATGTTTTTTTTGTTTTAATTTTTAAACTTAAGGTGAACAGCCCTTAACTTATTATGACTAGAAACAACTATAAAATCTGCATCCATGTCATATAAGTCATGGAGGGTCAGGTCTATGGTCTTATCTTTAGGCCATCGTTTTGGTTTTGCACTTGAAGTACTTTCCCACTCTTGGCTCTGGATTTTGATTATAAGCATATGTTATCTTGCATGAGCGATCTCTCAACACCGTCTCACTCGGGACAGGATGTTTTCTTCAACAAACCTTCGACTGAAACAACAGCACACATATGTCAGCTCTTATACAGGCGAGCAGCGCGCCTCCAGTGCTTTGCTCTTCGAAAATAAACTTCCTCAAAATGAAACCAGGGCTGACAGACAGATCAAACAAAGCGCCCACTGAAAAGAAAACTATATCTGTCATTTTTAGCAAGTTTTATTCTGATTGGTGCTGTCAGTGTGTGAGATTAACTGTACACACACTCCTACGGCTGTTATAGTGAATGGTTACGACAATAAGTTTGTCTTAATATGCAAAATGTCTGTATAGATTCCGATTCATGAATCAATTTGATTAACAGGATTCATACATGCACTTCATCCAAAAAAAAAAATTAATTTGAATTTTTTACTTATTTGCATCACAAATAAGCCAGATTACCATGAAATTCTTATTACCATAATGAGCTCCAGTATTTTTGAGTAATGATGCAATTTCAATTAGTTAAAGTTAAAAGTAAAGAATGGAGTGAAACAAACATTATATTTTCCATTGTGTATACAATAATTAAATCATGAATAAAAATAAAGAGCACAACAAATATTATAATTCTATTTTTTACTGTATGCAATGATTAAATTAAGAATCTAAAAATTACAAAAAAAGCACAACAAATGTTATATTTATTAATAAATATTATATTATATTTGTATTGTATGCTATATTTAAATAAAAAATAAATAAAAAAAGAGTACAACTATTTTGACTGTTTTTATTGCATACAATAGTTAAATATTTACAAAAAGTACAAGAGTACAACAAATAGTGTAATGCTGTTTTTATTCTAGATTAAATGAAGAATAAAAAGAGTAGAGAGAATACTAATTTAATGTATAGGCTACTAAGAGTAAATGAAAACAAAAGTAATTATATTTTTGGATGTAAAAATATAAGAGAAGATTGCTTCATTGTCATTATTTAAAAAAAAATTACATATAGGCTTTATATATTTGGTAAAACATAAAAAAATTTGACAGGTTTTGCTCGTTTGGCAAAATGAAAAAAAAAATAATAATAATTAAAAAAAAAAAAAATATATATATATATATATATATAGACAAATATTCTGAATGTGTTTTAATTGAATTCAGGTGGTTAATATAAAACAGTATTTATATACAATTTGTAATATTCTATCACTTGTGCCACACAGCTTAGGATGTAAAGACAATAAAGTAAAGTTTGACTGAAGATGTGATGTCTGAGATGGAGAGATTCACCCAAGGCTCCTTCACAGTTGGCGATGTGCATCTGCCCCCCTTTTTTTTTTTTTTATTACTCCTGACTTAAGGTTTCTGCATGGATAGTTGGTTTGAACTTGTATTTATTGATGGCAGACTTCTTAAGGACAGAGGTTAGGATTTCATTCCAGAGGTCTGTGAGTCTCTGTGAGACTGTTTGCTTTAACACACACATATATAACTAGCATCCTTATTGGTAGCTCGGAGAGTGAATGTTGATCCATAACCTTTATGAGAGGCGGCACAGTGAGTCATGCAATCATTCTCGGGTCCACTGCGAGCATCTGTGTTTGAGTAATTTATGTTATAAGCCTATTATGAAGCCAGCAAACCAGGAACCATAGATACTGTGTATTTTAAGTGTCACCTACTTCAAACCAGGAAAAGAGCTGTTTACATGGTACATAAATGCTGCGGTAATCTGTCAAGCTAGAGGCTCATGGGTTTCCAAGTTCTCATTCATTAAGACGTGTTTGCTTTGCATAAATCTAGATAAACTTCTACAGTAGCACTTAAATACTTTGTGTACATTGAAAAAAAAATGTCCAGTGTTGACCTTGTAGAGTTGTTTTCATGTGGTGACGCATAAAAGTTTTCCAAGTTAGTTCATTGTCATAGCCAACTGACATGTGCTGTGGTTGGTTGTTTCTTGTCACTTTCTTGATTTATTATAGGAACCGTAGACTTTTTGAGTGAATAAACTTACAATACAGCCTTACATACGACACCTCAGAGAATAACACTTGCATTTTGTTACCGTGCTTTTCCTAATTTTAATTTATCTCACACTCTTATTGTACACATTTAGCGTTTTTCTTTTATTTATTTAAAATACTTTTAAAGGATTTTAAAAGTGCTAATAACTTTATTCAACTTGTTTTAGGGAATTCAAAGCTATATGAAATTAAAAGCTTTTTTATGCTGTTTTTGCAGAGTTGATGTTCTACAAATTAACACATTTTTAGATTACAATATTTTCTCAGAGAGTGCCCAGATACTTTTCAGTGCTTCAGATCTTATCAGTGAGAGAAAGTGACATCATTTCCTGTAACTTACACAATTCTGAAAGATAGTTCCTCCAATTTAAAGGAAAAATATGTTTCAGTAACAGAGTTGACACAAGATAAACATACATTTTCTAAGAATTTTTTTTTATTTAAATAACCATTAAGGACTTTTATAAATAAAATGCTGGCTAAAGAAAAGTACTATAAAATATTTTGACTGCTCATTGACATTCATAACAATTAGTAAAGAATAATAATATATTAATTAAAATGAAATAAACACATGACCATCTGAAAAAAAAGCAGAAAAAAATAATGACTTCGGACACCAAATGTACTCACAATTATACAGTCACCCATAAACATATAAATATATTAGTGACCAGTGACCACAAACATTTGTACGTCCACCCCACTAAGAGCAGGTCTTCAGCTTGTTGTTCTTTTGCGACTGACCATTGACACATAACACCTTTAAAATATAAGTGGACTAAGTTCAGTGAAATAGACAAAAGCACAGGGGTTCTGAGATTAAGAACAGCCCAGGACTGTTTAAACTCTAACAATCTCAATAATATACAAGCCAGGATATATGCAAGATATGCTGAAAAGAAACTGTGCAGAATGATGCAAGAATGTCTCCAGTATGAATGGCTCCTTAGATTACTGTATAATTTTTAGACTTCAAATTCTAATCCATTCAATGCATGAAAGCATTTGTGTCTGTATAAGGCCCTCAAACCTTCCATTTACATCTCTAATCCTTTATCCGGTGGTGTTTGCTGTTGTTTGAAAGTATGCAATAAATCAGTCAGGACTGAAATAACCTGCTTGTCCTGTTCTCTCCTCCTCCTTCTCCTCCTCTTCCCCCTGTTCTTCCTCTCCGTGTGCTGCCCCTGTCCTCCTCTGCTCCAGCGGCTGCTCCTCTGCCTCCAAACTGCTCCTCTGGTTCTGCAACACTAGGCCTGTTCCTGTCTAGTGCTGTGCGGGGAGCTTTCAAGTGAGTCCTTGTCACACACACACACACACTCTTTCCTTTTCTCATCACTTCAATGTCTCTTTCGGCACTTGACTTCTCCTTATTCTTTCAGCTTGGCATCTACATTTAAAAGGCTTAATGATTTGTAATGCATGCATCTGTTTTGTGTGTGTGTGTGTTTCTTTAATTGTGTGTTTGCATATGCAGATGTATATTAGGTGCATCTTCATGCTTTAGTGAGCCTGGGAAATAATGGCGCTTTCATTATTCAGATTTTTTGTTTGCCATTGCCGCTGTGAATGACGTTCATTCAGTATTCTTACACACATGGATCAGTCACTAATCACGCAGTCCAATTATTATGTTACATTCAAAAGGTTTAAATAATATGTTCATATAAAAAAAAAAAACTCCATTAGTTACTAAAGGTAAGTCACTTTTAATATTATTGATACAGGTGGTTAGAGATTAGAGACACCTCAATAGATAGAGACCTTGTGAACCGGGTGTGTTTTTCGAAGCATGTTTCTAGCTCAGTAAATGTGCTGTTAGAGCACTTCCTTCAGTATAAGACAAGAGAGACCGCATCATTACTTTTTTTGGATTTAGCACTGTCCATTAGTTGTTTGTTTTTAACACAAGACTTGATTTTTGTTTTTATTGATTATATTTCTATATGCAATACTGTTATTATGCTTGGGGTCAGTAATATTTATTTATTTATTTAATTAAATGAATGCTTTTATTCAGCAAGGATGCATTAAATTGATCAAAAGTGAGAGCCTTTGAATTTTTATTAATCAAATTGAATTAAATATATCACAGTTTCCACAAAAATATGAAACAGCTGTTTCCAACATTGATTATAATCTGAAATGTTTCTTGAGCATGAAATCAGTATATTATAGTGTATGATGCTTCAAATATCACAGGAATAAATCACATTTTACAATATAGAAAACAGTTATTTGAAACTGCAAAAGACACAATGTTACTATTTTACTGTAGTTAGATCATTTTAAATAAGGATTATAAAATATATATATATATTTAAGATTATAATTTACTTATTTACAGTAAAAAAATAGAAATAATTTACATTTATTATATTAATAAAATATGTGACCTTACACCACAAAAGCAGTCATAAATAGCGAAGGTATATTTGTAGCAATAGCCAAGAAAACATTATATGGTCAAAAAAAAAAAAAGCTAAAAATTATTAGGATGTTAAGTAAAGGTCATGTTCCATTAAGATCTTTGTAAATTAATTAAAACTTTTCTCTTGATAATAATCACTCTTAGTAATGTGCTTTGCTAAGAACTTCATTTGGACAACTTAAAACCCAATTTTCTCAGTATTTCATTATTTTTTCTGCACCCTCAGATTATAGACTTTCAAAAACTGTCAAATAATTCTTGTATGTCAAATTTTTTTCAAAAATGTACCCTTATGACTGGTTTTGTGGTCAAGGGTCACATATGTTTATTAATAAACTCAAACCTAGATTAATAAATGATAAATGTGTTTAAAAAAAGTGTTACAGACTGTACAAACAAACACATTTTTCATCAATTTCCTGCAAAAACAACTGGATCATTATCAGCTTTGCATGACGATTATTTATACATGATAAAATCGCCCACTATATGAAAGCATTAAAAACAGATCTGAGCATTATTATTGAGCTTGTCGCTTGTTTCCGTGAGACAGACTCCGCTCTCCTCCTCTAATGAGCACATGCTCTTCTCTCGCAGGCTTCGCTAAATTATCCTTCACCAATAATTGCAGTTTCTCTCCTGTTTACATGCGGTGTTGATGCCTCATCACCTCAAAAAGTTTTGAGGCTTTCTTCTCAGATCACAACTTTCTGAAGATCAATAGGTGCGGTAAATTGAGAAGACAGAAAGTCAGGGGCAGCTGAGTCTGTGTTAGCATAACACAGCATTATTATTCAGCATTGAGAGTGAATGATTTCCTCCCTGTGCCAGCAGAACTGACTTGTTCAACATAACATGCTTAAATGTACCTCGGAGGAGCTTCGCAAAGGGCCACCAGTGAACACACAACACGCATCAATAATCTTCTAATTGTCTTGGCCGATGTATTCAGAGCTATGAAACGCTCAGAGCCTTGAGCTTCAGGTAATTTGACTGTTATTATAGCAAATCAATGGTCGAGCAACCCAGGTTACTGAAGACAAAAGAGCTAAACCAGAGCCAAGAGACAAGTGCATTTAATAAGATGTTTGGTGTGTGTTATTAGAGCCAATGTGGACATGCAGCACTGTATCGTTTGAGGACAGATTAGTCAGAGGATGCGAGGTCAGGTCTCATGAAAATATGTACCTCTGTGCACGTTTTGTGAAACACCGTTTTTACGAACATACTGCAAATTAAGCCGCATTTTCAAAGAGAAATGTCCACTCCTTGAACTACCAAACAAACCTACCGTCTATGAAAACACATAGATATGAAGCTGGATATGTGTGATGCAAACATTCAAAAGCTTAAGTTTTCAAATATCCCAGCATATTAATATTGTTTTGAAGTCATAACATTATTCAAGTAATTGTGCAAAAATTACACTTTATTAATCAAAACCATGTTTTACTGCCTTTAGTGTTCATTTCTTTTGGAAAACTGCAGTAATATGTACTTGTTGGTACGTATTTAGTGTCTCGCTAAAAAGTGCACCCAGGTACTTTTATGCCATGAGACCAGGTAGATTTATCACATCTCTTTCTCTCACTGATCTGATGTTAAAGATCAGGGCCCGTATCCCTAAAGAATTTTTGTGCAAAAAGTGGCTCCTAGCAGCCAAATTCTAAGAA
>JAUCMT010000026.1:15454352-15478786 GCA_032357475.1 Enteromius thamalakanensis
AGACAAGACATGGGCAAGACTTTATACACTGACTAATTCACAACACCTGGACAGACACAGCTGGGAACCAATACACGTTAAGGAACGGGGCGGGGCTACAAGAGGCAGGCACACATGAGGAACCAAAATAAAAGACAACAATAAAAAAAGCATGTAGACTGACATCGTAACACAAAACAAGAACGCCTGGGGGCGTAACAAAATATATATATTTATTTATTAATGCTGTCCATGGCTACATTTATTTATTATAAAAAAGGCAGTCATTTTGTGAAATATTACTATACTTTATTATAGCTCTTTTGTTTTTAAATATGTATTAAAATGTAATTGATTCATGCGATATCAAGCTGAATTTCCAGAATCATTACTGCACTCTTCAGTGGCACATGATCCTTGAAAAATCGAATATATTCGATATATGTTTTTGGGTGATTTTAAAAATCAACACTGGCTTCCAGAAATCATTTACCCTGCCTTTAAACCAGGACTAGTCCTTTGTTAAATGAGGGCATTTTAGTAGTTTTTACAGACATGCCTTTAAAACCATTACTTGTGAGCATTTTAAAACCAACAATGACACTAATGTATTTTTAGATATGTCAGTGCAAGCTTTTTTCAGTTTAGACAGCTCTGGCAGGACTAGTCTTAAACCATTTTGGGGAACCCACCCCTAAATTAATCAGAGAATTCTGATTCTCTGTTGATATTAAGTATTATTAATTAAGCACTACTAATAATTGCCCAGCAAATCAGCATATGATTTCTGAAGGATCATGTGACACTGATACTGTAGTAGTGATGCTAATTGTTATATTGTTCCTGTGATTCCGCTCTCCCTCTGTTCCGCTGTGCCATAAAGCCACAGCCAGAATAAACAAGCCATTTTAAGATGATTTGTGTTTGATAACGCATCCACATCTCAAAGCTGGAAATAATAAACAAGCAGCATAATTTATTTGATTATTAGTTCGGTTTCTTTCTGAGTTAGATGTGTTAACTAACTCATTTGTAGTCGTAGACAGCAATGTCTCTCTGCAACTCAATGTAGAATGTGAGGTAAATACTTGTATGTATTCTCTTTTGATTGATCTTTGTTGCTGTATTTAATACATATAGTTCCCTCAAGTGCTCTGGTCCAGATCAAATGAAGATGAAAAATGCCATTGTTCAGTTACAATAGATTTACTAAGCTTCAAGGAAACTATATGAAAGCATGCATTTCTAATGATTATTTTACTGAAAATATAATAGATGTGATATACAGTAGTCTAAAGTCTCCCAAATTCACAAGCCAGTTCTTTTGAAAATAAAGGGATGGCTTATTAATTAATTCAATCATAAAGCTCAAAGGCCTTTTGAATCTCATAATATATTTTCCACATAGAGTATTTTTGCTGCTCTCATGTAATATTTCTTTTAAAGAAATGAAAATGGCTGTAGAAATTGGCAAGCTAGTCATCTGCATCACTGGCTTTTATGTAAGGGTAAGACTTGCATTCAGAAAAGTGTTCAAATCAACATTTCTATAAATGACAGTGTTTAGCTAACAGGAACTTTGGCTGATGTTCTCTCAAACGTTTGAAAAAAGATTCTTCCAGTGACAGATATAGAACATTCATTGAAGGTTCATTCAATCTTTGAATAGACTGTTGCCATTAAATAGCATCAATTTAAATCCACAGTTATACTGGCATTACTACAGAAACTTACAACAGTGTAGCAAAAAAAACAAAAAAGCACTAGTGTAAATGGGGCCTTAGAGTGGTTGGAGAAGTCATACTGAGCAGATGTTATATGATGTCTAATGGAATAAATGCATTTACTGTGTAAACCAGTCTTAAACATTTTTACTTTAAACTTTAACAGAAACAAATGAGTTTGTTTTTGACAAACAGAGATTTAAATTAGTGTCGATAGCATGACTAGATTTTAGAGGAATTGATGAGAAATTCGTTGAGACAAGCAAACAACTCTGAAGTTGTTTGCAGCAATGTACTGAAGTGAATGCAGCAATGGTTGTATGTATGGCATTGAATGCACTGGAAAGAAATACCTCTAGGGCTGAGTGAAGGCAGGATGAGGGATCACAGACATAGACTGCCTCCAGGGCGGATCGGGAGCCTTAGCAGGCCATGGCAAGACTGAAGTCTCTGTAGGCCCTGGGTCATGGGCCTTAGCAGGCCATGGCAACGCTGGAGTATCTGGAGGTCAGGTACCGGCTAGCTATGCCTTCTTCTCGTTACAAGGTTGCACAATTTACAAAACAACTGATCTTGGTCTCCTTTTTAAATCAAGCTGCTCGAGAAAGAGAGAGAGATGAAAGCTTTACCATGAGTGGGTGTGGTTTCAGAGCAGCGAACAGACACGCCCCCAGTGTTTGAGAGCGGAGAGGATGGCTTGTTTTTGATTTAGATTAGATTTAGAGGACGGCTTAGATTTTGATACCTTATACCTATTTGTTTTAGCATTCAAATTTGGCCTTGGGGTTAATAACACATTTTTCTGTGGTGGGACAAACTCAGAGCACACATTTAAAAGCCGCTATATGTAAGATTTTTGTATGAAAATCCAAAAACCACTTGCACAGTGTTATATATTTTTAATGCAGTTGTGTACGTTATCTCAGAAGTTCTGTAAGATTTGTAAATTCAAAGAAATTATAGATTTAAATAATGAATAATGAAAATAATAATGAAATGAATAAAATAATAATAATGAAAAAAAATATTGTTAATTTAAAGCAGTAACATATAAATACAATAAGTACAATAAACAATAATAATGAAACAATATATAATACGTACAGTAAATAATAATAATAATAAAACAGTATACAATAAATACAGTAAATAATAATATTAATAAAACAGTATACAATAAGTACAGTAAATAATAATAACAGTAGAATAGTGCAAATAAATAAGATAAAAATACAATAACATAACTATTAGTGCAAGTGGTTCTGAAAAGTGACAGTGCACTATGAATAAAAGAGAGTAGAAGCATGAAAGAGTGAATATTGATGCCATATCTTTGCTCAGTAGTGTTTGTCTTTCTGCTGCCCGTCTCCTCCACAGCATATCTGTGTCTGATTTCAATCAGGTCGTGGTCCTGTTCTGGTGCCACTCAGCTCCACCATAATCAGGTCTCATCACTGTGTGCGTGTGTTTGAGGAGCCTCACATAGTTCCGGGAAGACAAACACACACACGGCAGAGGAGATGGCATGATCCGGCTGACAGCGGAGGTCTAGAGTCAAGAAGCCAAACGTTTGACTTCAGGCTTAGTGTTTACTTCATATTGAGGTGTATTTTTTGTGGTGGTCATCAATAGCTTTTAAACTCTGAAATTGTACTTAAACAATTCTGATCAATGTTTCTCCTTGAAAAGTGCTTATTTTAGCTGCACGTGTGTCTTCTGAGACTGAAACAAATGAATGGCATTGCTTAAGTCCCAATTCTACATTATTATTAGAAATATATATATATATATATATATATACACACACAGTGCCCCCCACTAATATTGGCACCCTTGGTAAATATGAACACAGGTGACTATGAAAATAAATCTGCATTGTTTATCCCTTTGATTTTTCATTCAAAAAATTCATAAAAAAACTACCATTCAAGTAAAACAGTTTAAACTAGGGAGAAAAACTCCAATACATGTGGGCCACAATTATTGCTACGTCCTTTTCCTAAGATAACAGCTCTGAGTTTTCTCCTGCAATGCCTGAAGAGTTTGGAGAACACATAATAAGAGAAAAGAGACCATTCCTTCATCCAGAATCACTCCAGACCCTTTAGATTACCAGCTCCATGACGCTCACCTCACTCAGGGTTTTGTGCTCAGTGACTAATTCTTGTGTTTATTTTTATATTTGTGTTTAGATTATTGTCCCAATGGAAGAACCAACCATGTCCCATTATAAGATTTCTAACAGAGTCAGTCAGTTTTAGATTTTTTATCTGTTGGTATTTGATAGAACTCATGATGCCATGTGTGTAAACAAGATGTCTACGACGTCCAGCAGAAATATAGACCTGCAGACCCAAAACATAAAAAAAACAGCAGTATACTTCATTGTACACATGGAGTACTTTTCCCTGTGTTCACCAGGGTTTGCTGCTAAAAAAACATTTTTTTTAGTTTCATCTAATCATAGAAGCCAGTCCCATTTGTAGTTCCAGTCCTGTCTGACAACTGAACATGCTGGAAATTTTTTTTGGATGAGTAGGGATTTTTATAAAGGTTTTCTGACCCTGAGACTCAACTATATTCTGCAATTCTCCAGCTGTGGTCCTTGAAGAGTCTTTAGCCACTCAAGACTCTACTCCTCTCCGTGTATTAGGAGGATAGAGACACATCCTCTTCCAGGCAGTTTCCTAAAATTGTATGTTGATTGGAAATTCTTAATTATTTCCCTGATGGTGGAAATGGAAATTTTCACTGCTTTAGCTCTTTTCTTAAAGCCACTTCAATTTGTAAAGCTCAGTTTATCTTTTGCTGCGTAAAATAAATGTATTATTAGTTTTTCCTCATTGTATTGATGATTAAGGGATTTTAATATCCCTCCTATAATATTTCTGTGAAACAGGAAGCCATGGCTGGATAATTTCATGTCCATAGTCAGTGATCTAAATTGTGAATATGAATGGGAATTATCGTGATTAATCCTTTGACAGCATATATAATTGTCGATTATAATATATTTTAAAATAAATATATATTATATAACTTTATCAAGGGATGTCTTAAAATACAGTGACAACAATTATTGAAATAAAGATAATATAATAATATATATTATATCGGCAATGAGTTCCAGGTGCTGTGGCTGTGTTGCCAGGGCGACGCTGATTCCTTCCCGCCACAATATATATACTACTTATAAGTAATATATATTATATATAAATAAATGTTACTTGTGCCCTACACTACTCGAATATCTTCAAATTAAATGCTGAAGGCATGTAAACATGTTTCCATGTTCAGCCCATGTAAAGATGCCACAAAAGTGCTGCTGAGTGTTGTTTCTGAGGACTGTCACAGTTAAGGCCTGTTCTTCTGTCACTGGACGAGAGCTGCGATGCGTCAGGCGCTGCTGAGATTGGACTCATTTTGCAGGGCCCTGCCTGACCTGATGTGAACTGGAATATGTCTGAATAGATAAGTTGGTAAAAGATTGCCTAGCCGATCTTCTTGTGAAGAGGGCTGGAATTGCAGATGCTATCAGACACCAAAGAAAGTTATCTTGCCCTGCCTTTACTTGTTACTCATGAACCATTCAGCGAGGAGAGATTTTCCTGGATTGCCTTCTCTCTCCCGCTGAAATGATCAATGTTCTGAGGATTAGGGGAAATTGGGCTTTGTTTTCCGTCCTATATATATTTCTGTGAAACAAGAAACCATGGCTGGATAATTTCATGTCCATAATCAGCCTGGAGTGCTCAAAATTGTGAATATCAATGGGAATGTACTTCAGAGATATTTTACTATACTTAAACATTTTAGGGGTGTCAATAATTGTGATCAACAAGTATTGGATAAAAACATTTATTTAATCACAAAAAAATCTCCCTATTTTCAATTGTTTTAATTCAATAATAAGTAAGAATTGTGTGAATTTTTTTGAATGAAATATTTATTTTATTTTTATTGTTTTTGATTAGGTTAAAAAACACAATACAAACATTTTTGAATTGTAAAAAACTGTTATCTGAATTTTGCAAATAAACTCTTTGTTTGTGTGCACCTGGTATTTATCACCTTATGGGGACCAATTGTCTCCACAAAGATAGGAATACCATTAAATTTTGACCTTATGGGGACATTTCTTAGGTCCCCATGAGGAAACAAGCTTATGAATCACACAGAATGAAGTTTTTTTGTGCACACAGTTTCCTGTAAGGGGTAGTTTTAGGTGTAGGATCAGTGTAGGACAATACCACATAAAGTCTGTACAGTATAAGCATCATTACGCCTATGGAATGTCCCCATGTGAACCCAACATGTGTGTGTGTGTGTGTGTGTGTGTGCAATAGAAGGTACATTATCTGGTAATAACAAGCATTTGAAAACTTATGATTTAACTAATTAAAACAATCAAAACCTTCCCTTCAGTGTGGCGCCACAACATGACTGACTCAATTAGACAAAAACAGAGATATAAACATTGAATTATCCCTGCAAACAAAATTATTCAGTAAAGAGACATGTCAGTCCTCATTCTGGCAGGCCATCATTAAACCTCTTTGAAGGGATTGAAAAGTTCTTTCTTTCTTTTTTTTTGCTCATTATAATTTGGTCCATGGCATTCATTAAAGCCCAGAATGAGGCATAAAAAGCAATAATTGGAATATTTATAACAATAAAATTAAACTAAATTAATAAAATGATAAATAACACGATGCCATATTGTTTTGATCATAACAGCGAACCCAGTACATCTCTAAGCAATAGCTGCAGCAATTTTTTGTCAGTTCTGTTGACACATTATTTAATTTCTTATAATGGGTCATATTTCTGCAGCACTACAGTATTTCATGCTTTGCACTGTTGCTTTTCTGCACTCCAGATGGCCATGGATTGGTGTGAGTGTGACGTTCTGACTTTAATGATGTTAGGAAACAGTGAAATAGAAGTGAGAATTAACAAATATCTCTCTCTTTCTCTCAATTGTAGATTTGGAGTGGGCAGTTGGGACCAATGTTCCCTCTAGTTTCGTTCTTGCTAAGCAAATAGTTTTCTTGTGGGCATGAGTATTTATTTTTATTTTGATCGGTTACCACGGCCAGGCCAGGCAGGTTTACTTATATAGCGCATTTCAAGGTAATTCAAAGAGCTTTAAATCATGAAAAAGGTCACAATGATAAAAGCAAGGGATTGCAATTTTAAACTGATTCAGAAAATCATTAAAAATTAATTCTAACAGTAAAGAAATATAACAGTTACCAGGTTCTATCAGGTGATAGCTTGAACTGGTTGAGAATTTCTGCTCGTGTTCAGATTGATTCAGATGATTTAGTGTTTGCACTGCAGCTCCAAAGCTAGGGGATGTTTTTGAAAGATGTCTCTTCTGCTTACCAAGGCTGCATTTGTTTAATCAAAAACACAGTTAAATTCTGAAATATTATTACAATTTAAAATACTCATTTTCTATGTGAATGTGTTTGAAAAATACATTTATTATTGTGATGCAAAGCAGAATTTTTAGCATCATTACTCAGAATTCAGTCTGATTTGCTGATCTGCTTCTCAATAAACATTTTCTATATATTTCTGTAACAGCAAGACATTTTTTTATTTTTTTTAATTCTTGGATTTTTTTTTACTCTTTAGTAACAGTATAAATGTCTTTATTGTCACTTTTAATGAATTTAATATGTTCTTGATGAATAAATGTATTTAATTCTTTCTTGAATGGTAGTACATATATGCATTAACATAAAGAAAGAAAAGATTATAAACCATATTCTCCAAATAGCACACTTATTCACTATTTAAAATCTATAAATTTGATAGTTTAATTGATAGTTAGTGAGGTAGGTGTTAAGTTTAGGTATTGGGTAGGATTAGGGATGTAAAATAAGGTCATGTAGAATAAGGCATTAATATTAGCTTAATTACCACTAATAAATGGCTAATATTTAATATACATGCTAATATAAGCAACTAGTTAAGAGACCCTAAAATAAAGTGTTACCAGAGTTTCTGACGTAGAGCCCTTGATTTCTTTATTAGGCTATTTATCATTAGGCTGTTATTCTGTGTTTTATTGCAGCTGTGCAGCACAAATCAGCTCTGCATATTTCTGTGTGTGACATTTCTGACAGATTCAGTTCCATACTGAAAATCGATGCACTTCGAAACGAACTCTGGTTGAAATGTCATTCATTTGTTCAGTAAATTAAGGGTTGAGGATATCTGTAGTGTTCCCTCAGGCCCGCAGCAGTATGAGAAGCATGGAAACAGTGAATCCTGCACATTTCACTGTCACAAAATCCTCTATTTGTGATCAACTTGAGCATGTTTGTCACTGTTGGTTGGTCATTTCTATGCTCTGGTTGCTCCAGAGCTAATGGTACGGCTCCAATCTGAATTTGTAGGCATTTAAGGTAAGCTGCTGGCAATTTCTCCCATCAGTGAGTGTGGAGAAGCAGCAATGCTTGGGAAGTCTTGGACCGTCTGGACCTGCAAGGCTGTCTGTCACATTTACTGATTACATTGTTATTGCACTTATTGGAAATCCTGCTCCAGATGTTTACTGCTGGATGAAGTCTAGGTGCAAACCCCATGGCTCAGGAACTAGGAGAACTTTGTGTCTCCTTGCTAAAATCCAAATATTGTGTTAATTAAAATGTCATAATAATGCACACGGCATGCATGCATTAATTAGGAGATTTATTGCCTACATTTATTGCAAGACCATCAAAGCAGCAGAGCAGATGGCACAATAGGGAAACAGGTGTTTTTTTTTTTTTTTTTATGGTTTTATCTGTTATAAAATTATATTTTGAAGGCATATCATTAAAATTTCAAATAAAGTATCACAATTTAGGTTAATATATTATATTAGGTTATGTCACGTTGTTTGTCTGATTTAGTTTTAGTTTCGTTTTCACTACTTCCTGTGTTACCTTATTTGGTCGTGTTCCTGTTCTCGTTTTGTTAATAATTTTACCTGCCTCCACCTGTGCTTCTCACCTGTCTTCAGTTTTCCATATGTGTTTTGCTATGTTTAAAAGCCTGTTGTGTTTCGCCTTGTCTTGGTCGGTCTTTAATGTCTTAATATTGTAATGTTGTCGTGTATGTCTGCCCAGTGGCCTTGAGTAAGATTATTAGGATTGTTATTTCCTGCTCCTTTGAGTTTACCTTTGTGCTTCATACATACAGAGTGACAGGTTAGGGTAAATATTAATAAATTAGGTTAAATATTAATGTGTTATAGGTTAACATTCAGTTTGTCACATAAACCAAATACAACCAGAAAATACGCAAGATAAATGTTTTAATAAACCACAATGCAAAATATTATGAGCAAAAAACTTTGTTATACAGTATATAGCATATATTTTTTTATAGATATTTATTACTGTCCTAAAGTTTAAAAAGACTAAATGTAATACTTTTTTCCAGCAAGGATGCTTTTAATGGATCAAAAGTGATGTAGTTACATTACAGAAATTTCAGTTTTAGAAAAATTATTTGATTTTAAGTATTATAATTAGTAGTAGTAGCACATTATTGATAAAAAAGAAATAAATTAATGATTGCTAAATGTCGCGTAACTGGAATAAATTATATATTAAAATATGTTCAAATGGAGAACAGGTATTTTGTATTAACGTTTAAAGGACTCATACAAAGCCAATTTTCCACTAGCTTGTATGATTCTTTAGGGTCTTAATGGAAAGTTTGAAATATTGTTTATTTTTAAATTTCTCAAAGATAAGGTAAAAAAAACGCTCATTTTACACTGTCAAAAACAGCTCTTTAGAAAATAAATCTTCACGAGCTCCGCTGACTCCGCCCCTCTTTTCCGAGGCACTCTCGGAGGATCTTTTATTCGCCGTATTCATAGTGAAACTTGCCAATTAGCACAATATTAGGAAAGGTGATTTGCAAAGATTCATTAAAAGACATACTCACTGTTTCTGTAGCTGAGGCTGGATCATGAATGAT
Source organism: Enteromius thamalakanensis (assembly GCA_032357475.1). Lineage (NCBI taxonomy): Eukaryota > Metazoa > Chordata > Actinopteri > Cypriniformes > Cyprinidae > Enteromius > Enteromius thamalakanensis. The sequence goes on from JAUCMT010000026.1 coordinate 15,464,042, forward strand.
TTGCGCAAACATAAACACATTTCGGTTGATCGTGTGCATTTCCTCTGCATCTTCAGTCACTCAGATGTCAGGAGTAAAAGGCTACTGCTATGTTCATTAATACTGATGACGGCTCACTTAGGATCTTTATCATTGTAGGGTGGTTGTGTACACACACTCCCAACACACATTTCAGTCCAAACAGCTTGTAAAAAAAAGTGCATGTGGCACCGGATGATTCCTTTAACATTATTGTTTTTTACAGTACTTTTATCAAATAAATGTACATTTTTAAATGTAAAAAAATGTTCTTAAAAATCTTACAAATGTATCTGTAAAGTTGCAGCAGTTATACAGTTTGTTTACATTCTTGCTTATCAATTACAACAATATTAATAGGTAGATGACAAATAAACGTCCCAGTTTTTACCTGATGAAACATTTGATCGTATCAAAGGTCTTGTGTGAAATGAACATTGATTCAGCCTTCTGGGAAGTCATTTAGAAAAGTAAAGGCAACTGTAGGCCAGTTTAAGTGTTTATTTCTTAGTAAAAGCAAATGAACAGCAGTACTTCCTGAAATACTTCATATGGGTTAAATCAAACCCTTCAAATCCCATCAGTCTTCAGGCTCTGTTTAGTGACTAGCACTGCAGTTCCCTGATGTCCGGCACACATAATTGAGAAAGAAGTTGTCAGACTGAGTGATGTAGATCCTGCCTGTGTGTGTGTGTAACCCAAAGCTCATGTTCATGTAAATTAATGAGCTCTGCCTCTAATCCGGCCAGCTAATGTCTAGACTGAATGTACCAGCATGATCAAGACATTATTACTGCAGTGTATTGGGGACTATAGCATGTTTGCACTAGATCATGTTAATTTGACAGAAGTCTCAGGCTTTGCGGGGCTGACAGTACATTTATAAAGCGACAATGTGGCAGCAATTTTGGGCTCTGCTTCATTGAAAAGCCTGTTGCATGTTTCCTTTCTAAATCCCGGAACATCATTGCTTTTTTTTGTATGTTTTTCTTTTTCTTGAGGTAAATTTCATGCCCAATTGCTCTGCGGGAATTGCCTTTAGTTTGCTTTTTTATGAGATTTTTTATTTTTTGGTCTGGAAGAAAAGGAGGTTCATGGCTGGTGTGGATACAAAGAAAAGAGGCAATCACAGGGTAATGTGTTCTGGTTTAGGACTTTAACACAAGAGATGTACTGTAGCCTATACTGTAGGTCAGTCTAGACCAGGGGTCCTGGAGGGCCAGTGTCCTGAAAAATTTAGCTCCAACCCTAATCCAACATACATGCCTGTAACGTTCTAGTGATTTTGAAGACATTGATTAGCTTCTTCTGGTGTGTTTGATTAAGGTTGGAGCTAAACACTGCAGGACACCGGCCCTCCAGGACCAAAGTTGCCCAGCCCTGGTCTAGATGCTGTTATATATGCAGGTTGTTCTCTTTCATTTTTCTATGATGTTATGTCATTGACTAACGTTATTGGGATCCCACCTGGGAGGCCAGTCGACTCTTATGTTTGGAGAAAACGCCAATGAGAATAAGCCAATGGCTTTTTCATGCCTGGCCACTCCCCTGTACATACGGGGACATAAGATGGCAGCGTGCACCGGGCTGGAACTGAGCGTTCAAGGTGGGACGATTGGTCTCAGAGCTCCGAGAGAGCTCAGAGCTTCACTGTCGCGCTCGGCCTCACTGCCTTTCTTCTGGAGGTTCAAAGACATGGTATCCTTCATCAACACAGTCTCACTCCAACTCCTCACATTTTGTCAAAACACTTTTGCGTCACTTAGTAAGGCTCAAGGTACCTCTTTTTGACTTAAATGGTCCTCCATTGTTTTAAATAAGAAACTATTAGCGTCAATATGCCAGCACAATATTTTATGGTCATAATTAAAAGATATATTGGGTAAAAACATTGACATTATTGCATATGTAGTATGTAGTGATATTATTTACACATTTATGAGCACGTAAACCTACCATCTGTCAGTAAAACACAAGATATAGCTGGCAGATACAATCACCATCATCATTTATTTGAAAGATATTAATATTTCAAGTCTTCTAAAGCAAAAGAATTGATTTGTGAGAGGAATACAGTGGTTGATTAAAAAAATGCAGCTTCAAGAATCCTTACGTCGACGTTGGTTGTGAAATGTCATTGGCTCTTGCGTGTCTCGTGAACGGTTGCATCATGCTATGGGACGGGTATGGGTATGTATGTTTTCTGAATGAGATGACAGCCCGTGAGATGACAGGCCACTGCCTGGACGAATTGCCCACATCTCCTGCCCAAAGCCTGTGTAGGCTGTCGTCAGCTCTCGCTGAGAGTTTGAGAGTTCTGTCAAAGTTATCAAAACCCATCTTGCATAATGTTAGTACAGCATTTCCTTAACATTATCTGCAATTCATAATCGTTTAAAAAATGTTAGCATTAGAAACATTACCAATGAGTTGTTAATGGAACGTTTAAAATCCGTTAGGATAAAAAACTTACAGCTGCTTTATTAGTGGAACGTTTTAATAACATTTTAAATAGCATTCTTTGAACATTAATATACTGTAAGAAGAGACTAAAACGTTCTAAAAATGTTTTGAATAACATTCCTAAAACCAAACAAAAACTTTAATACAACCTCTTACTGGATGTTTTAAATGTTCTAAGAACGTTTAAACATGACGTATTTATAACTTAATGGAACGTTAGGAAAACGTTCTTATAACATTAATATAAAAGAATGGAATGTTTTAATATTGTTTTAAATAATGTTCTTTACACATTCTTTAGATTACATTATTGCATTATTGCAACAAGAGACTAAAGGGTCCTAAAATGCAAGCCACCACATTCTAAGAATGTTCAATAACTTACAGGAACGTTTTTATCACATAAAATTGTTAGCTGGGGTACACTTAAAATGTACTTTTAAAGTACTGGTACTGTAATATTCTATTTAGTGGTAAATAAGTTGTACCTCTTTGCTTTTGTTGTTTTGGATACTTCTTTTGTACCTTTTTTTCTGGGAGTGAAGAATGTAGATGTCTGTAAAAGTTTGTTTTACATGAAAGCAGTTTTTTTTTCATGTTAAAGCAGGAAGTTGGGTCTGGACATAGTGCTTTACCCCCTTCCTGTTTGTAAATTTTAATGCATCTGCCCGGCACTTTTATCTGAAGTGACTTACATTTACGGTACACATGTTATCAGTTCTTACATTTCCTGGGAATCTACGCTTTGACCACAGTGTTGTTACGTTTTTAAATTACTTTAAAACAAGTCTGCCTGCTATCAGTAGTCATTTATTTTAGAAAGTGTTTGATATGATACCGAAATGGATCCTTTAAGTACAAACATGTACCTTTTGAAAGGTACCGCCCCAGCGACAGCTTTTGTTCCTTTATTTCTGAGAGTGCATGGTTTATATGATAATTCATATTGGAATTTAAAGTTTGCAAAGATATGAGAATGAGTTTGTGACAGTATCATTGAATCAGTGTCCGTTTTTTTTTTTTGTCCATCCAGGTATTCAGTTCTTCACAATGGAAACCACACAGAACAGGAGAAACTGTCAATACAGAATGACACAGAGTCCCAGGAGTCATGTTTCTGACACAGACCAGCCTCTAATGAGGAGCATCACTGGAAGGTGCCATTTCTCACCGCCCTGCCTGCAGCTCAGAGCCTTTCACGAGTCGAGGACAGGGAGCTGGACTGAACTGTTTGCTCAAAGAGCTGCTGAACAATGAGGGAAAGAACGATGTTGCCAAAGGTATCTGGACTGTATTTTAGGATACCAATTTCCATTGCAAAGGAATGTTGGTAAGGGTTTTCCCAATGTGTTTGTTTCCTTTTTTGGTTCTCCCGGGAATACTATTTCCAAAAACAAGTCAAGCTTTATCGAGAGAGACTTTAATTAGCAGGAGAGTCAGGATAACTCTTCCTGAAAGCTTCGGCACAAGTGCTGAACAGCTAAGATGACACTCTGTTAAAGAAAGATTTATTTTTATTCTATAAAGGAAAAAGTAAATTCACACCACAGTATTAAGAGTTAGAGCTGAGAGCATTGCTGAGCGATTTCTCCAATTTCTATTTTTTAATAGTTCCAATAATTAATTCTCAAATCAGCAAATATAATGTAGCACTGTCACATGAAATTAAATTGAAAACGTTAAAAACAGTAGACCTGTTTTGAAAATATATGGAAGCCTGTTTCCGATACTGAATTTAAAAAGCATTTTATACATTAAAACATTTTATATCACTTTTCTGACTTTTTTCTCACAATTCAGAATTTTTTCTCAATATTTTGATACAAACAAGCAATTCAAGTCAGAATTGCATGATAGAAACTCACATTTGTTAAAAAATAGAATAAAATAAACATGCAATTTTGAAAAATAAAGTTATAATTACAAGAAATAAACTGTCAATTGTTTAAAGAAATAGGTAACACAATTTTTTTAAGGGTCTAGAATGATGCATTAGTTAAGCATTAATTAATAGTTAATTTGTTCACAATTAAGCATTAGTTTAGCAAAAACACACATTTTAACCTAATGTTAGTTAAGCATAAATGAACTAGTAATTTACGATTAACTGATCACAATTATGCATCAGTTAAGCATGAACACGCATATACCTAATGATTAACTGAACATATAGTAAGGGCATATTAGACATTATTGACAATCCATTAGTCATTTTTAAAGACAAACATTTATGCTATAAATAAACAAAAATAAGCTAGTGATTAATAATTAACTGAATGTACAGTAACCACATTTTGTCCATTAGTAACACACACACACACGCAAAATCAATGTCCTTATTTTGTGACAAACACATGCGTTATTTCACTATCAACTATTTCTATTTTATTACACTGTATGTTATTTTTTAAAATTCTACATAAGCAGTAAAAAACTGTGTTACTCTTTAGTGATTACTGGAAAATACTTTAGAATAGGGGGTCAAATTCCATTTATTAGCACTATTAATGGTAGTTCAGCCTTGATTATTAGTTTACCCTAATCAATAAACTTGAATATCACTCAATAAGTGTCATAATGTATATTTAGAACAGGAGGGTAAATAGTCTTTATTACAATATTCTAACAATATATAATTGCAAACCAGCAGTAAAAACCATAATAACAATAACAAAAAAAAAAAAAATGGTTTATTTGTGCTTAACTAATGCATAATTCAGGCCCTCTATTCTAAAGTGTTACGAAAAAGAGGATTTTTGTGAAATAAAGTTAGAATTGCAAGATATAAACTCCCAATTGTGACTTTTTTTCTCATAACTGCAACTTTGTTCATTTGTGAGATATAAACTTGCAACTGAATTTATATCTCACAATTCTGAGAAAAGAATTCAAAACTGCTAGATATAAAATCCCAATTTATCTACTTTATTTATATCACGAAATTCTGAGAAAAAAGTCAGAATTACAAGTTCTTATCTCACATTTCTGACTTCATTTCTCAGGATTGCAAATTTATATTTCCCAGTTCCGAGAAAAAATGTCAATTACTTTTTTTTATTCATTGTCGTAAAACAGGCTTCCATAAAAATATGCCCCAAGATTCTTCAAAATGATTTAATAAAAACACTGCTTTTTAGACTTCTTACAGTAAATGAATCATCTTTATACAAAGGATTTTGACAGGAAATTAACTTTAGTTTTCTTCTAGCAATAAAGGCTAGCTTGAGGAAAAGGTAAAATCTCCATTTTCTTGTGAACTGAAGTCTCATTTATGTACTATAAGACTTCAGATGTTCTTTGGGAAATGAAATGTAGTACTCCCAGGCTGGTTGATGTAATTTGGCTTCTTGTAAACCTCTCTGAAGATCCACAGGTGACCGTTCTCAGTCGGGTCAGATCTGTGCTTCACGTGCATCACGAAATGCATTCATTTGCACAATAGTTTCCGCTGCAAGGATCTCCTCTGACATGATTCACCGGCATAAACAGTGCAGTGTTTTTTACTTAAAGTGCTAAAACTACATGATGCCTCCTGACTGAGAATGTGTCAGGCCTCTCCAAACAAAACCTCCGCTGACAGCAACCAGGGCCAGTTCTCCCAGACACTGTCTTAAAATGTTTTAGCCTTACTGAAGATGACCATCGGTTACTGCAAGACTGGAAAGTTTGAAAAGTAGTTGTCCTTGCAAAAGTTCTTAAAGGCATATAGTTAATTCAACAATGACAATTTACTATTTATTCACACTTGTGTTGTTTTAAACTTGGTTGGTTTCTTCTGTAAAACAAAAAGTAATAGTAATTTTGCAGTCACATTTTAATTGTTAATTTATATATGGATCCATGCAATTGAGAATTTCATACATTAAAAGATTTAGCAGGTAGATTTCACATTAGGTTTAAGGTGGTGAATTTGCTGTATTGATCAATCATCTGCCTGCTTTGAAGGCAATATTGTAATGGAAGTAGAAGGAACACTGTGTGTGTGTGTGTGTGTGTGTGTGTGTGTGTGTGTGGTGAGTATAATTAACTTATACAAGCTAATCTGTTATTACTCATGCATAAAAATGACATGCAATATAATACTGAGCTAACAACAATAGTTTAACATTAACAGTCAGATGATTTCTGTCTTTTATGACTAGTTCCAAAATATTCTGAAATGTTCCAGAAAGCACTGTAATATTCCAGAATGTTCCCGAAACCTTCCTTGCAAAACACACATATATACCCATGTTTCATAGAAATGAAAACAATTTTAAATGTTTACCAAAATATTGACGCTACATGAAAATAAGTAGTACAGCACTGTAAAAAATCCTGTAGAAATTACAGTATTACTGGCAGCTGGATGCCATTAACAGACTGTAGATTTAAATGTATGTTATTTATGCACAATAGTGTGTTCAAAGATAGACAAACATTAAACATGAAGAAGTCTTTATCTTTACAGAAAAAAAATAATAAATAACAGCCTCATGCTAAGCATTTCTGCAAAAAAAGAAAAAGGTTGATGAGGTTTTCTAGTTCCCAGAATGCTTTGAATGAAGCTGTTTTTAATAGTTTTAACGATACAGACTTGTTAATGTTCAATTATCTTTTAACAAACTGTTGCCAATAATTTTATAAATATACATTTACAGTAATTTACTGGAATCCAGCTGCATAATTACAGCAAATCTTTTTACAGTGTACAGAAGAACCCTAAAAATCACATTTTTGTTACATTGCTAAAGGTTCCATTTTTCACTAAAGAAATAAAAACCATACAGGTCTGAAACAATATGAGGGTGAGTAAATAATAACAGAATTTTCATTTCTTGGTGAACTATTCCTTTAAGAATCTCATGTGAATGATTCCTATGAGAAGAGGAAATACAGCTGCTTGAGAAAACAAACTGAATGGAAAAACCATGCAGATGAATTTTCGCTCCATGACATTTCTAAACTAAAATCTCTCAAAGCAATGATGAACCATAATAAAGCTCGCTTCGAGAGCTGAGGACCCCAATAAACACGCTCCTCTGAGAGCCTGGATATAGCAGAACTGACCCAGAACAATCCTCATCCCTCATTCCAGCACTTGCCCTTCTGCTGAAGCGTGCCTCTGCCTCAAATCAATTACCTTTGGGAACACCAATTGTTTGAATTGATCTAAGAGATGTAAATATTTTTTTCTGTTTTCTGTGTCAGCCATCAGAAATATTCTTATTTGCCGTTTTGCAGGGATGTACTGACAGCGCCACACTAGAAATATCAAACATGTACAGCTCAGCACTGTCCTCATGCGTCGCTTTCCTGATTTTAAAAACAAAAACCTCTCCTGCAAATAAAGCACTTGTAGCACTTTTATAACATGAAGATTAATGCATCCACAATTCGTTCAGTATTCTGGTCGCCAATATGTTATCCCAGACCAAACTAATATGGAAGCTGATCACCTTTGATAAATGTAATAATTTGATATAGTAGGAACAAATAAGATTTGAGGAAGAGTCTATGGCTTTATTTGTTCCGATACAGAGCTAGCTCCAGGGAATGCCCACTTTAGCTTTCTTTTCTCATCTTTACATGTTTTTAATAAACCGATATTTAATTTCTAAAGGTAGAGCTTAGTTTGATTTTATTGTACATAGGAATATATTTTTATGCAAACGATTTTGGTCCGTGTGTTCCTTTACATGCTTTAGTCGAACGCGTTTCTTCTTCCAGTCTGGTGTATCTGACCATGAATCTAGCGTGTCATTGGAATAAGCTGTATGCCACGCTACTTGTTTTTTTACAATCAAACATGTACATGGTCGTGCCTTCACAGCCATCTTATCACGGATGTACAGAGCATTGTGAAACTGTGCAAGTTCATGCTTGTAGTGGTTGAAAATGTTTCCTTTTAACAGGTTGTCATGTACAATCAAAGACAAACCAGCCACCCGCAGGGCTCTGATGAGTTTTACCGTCCAAATAATCCATCTTCTGGTTTCATTTGTACAATTTGAATGATGTAGCACCTTTTAATTCCGAGGTACTTAGCCGTTATTTAACAGTAAGCGGTTTTGTCGGTCCAACAACTTGCACAAATTTCTATCTGTGTTCTTTGGATGTCACTATGTTGTTTAAAGATGGAGATTTTGCTATGGTTGACGGGTAGGAAACAAGAAATATATGAGCGCCGAAGTATTTTGGGGGAATGCTGGTACTCCATAGTCATGAACCAAAAACACTCCTATATAAGCACAGAGTTATTGCTTGGAGGAGACTTGCGTCAGAAATAACTCTTCACTGAACCTTCATGGACCTTCAGGGTAGTCATTACCATCAGGATTTCATGCGACATGATTAGCCTCACATTTGAAGCGTGTTAGAGGCCCTGAAGGCAGAAGTTCTAAGCATGAATGTGTTGTAAATCTCCCAACGAGTTGTAGAACTTTTGTAAACTCAGTATTTATTTTGGTGGATTAAGATTGATATTTTCATGTAAGGCTTCTCTTTCAGGGAGCTATGTGTATTACTTTTTCTGTTGCTATGTGACAGCTCTAAAAAAATATTAATTAAAGACTACGAGATGTTATTAATCCTTGTGTGTTTGATGTTTTATTAAAATGTCATGCCAGATTTGCACACTAACACACTATCAATCAAACTGAATTCTTGTATATTCTGTCTAAGGACAGATGATATATAGGCAGATCTTCATGCAGCAGAATAATAGGTAACACTTTATAATAACTACACACTATGAATGATAAGTTAAGCATTATTAAGCATTTATTTCATGCTTTATAAACCATTGTTCCAACATTATTATGCATTAGTAAACAGTTTACAAGTGCAGCTATAAATGTGTCACATCGTCGAGCTGTGTAGCACCCAACACAGTCGAAGACACACCTCCTAGATCCACTGATCCCAGCACAGTTCACTACACGTTCACAATCTCCTGACTTTTAATGAGCACCACCTGTGAGACCTATCACGAGAGCTATATATACTCACCTCATTCACTGCTTGTTGGCTGTGATCAAGGTAACTCACCTCTACTTACCTTAAGCCTCAAAGTCTTCATTGTGACGATTTATTACCTGTCTAATTACCTTTGTACAAGTTTGTGTTTCAAGCCATTGCGAAGGAACGAACTACTGAATACCACTGTGGAAGGAAGGATTCTTATTGCCTCATTGGACTTCACAGAGGAATTCACTTACCACGAGCACTTACCTGCCAACGAGCACGCTATCACACTGCCAACAGTCCAACGGAGAATCTCATGTGAGTCAAGGAGTTTCTTACCAACGATTACTTACCTGTTGCATCTTACCTGTCTTCACAGACGGATGTCAAGAAACCCTCGTCTCCTCTAGAACCATCTGAAAGGAGATAAAGACACTCATTACTACCACAAACTCACACGGAGATTATCTTATAGAATGAGACGGTCTTACCTCATCAACGGAAAACTTGAGAACTGTGTTGGCTGTGCTACGAACTCAAACACCACTCTCATTATCCCCTTCCCCTCACAACAGACTCTTATCATTTTCAATAAATACTGTTGAAACTTACCTTCACGTCTCTTCCTCCTTACGCTGAGCGTAACAAAAAGCTTGTTTTACCAGAGAATATCAGTGTAGGCAAACATCCGTGCTCCTGGAGGTGCACTGTGAACATGTTCAGTGCTGAGGAGACTGTAAGATGACAGAATAATTTTATTATTATTGTTTAGGACATTAAACATCTGTAGATATATATATTTATAAAATAGATTTGTGAACAGGGTATCAATACTAAACACTAAACACTACCAGGATTCCTCATTCACTCTAATATTGTAATGTTTTATATTATACATCGTAAGAAATGTAGAAGTCTGTCAATGGAGTGCCTGCCATATACAAGCCGTTTCACTGGATTTCAAACATTTTAGTCAGGATATATAACATAGTAGTACATTGTAAATGTTTTCAGGTTTGTGCCACAACATGTAAACTAAAGCAAAAATCATCTGTTATTCCTTTCATGATATCTTCCTGAACCGAGCCACGCATCAAATCTTCTTTGTCTGAAGTAAAGCAAACCTTATTTCTCCCAGCGCGTCTTCTTCCAGAAACGAAACGCAGCTAAAGTAAACTTGGAGAAATATTTTCAAGCCACGCTGCTGTTGTGGGCGTGTACATGACGCGACTCGCACATGGATGATTGTAATAACAATAGCGCATGAAGCTCGGGGGAGCGGTCGCATTAACTATAATGAGCTCTAACCATGAAAACGATCATGGTGTTGTTTTCATACTGATAGTTTTAACACAGAATATTTGTTTTCGACATGACTTACTTCATTTTTAGAGTAGAAATATACAGCTTTTTGTTGATATATCTCTCATGTCTGTGAGTCACATTTTCGTGGAGTTACAGTTCATTTGATTGACGTGTTTTTATCTGATCATAACGGAGACAGAGAAAGCAGGGAACGCACCCTGCTTTTTTTTATCAAAAGCAGAATGTTTTGTTGATATTGTGAGTGTATAAAAAATAGACCCTTTACAGATTTAAATGCAGTTTCAGTTTTATTCTCTGACATCTAAAAAAGAATCATGCGCTCCCGCCTGCGGGAGATCCGACTGCAGACGGTTAAGGTGACCGTTTAGCCAAAGTCAGAGTCGACAGTCTGGATGGGCATACCTTATACCTCAGCCCGAGCCAGTGCTCCAGAGGGCCGCCATGCCTCAGCCAAAGCCAGTATTTAAAATTGCAGCCAATCCAGAGCCGCAGCCTTGGATTGGCATCAACCTCAAGCCTCCATCCAGGATAGGAGACAAGCCAAAATCTTCAGCCATCAGGGATATCATTCTGATCTCCAGTTTGGCAGACCCCCCGAACATTCAGTGTGCGCCATCGAACCTCTGCCTTACTCTGCCACAATCATGAATACTGTTTTACACTCCAATTCTCCACAGAATCCAATCCAGTTCCTGAATCACAGCCGGGGAAACTGTTCCCCTGTCCAATTCCCGAGTCATGGCCAGGAGAGCCGTTCCCCAGTCCAGTCCCCGAGTCGGGGCCAGGAGAGATGTTAACTAGTCCAGTTCCCGAGTCATGGCCAGGAGAGCTGTTAACTAGTCCAGTTCCCGAGTCATGGCCAGGAGAGCCGTTCGTCTGTTCTGTTCTAGAGTCACAGCCCTAAGCGTCTTGCCCAGTTATGGCCACGGAGGCCGCCCTTGAACTCTCGTTCTTTCCTGTACACGGAGGATCTTGAACTCTTATTCTGTCCTGTACCGGCCCCGGAGGCCCTTAAACTTACGTCTTGAACTCTCGTTCTTTCCTGTACACGGAGGATCTTGAACTCTTATTCTGTCCTGTACCGGCCCCGAAGGCCCTTAAACTTACGTCTAACCCTAGCCCCAGAGGCCACCCAAAGACCATTGTCCTGCTCTGAATCAACTACGATGACAGCTCACGTCCACACAGTCTGTTCAGTTCTGGTCGAGGAGGTTACCATTTTTCTCACCACATTCAGAGCCACGTCCTCCCTGCCCTGGAGGTTCTCTATCCCACCTGCTCCCCCATGGATCCCGGGCAACCTAACAGCAGGTACTGTCTTGGCCTTAGAGGCCCTAACTAAATTATCTATGCTCATTACTTTAGTCCTACCTGTTCTGCCCTGGAGGACGAATCCGTCACCTGTTCTTCCCTGGAGCGCGTTCCGGTAGTCTGCTCCGCCCAGGAGGGTTCCTCAGCCAACTGTTCTATTACCGGTTCCTCTCTGGGGATCTTTTCATCCACCAGCTCAATCCCTGGACTACCAAGAACCCCAGACAGGTACTTTATGGGCCCTAGACGCCAACACTAACCTCTGTGTGCTTTTTGTTCGGTCCTGTTCTGTTGTCTGCTCTCTGTTGCTTACCAGACTCAATATCCCATACTGCACCACTTCATCACAGCTGTTGTACATCATACACAATCACTCACTCATTTAGGTCACAATAAAAGCTAATGTCACCATCCAGCACATCGCAAAGTTTTGATTTGCCATCATCTCTGAGCGTTTTCCCTTGTTTATATTTCCTGCGTTTGACTTTTGGACTGCTTTACCACTTACTCTCTGCCTGCTAGCCCCAATCTTTTGCTTGTGTACCTCAACCTGCGATTCAGCCTCTCCTCCATTGCTCTGTATCGTTGTCGTTGCCTGCCAACTATGATATGCAAATTGATCCGCACGTCTCTGTCTTCTATGTTACATGAACAACAGACTTGATACTTGACTTGTACTTTAAAACAGATTATGTGGATGGAGATAATTATGTTCTTAGTAAATACATTCCTCTATGCATTTTCTATACATTCCTCATTTATTAATTCCCCATCAATATGTGCAGACAACAAACATCATCTCTAAACACACTGAGACCACATTGTGATATACACACTTGCCTTTGTGCGAGGGACAGTTGAAATTTAAATTGATTGTTAAATAAAAATTTTAAATCTTCTCAATTTTCGAATTTCATTAGAGTGTATGCAAATTCCAACTAATTCCAAATATTCAAACAGGCTTTGGAATATAGAAACACAATCTAGCAACACATATGTTCCACTCCAGAAACTCTTGGCAGAGAAAACATGCTGGTGCTGGGCAACAATGCTAAAAAATGCCTTATCTTGATGGATACATTCATTATCACCTTCTAATTACAGGTGCGTGTCCAGGCAGATTGATTACCTGTGTGGTGGGTTAGTGTTACTGCCAGTGGGATGGAGGGGGCCGGGGACCAATGGACAGGTGCAGGTGGGGTATTGGTTTATGGGCAGTGTACTGACTCACTCTATAATTTATAAAGCTCAAGAGGATCTATGACTACCAAAACACCTTCAGAAACTACACTAACAGAAGCAATAATTTGGCTTTTAACATGTAGCATAGTAGAGATTAGATTATATACACTTATACATCCTAAATCCTAAATTATTCATAATTTGCTTGAAAATGTGATCTTCAAATTCAAAATGCTTTCACCACTCTGATCTTAATGCATTGAGTTTCCTTCTGAAGCATCGGTGAATGTCTGACATTTTTTAATAGTTGTGTATGAATCCCTTAACAGTCCTCAGTATAAAAAAATGGATCTTAAAATTTCACTGCTGGAAAGGGTCCAAATATGCAAAAGATGCTGGAAAACTGAAGATTCAGCAAGACATGGAGAATTTACTCACATTTTTCACAGATTCTTTATTTATTCTAGATTTATAAGGTACATTCCGATTGTCAGGGTCCCTATATGCAGTGTTCACTGCTCCCTACACCCTAAGCAAGGGATATTGTCGACCATTGAAATAAAGTGTTACCATTGTGGTTACACTTAATTTGGTAACAGTTTATTTTAAGGTTTCTTAATACAGAGTACTTACCATGTAACTACATTTTGTGCTTACTGTTTGTGTAGATGTAATAGGCAGCTACTGGTAAACATATGCAACATATAGAGTCTTTTAGACAGATGCTTAAGTACACTTAATTACAATATTTACACTATATTTACTTTATAGTTGCTTATGCCTGTGCAATATTCTGTACAGGCTGGTCCATAACTAAGATACAAGTACATTTTGTTTTATGTAAGTGCAATGGCTACTAATAAGCACATATTAGGTTTTTACTCTTTATTATGGACACCTTAAAACAAAGTGGTACCCTTTATTTGAAGGTGTCCTTGTTACAGTTTAATTATACATTTAAGTACTGAGTGATATTAATTAACTTTACATATGTTAGGGTTAGCATTAGGGTCACTTGCATGTAGTAATGCATACTTAATTTAACTGTTATTATAATAGAAAGTAGAATGTAACATGTAACAAGGACATTTTCTTTTTTTGCTCTGGGCACTAACTGAATCTGGGTTAACTGAACTGCAAATAAAACCCTAAATAAAGTGGTTTTATTCAACTATAATGCACCATATACATCTATTATATCTGTAGCAACAAATGTCATTTTTAAATGTCAGAACTGGTAGAAACTGTTGAGATAATTTTTGCACCTCTGTGGCTCTGTCTAACCGGCATCAGCGGGAACCTTCCCCGGAGTTTTAGTTCCTACCCGGACCGGTTTTAACCAAACACTCACAGACTTCCACTCTAGTGCTGCGTCTGAAATCGCATACTGCTTCAGTAGGCACTACATTTAAAACCGAACGTGCTACTCGACCGTTAAAACAGTAGGTACTATATAGTATGAATGTGAGTAGTATGAATGGAATTCGGACGTACTACATC
>JAUCMT010000026.1:15478886-15488970 GCA_032357475.1 Enteromius thamalakanensis
TATATTGCCTGTAAAAGATCACAATATATATTTTAATATATATATATATATATATATATATATATATATATATATATATATATATATATAGTACATGTTCAACTATATTTGTGCACACAGTACCATACTTTATCACATTCACATCTATATATTATAAAGTGTATTCAGCATACAATTACATACAGTACTTCACAACATAAAAGTAGATGTATTATGTATTATTATATTGCAATGCAATTTAATATATTGGAATGTACATACATACTGTTTATTTACACCTTATTAAAAAAACTTTATTAAGCAAGATTAGATATTAAATGTAACAGTAAACATTTTACAATGTTTAAAAAAAATAAAATAAATTATGTTCTTTTGAACTAAAAAAATAATTTGGGGGAAAAATAATTTGGGGGAAAAAACCTTTCCAATGTTTTCAACATTGATAATGATAATAATAATAATAATAATAATGATAATAATAATAATAATAATAATGATAATAATAATAATAATGTCAAAGAGCAGCAAATCAGCATATTAAAAATGTATTCTGAAAGATCATGTGGCACTAAAGATGTTGAAAATTCACAGGAATAAATTACATTTTAAAACATATGCAATATATATGTAAATGGATAAAATATACTTGGTTATCAACCTTTTTTGCTTGAGAAGTGTTGATGCAAAATTCCATGCTACTCAGATGTTTACATTCTCCACTTGTGTACATTTTCTCTTGTTGAGAGAAGGAAGCCCAGTACCTTAAATATTCATGAATGTGAAATACAGCAGGCTGGCAGTGAGCCGTGCAGTAATGAGCTCACCTTTGCCGGTGCCAAAGCTCATTTTACTTTACCAATTTGATGGACCATAAACTGCTTTAAAAGCTCTCCCAATAACCTACTGAGTTGCCTTCCCTGAACTCTCACCTTGGCATTATGGTGTCTATTGATATTTTCGAGACCGTGCGTCAACGTTTTTGAGTCGGTGTGCTGTCAGGTTTGAATAGCATGGAAAGTTTCATTCTGAATTACAGAACGGGTCATTTTTCTCAGACTTTGACAGATAATTATAATGCAGTCTAGTTGCATGGTCTGAAAAACATCACTGGGGCTGTAACCACTACATCCGAGTGACCCGAGAGCCCATTTGGGCTTTGCGGTTGATCACAGGAGGTGTTATCTGAAGGACTGAGGAATGTCTTTTCCACTGATTGCGTTTTGGAGTGACTTGCTGAGTTAAGTGCTCCCTCATCAGCCCTGGAGAACAGACTTTGGCGTTTTTTTAGGAGAAATTCTCAAAATGCTTCATTTACACAACCCAAATGTCAAGTGTGATAATGGCCTTTGTGCTCGGTGAGCTCTTGCTTAATCAAAGTCTGAGAGTCTGAATGGAGCGTCAGCCGGCCAGTGGGAAATCGAACATAGCAATTAGTGCTCGAACACACAGGCTAGCAGTTCCATGTGAAGCTCTCTCCGTTTGCTTTGCAGCTCTTTAATTTTTTATGCAACTTAGGTTATTTTGCTTATTTTCCACTCTCTTAATGTGCTTTTGGGATCTCTGCTCATTCGCGTTGGCCTTTTTGCATATTTGAAGCTTTCATGTCCCTCGTGGGATGCTAATAATGAATCTAACCTTTAAATGTGGGTAGAATTTAGGCCTTAAGCCTGTGTCTTAACTCTGACGTTAAACTGAAGAGTTGAGAAAGTCACTGGAGGTAAATGGAGGTGTGTGGAGAAAGCCTGTAATGAGATGATTTCAAGGGCATGTCAGCCTCATTTTGGACATGGCGCGTGCCGTTTGCCCTTTGTTCTGGACTCGTAATGAGTCAAATGAGTATTGTTTGAGATGTCGTCCTCTGTTTAGACTTCTGAATAACTTCTGAATAAATGTTGTATTTTTCCGGGAAGAGTAAGTTCGCAGCATGGCAATGGAAACCAAATATAGGCAGTTGTTATCCTCTCAAAGGTTTATAGCTTTGACCTGAGCTTGAAAAGCTTTCAGAGTCTGTGACACACAGCAGTTTTTCTTCATATCTCGCTTTTGTCTTTTTATGGGGCTGCTGTTTGATACATTAGATAGTGCTTTACTTTTCTGTCAGCCAAGGCCACATCAGTTCACTCGGCACACTTTCAGTATGGGGAAAACTGCTCACAAACAAGTGAACATCTTAAACGTCTGTGGTGAGAATGACAGAGGAAGAGAAAAAGGGAAAACACTTCTGAATGTACCCACGTTTATCTTGAAATATGTCTGAAATGGAATCCATTGTTTTTTCTTGGGAAGTGGCTTTTGAAGATTTTCTCACGCTGCTTTCGAACCTAATATACAATAGTTAACTAACTGATTTTACATGAGTGAGAATCAAGTGACTTACTGTGAATCAGGTCTAAAGGATGCTGGGTAAAACAAATAAAATCAGGATAAAATGTTCAAGACTGGATGGACAAAAATCAAAAAATTTAAGAACTGGTCACGGAGAAGCTTGTGTTGATAGACTTCTGTTCTTGCCGGACCAAGGTTTCCTTATAAAAATAAAAATATATAGAAAATGCTATTTATTAGATTAATTATTAGATAATACATTTCCATAATAATTATAGGTGTAACAACAGCCTCTGTGGCTTCCCCGGATTACTAGTTTCCACCTGGACTGCTTTCTGTGAAACTCTGTGTTACTTCCGCGCCAGGTGTTGCTTGTTTAAGGGACCATAAAAGGACACTCTTCGCGACAGGAAGAGTCGCGACAGGAAGAGATTTATCCGACTCAGAGTCGGATAAATCCAGATCCATCTGCAGTTTATTGGCAGAATCAAAGTCGTACAGGCTGGGGGTCAAAAACACAGACAAGAGCAGCGGAGACAAAACAAAGGCAGAATCAGAGTTCAGGCAAAGATCGAGGTATCAGGCAATGAATCAGAGATGAGTGTCCAGGCAATGGGTCGAAGGTAACAGGCAGAGAGTCGTAATCCGAATAAACAGTCCTAGGTCGAGAAATAAACAATCCAACAATGCAATGGTAGAACGCTCAGAGTGTTTGCTACGGCAAAACAAAACTGCAAAAAAGCATGTCCTTTTATGGTCCCGTAAACAAACAACACTTGGCGCGGAAGTAACACAGAGTTTCACAGAAAGCAGTCCGAAAGGAAACTAGTTCTCCGGGGAAGGTTCCTGCTGATGCCAGTTAGAGGGAGCCACAGAGGCTGTTGTTACAGAGAGACACGATAATGAGCAGGCAGGTTCAAACGATAAGACATTGGAGTAATCTGTCTATTGATCTGAAAGGGACCCACGTACCTCTGTGTTAGCTTCCGGCAGGGTTGGTTGAGAAGGAGATTCCGGGTGGACAGCCAGCCTCGTAGGGTGGGTTGGGACGGCGATGACGGTCTGCTTGAACGGTGTAACGGTGCACAGCTCTCTGTAGGTGAACATGGGCCCGGTTCCACGTTTACTCACTCCGTTGGAGCCAATGATTGAGTGCTGGTAAATTGGATGGTTCGCCTGACCAAGGGAACAGAGGAGGCTGGTAGCCGAGTATGCACTGAAAAGGAGTCATCCGGGTGGCAGGTTTGCGAATGGAGTTTTGTGCATACTCGGCCCACATTAAGTATTCACTCCACTGACCAAATCCTGATTCATACGCTCAGCTTGGCCATTGGATTCTGGGTGGTATCCAGAGGTAAGACTAACGTTTATGTTTAGTTGTTGACAAAAGGCTGACCATAGGACTGAACTGTGATCCTCGGTCGGTGAGTATATCGTCGGGAGACTGTAGAATTAGAAAACTTGTTCCAGAAGAACCTCTGCCGTTTCCCAGGCGGTAGGTAATTTGCGAAGAGGAATCAGACGGCAGGCTTTAGCGAACCGATCGATGATGGTAAGTATAACTGTGTTGTGATTGGATGGAGGAAGATCTGTGATGAAATCCATAGAGAGGTGCGACCAGGGTCTTTGGGGTATTTCCAGGGGTTGGAGTAAACCTGCCGGTTTCAGATGTGAGCTCTTGGAGATGTGACAGGTTTGACAGCATTGAACGAATCGAGTAATGTCAAGGGTGAGAGTAGGCCACCAGAATCGGTTGCGGACCAAGTCTATGGATGCTTGTATACCTGGATGTCCCGAACTGAGGCTGTCATGCACATGGTGAAGGACTCGGTTGCGTAGAGGTTCGGGAACGTACTCTTTGTTCGGTGGGCATTCTGGTGGTGAGGGTTCTTGTGTTTGTGGTTCAGCAATCTCCGCCATGATGTCCCAACGTAAAGGAGCGATGATACAGGTTTGAGGTAGGATGTACTCGGGTTCTTCGGTTGGGGCATCGATTTCATGTTGGCGAGAGAGAGTATCCGCCTTCCCGTTCTTACTGCCTGGACGATATGTCACCTTAAAGTTGAATCGGGTGAAGTACATTGCCCATCTTGCCTGCCTGGAGTTTAATCGCTGAGCTGATTGGAGATATTTGAGGTTCCTATGATCTGTCAGAACCAGGAATGGGAAATTCAATGTCGCCACTCCTCCAACGCATTTAATAGCTAGTAGTTCTTTATCCCCGACGTTTTAATTCTGCTCAGCGGGGTTCAACTTTTGGGAATAATAGGCACAGGGAAACAGGCGACCTGGGTTACCATGGCGCTGTGACAGAATAGCTCCAATGCCTGTGTTTGAATCGTCCACTTCCACAGTCAATTCTAGGTCGGGGTTAGGATGATGCAATATGGGTGCGGTGGTGAAGCGTTCTTTCAATGTTTGGAATGCCGGTTCTGCGGCTGTCGTCCAACGAAGGATAGTAGGTCCCTTGCGGGTCATAGCTGTTAACGAGCTGGCCACCTGGCTGAATCCCTGGATGAACCGACGGTAGAAATTAGCAAAACCGAGGAAGCGTTGGAGGTCTTTAAGGGTCTTAGGCTTGGGCCAACTGGTAACAGCATTAATCTTTTGCTCATCCATGGTAACTCCCTCTGAGCTAATTTACGTACCCCAGATAGGTGATTCGGGTTTGATGAAACTCGCATTTCTCGAGCTGATCCTCGATAAGACGTTGGAGAACAGTACGGACGTGATGAACATGCAAAGGGAGGTCCTCTGAGTATATTAGAATGTCATCTATGTACACTAGCACCTGTTTGTTGAGGAGGTCCCGGAAGAGATCATTGACCATTGCCTGAAATATCGAAGGACTGTTTGCTATCCCAAAGGGCATCACCAGATACTCATAATGCCCGTTCGTTGTGGAGAAAGCCGTCTTCCACTCATCACCTTCCTTGATGCGGATCAAGTTGTACGCGCTCCGCAAATCCAGCTTAGTGAAGAACTTGGCTTTTCTCAGTTGTTCCAGAGCCGAATGGGCCAGAGGTAGAGGGTAATGGTATTTTATGGTAATGTCGTTGAGCCCTCTGTAATCTATGCATGGCCGGAGACCACCATCTTTCTTCTTGAGGAAGAAGAATCCAGCCGACGCAGGTGAAGTGGGAGTGTCTGGAGTGGTCAGTGCTTGAGGTTGTTGGTGTCTGGTTGGACCCCGCAGACAGTTCTTTAAGCAGTATGAAGACCATCGAATGATGTCACGGTCCAGCCACGAGATGTGTGGGCTGTACAACTCCAACCAGGGGTAGCCCAATATTATTGTGTGATCTGGTGAGTTCAGTGTGAATAATCTGATGTTTTCCCGATGCAGGAACCCAGTGTGTAGTTCAATCTCCTCGGTAACTTTAGTATCCTGGCTGGATCCGAGCGGACTTCGTTCTATGGCTGCCACCGCCACCCGAGTGCCACATGAAAATAGACGAATATTACATAGCTTAGCAAAGTTTTCATCTATGAAGTTACCCTCTGCTCCCGAGTCAATGAAAGCAGAGGTGCAAAAGGTTTGATCATGTACTTTAACTTGAACCGGTATAGTTAAAGTGTGTTTTTCACTCACCCGGTTCGAGGAAGGTTGAGCTGGATGGATGGAGCAGGTGGCCCGAATATGATCCGGTTGACCGCAGTACAGACATAGATGAGATTTCAATCTGCACTCTCGATCCTCCTGTGACAGGTGGGTGGCGCCGATCTGCATGGGTTCTGGGTCGGCTTGATCAGTAGAAGTTGTCGGTGAGAGGAAGTTATCGATCGTAGATACAGCAGGCGGTGGTGGTGGAGCGGGCGCGCCGTGCTGAGACGTCATAGCTGTTATAGCGGAGGTGAGAGCTTGCATAGATTGTGTCTCCAACTGCTGCTGGTGAGTTTGAAGCTGGGTGCCTTGTCGCATGACTTCTTGAATCATAGAGCAAACTGCTGGATCTTCCATCGGCAAAGTTTTCTGTGATGTCATTGCAGACACAGACTCAGTCGGATAAATCCACAATAGGAATCACACATTTTTACATGCAAGTGTATTAAGTATAAAATTACATACTTTACAATATATAAGTAGAAATGTTGTCACATATTTTTCAAAGCTATGAAAAACTGCATTTCCTTATAAACTATTCGATAACATATAATAATATATTATTCTTTATATTTTCAATATAGACATTAACTAAATAATGTAATACACTATTATATTCTTTGCATAAAGGTTGTCACTTCCTTTTTGTGGGAATTTATACAAACTTGTGAAGATATAAATTGCATTAATTATTGCAATGCTACTAACTGTGCTGAGTGCATAACATAAATGCATTCACTGCAGCATAACAAGTGTGTGCTAAGTGCATGTCATTTGCAAAGTAGAGTCAAAAACTGTATAAACTTCCATTAAAATACCCATAATATTATATGATAATATATCCATTACATTATATGTATATTATTGTATTAAACCAATATTTACATTATTATAAAACACAATTTGGTTATTTTTTACATATTTTAATCATTGGTTTGTTTGTTCGTTTGTTTAGGCTGTTCAATAATTCTATATACTGTATGGCCTTTATGTTGGTCTTTCTTTTTAATATTTTTTTAGTTAAGAGTAAGTCAAGAATCACAGTCGGTATAAATAGCTTAAATTTGACAGTGCATTGAAATGGAAATGCGAGATGAACTCCTGGGAGACGGATCTTTGTGGCACAATCAGAAATAATGTTTAATGAATGAATGGAGATGATCTATGTGAATATGCATAAAAACATGCAATCAGATAAACATGCACAAAAAATTATTTTTAAAGGAGGCAGAGAGATGATGTATGTCCCAGATTTACAGAAAGAAGCAGTATGAAGGATGGGATCTTTGGCACTCTTAATCTTATTTCCACAAAGGTGCTGATGAGAATAAACTTTTGCCCGTCATATTAACCCTCAAGTACTGTTTGAAATCAGGTCACTTCCTGTAGTAAAAAAAAAAAGAAAAAAAATGCAAGTTACTTCCCAAAATATTTCTGAATAGGATGTCTACTTCTTTTTTTTTTTTTTTTACAAATATGGAAAATATGGTTCATAGCACTCAAACAATAAATGGAAATCAAGAGCGCCTGCATATCACCTAGTGGAAAAGTTTGTTTCTGCAACCACAAAATCTTTTTATCTCAGAAAAGGGATTTTTATGTTTTATATTTTCATACATTTAAACTTCTATAACTTTCAAAATTTACTTCATAACAGTTTTGGTCAATTCTTCAATAATCTGTGAGGTTTCACCTTTAAAATGATTGCATCTGTGCGTCTGAAGTATTCACATTTTATAAAAATTTTTAGTGGAAAAGTCATTTTATGTCTATGGTCAAAACTGGGACTTTCAGTTAAAAGACTGAACAGTTTGATCTTCACAAATTTGAAATTAAAAAGTTGTTAAACTCATCAAGACACTACAGCATTTATTCATTTGAAACATGCAAGTTTTATTTCTGGATTGTAACATATTCAACAGTAGAACACATTTCATGACTAGAGCGGAGGAGCTCTGACATACAACAAAGAAATTTGCTGTTATTTTCTGTGTATTTTAGTTGCTTTTGATTGAATCCCAATCGGATCCCAAAATCACAATCGTATAAAGATTTATGTATGCATATTTCACAACACATCAGCATGTTGAAACTTTGCATGCATGTTCATGAGCCTAAATGAGGAGAAGTCACAAAATTTCAAGAAAAAAAAAACAGGTTAATTAGTATTTCAAATAGATAAAAAAAAAAATATTTGTATTGAAATGATTGGGAAAATGCCACATTTTTTGCTTCATATGATAGTAAAAGACTTAAATAATGAGATATAACCCAGATATGCTGTTATTTTGGGTCTTTAGAGTAGCCTTAGAATATAAAAATATGTGGACCAGTGGAACAGTACGAACGTAGAGGTCTTGGCTACAGTAGTTGCTTTCTCTGGGGATGCAGTGAACACAGGTGCTCCCTTAGGGAACGTGGCCAGAGCAGGTGCTTCCTCGTGGAATACAGCAGACACAGGTGCTTCCTCTACTATTCCCCTCCACTGGCCTGAAGGGAGTTGCTCACACTCACCCTTTTTAGATAAGGAGTGTAAAAGATCTTTAACCTCCATTATCGCCCACCATCGCCCTGCAAGGAGGGCTGTAATGAGCTCATTGTGCTCATTATTGGAGAACAAGAGTTCTGTATGCACAGCTGATATACTTAGATTCTTGGATACGCAATGAAAAATGTAAATGAAATAATAAAATATGTTATCCAAAACAATATGTTTAATTTTGAAGTGTTGTTTGCAACAATAAACTATCTGTGACACTCTGCAAGAGAAAGAAAATGAGAAATAAGTTGAGTAAACACATGGAAGTCTAAATGCTGGCTGATATAGTTTTTGTTATATTTTAAACATAATAAAGTAAAAAGCGACACCGTCGCTGCGGATGCCATATGCCCCAGGAGCCTCTGAATGTGTTTCAGTGGCACGACCTTCCTGCCTTCGATGGAACTCAGGCATGTTCCTCCGTGAGGCGTGCTGTCATACTCAACGAGTCTAACTCCACACCGAGAAAAGGCATTCTCTGCACCGGTGAGAGTCTGCTCTTTTCCCAGTTGACCTGAAGACCCAAACGAGCGAGGTGCCGGAGCACCAGGTCCCTGTGATCGCACAACTGTTCCAGGGACTGACCCATGATGAGCCAGTCGTCGAGGTAGTTGAGGATGCGGACACCCACTTCCCGTAGCGGGGCAGGGGCACCCTCCACGACCTTCGTAAAGGCCCGTGAAGACAGGGAAAGCCCGAATGGGAGGACCCTGTACTGCCACGCTCGACCTTCGAACGCAAACCGTAGAAACGGTCTGTGTCGCGGAAGAATCGAAACGTGGAAGTCCTTCAGGTCGACCGCTGCAAACCAATCCAGTCGCCGAACGCATTTTGCAATGCGTCGACATTCTGAACGGCAGCTTGTGTAAAGCGCGGTTCAGAACTCGCAGGTCCAGAATCGGCCGGAGACCTCCGCCCTTCTTTGGCACAATGATGTGCCGCCAGCAAAGCGCACTGGACTGACATTACGGGAGTCGCGAGAGAGTCTAGAGCACGGAGCTGAAGACTTATCTCTCGCGTTGCTCACGCTGCCGACGCTCTCGCGGCTGAGCCACCACCAACGGCAGTAGACTCAGCACGTGGAATGGCTGACGACACACTCACCAGAGCGAGAGGCGAGACTCGAAACCGTTCAGTTTAGAGAACCACACCTGGGCAGCTCTTGGCTCCGAAGCAAAATCTAATTAGTGGTTGCACCTGTGCCCACTTATACCCGGCATGCCAGGACGTGGGCTGGCATGCAATTACCACTTGCCAGTCAGAAGAAATTCTGATTGGCGTTTTCTCAATACTAGAGCAAATCAGGGCTCCCAAGTGTAAGACCCAGTCTGTCGTCACAACATAACGTCGTAGTGACCGACAGACAAGGGAACTCACACCCCTTCAAAGAATTACTTAAACGAGTTATAACAATGTACTTAAATATTTCTACTTCTAATATTCAAACCAAAGTTAATACAAACCCACGCTTCAATATACTATTCCTCTGTCAACAATACAAGATAATGAAAAGGAGTTACCTCACTGATGCTTCGATTTAATTCAATTCAAATTTATTTGTATAGCGCTTTTCATGATACATATCATTGCAAAGCAGCTTTACACCAAAGTAATGT
>JAUCMT010000026.1:15489070-15522337 GCA_032357475.1 Enteromius thamalakanensis
CACTTAAAAATGACTTATAACCATTCGCTATTCTAAAGTGTTACCGATGCTTGGATTAGGCTCAGACCGTCTCGGTGGTTCATCCGCACCATTCGGCTCGGTTATGCGATTCAGTTCGCTCGGCGTCCTCCCAGGTACAGCGGTGTTCGCTTCACGACGGTCAATGCAGACAATGCCCCTGTTCTGCGTGCAGAAATTGCTACTCGTCTGAGGAAGAAAGCAATAGAGCCGGTCCCTCCAACCGATATATAAAAGGGTTCACAGCCGTATTTCATACTGCCCAAAAAATGGGGGTGGGCTATGGCCAATCCTGGGTCTGCGAGTCTTTAATCGAGCTCTTCACAGGCTTCCGTTCAAGCTATTGACACCAAAACACATTTTCTAATGCATCCGTCCCCAGGATTGGTTTGCAGCAATAGACCTGAAGGATGTGTACTTTCATGTTTCAATCCTTCTGTGACACAGGCCATCCTGAGGTTCTCGTTCAAAGGAGAAGCATATCAGTATTGCGTCCTGCAATTCGGGCTCTCCCTGTCGCCCCATGTGTTCACAAAAGTGGCCGAGGCAGCTCTGACTCCTCTGAAGGAGAAAAGGGTTCACATTCTCAACTACCTAGACGACTGGATAATACTAGCACAGTCCCGGAGGTCAGATGTGAGCACAGGGACCTGGTGTTACGACACCTCAGCCTGTTGGGTCTTCGGGTCAACTGGGAGAAGAGCAAACTCTATCCGGTGCAAAGGATCTCTTTTCTCGGGATGGAATTGGACTCGGTCACCCAAACGTGCTCAGTTTATGCTGACTTGCTTGAAATATGTTCAAGAACAAGAATGCGGTTCCACTGAAACAATTTCAGAGGCTCCTGGGGCATATGGCAGCAGCTTCAGCGGTAATTCCGCTGGGGTTGCTCCATATGAGACCGCTTCAGCATTGGCTCCACGATCGAGTCCCGAGGTGGGCGTGGAAGAGTGGCTGGCAGAGAGTTCAAGTAGCACCAGCCTGTCGCCTAGCCTTCTCCCCGTGGTCAGACCTAAAGTTTCTGCGGGCAGGGGTGCCCTTGGAACAGGTCTCCAGGCATGCTGTGGTATTCACAGATGCCTCCACCACAGGTTGGGGCGCCACGTACAACGGGCATGCAGTTTCAGGGGTTTAGACGCTGGGGCTGGAAGGGACAGTCTCTATGGCGCTTTGGTAGGGATCCCTATTCGTCAGTCACCGACGTGACTTCGAAGTGACGGACTGAAAGGGAATGTCTCGGTTACGTATTGTAACCCTAGTTCTCTGAAGAAGGTAAGGGAGACGTCACGTCCTGTCGCCATAGGGGCTGTATTGCCGCTAGGGGCTGAACAACGGCTCGGCTCCTCAGCGAAAACCTAATGAACGCTACATCTGCTGACCTACTTATACTCGTGCTGCGATTGGGTTCAGCTGATCCTAATCAGCGTATGCCAATGAAATTCATTGGCATGTTTGTACACGCAGAGTTGTTTTGGGATCTCAAAGCAAGATTTCTATTCGTCGGTCACCGACGTGACATCTCCGTTCCCTTCTTCAGGGAACGAGGGTTACAATGCGTAACCGAGATGTTATGCTGTATTGGGAATCATGTTGGGTTTCTAGAAGCTCAGCAAGACTGTCCACTTGCTGGCTACGATTCTCCACCATCTGACTAGAAAGGTGGATCTTCTCATCACCTAGTTCCTGACTTCTAATAAGGGCTCATTGGATACAGTTTTGCAAGCGCATTTGCTGGATGGGGTCTTCTTCATGGCAGTGTTTCTCATAAACATCGTCTAACTCTTTTAGGAGTTCTGAAATAACACAAAAATTATTGTGTTATATTAAGTATTATGGGTTTGAAACAGCATGGTTAAGTAACTACAAAATTGTAATTTTTTGGTAAATAAACAACAATCTTGTAAACAACAATCCCTATTTAAAAATAGGAAATCTATTCAATATTTTACCCATTCAATATTCAAAAACCAATCATACTCTAAAAACTCGCCCGAATCCGTCCTAAACGGGTGGACTTACTATGAATTTACCTCTGTGAGGAGGATCAACTTTAATGATATGTGTGAATAAAACTCATCTCTTCTTGACTGCAAGCAAGTGTCTCCCTGCCTTTGTTCTGGCTGTGTCCTCACACAAGGACATAGGGAGTGAATTTTAATTTGAATAATAATAAAAAGGAAAAAATGCTCATGCCTTATAGAGAGTGGGTTTTAATTTTAATAATAATAATAATAATAATAATAATAATAATAAAGGAAAAAATGCTCATGTCTCTTTGTTTGCATTGTCATTAAAATGTGGTGGTTGCCTCTTATTTCAAATTGCTACAGATTTCTTTAAGGCCAGTTCAGCCAGAACAGAGCAGATCAGATTAGCACAAAACAGCACACTTTTAACATGTTATACATATTTCTAATGAGATTTTAAATATACTAAAATTAAAAAAACAGATTATGGAGCAAGGCGACAAAGCTAAAAACAAAAAAAAAACAGCAGTTTAAACCTCCTAGTCCTGTCTCTTAAACACATTTGTGAGTAATTGAAAAAAGTCTAAGATTACATTACATTTTTATATCAGATTAATATCAGCTAAATTCTATATATTTCTAATGGCAACATTCACCTAATTGTAAATTTAAAATTTACTTACCCATCCTTTCATGTCTAAACCCTTGTAAATTTGCAAACTGGATTACAATGCAAGAAGTGGGCAAGTGAGATAACAGTATCCCCCTGAGCTGCTTTTGTGAAGTCAATTTATGTTTAGAAGACATTCACTATTATTTGGAAATATATATTTAGGCCTATACAAAGACGCTCTTAAAAAATATTAGTCTGAGTCTCACATAAGGAGTCAGATAGGCTTATATTATATAAAGTTGGCATTAAAATCGTATAAGAATCATTACCGGCAGTTGACAATTGACTAAGTTAGGATACATTGTTATGCCAGTAGGTGGCGAAAAGGTACCGTCTTATTAATAACTATATTTAAGTTTAAATAACCTTTCAACAATATATATAGCTACAACTAGGCTACTTGAATTCACTCAGTAGGCTATAAATTTCATTTTACTTTTCACTTTTAACAAGAGAGTAGAATTTAGTAGCCTATATCCAATGTTGGGGAAAGTTACTTTTAAAGGTACTAATGCATTACAATATTGTGGTACTCCCTAAAAAAGTCACTAATTACATTACTTTTTTGTTCCTTTTGCATTTACCTTTTAAAAACTGTAAAGTAGAACACAGGAGAAGAAAGTTCAATACTCTTCAGCAATAAAAAAACAATGAAGCAAAATAGTTAGTTTATGAAGTCATTTTTGCTTATGAGTATGATTGAACTGGTTGAAGACATTGATTAATAAAATAGGATTAGATACATTTACGTAATTTAATTTTTGCATGTTTGAGTCATATTGTGAGTTTATTTTAATTAATTTTAATGAATACTACATTTTTTGAGAGTGTGCATTCACATTTAGTCTAGAACTGCACTGTATTCACACACCGCACACAATACATGGGGTCAGGAGACTTGTCAGCCGATTAATAAGAAAACAAAGTAAATGGCGTTACTTTTTTGAAAAAGTGCTGATCTAAAATGATTCACAGATCATTTGATTCAGTTCGGGATGTTGGAGCGTGAAACGTTGAATAATTATTTATTCAGAATTTCGGGGTGTGTTCGTGAATCTTCTGATTCAGATCGGGACTTTAGAGCGGATTCGTGATGACAGTATGTGAAATTGAGCTTAATTGTTATTTTACTTGTCTCTTTTGAGTAGTCAAGTGAATGACATCTTCCTCAGAAGAGTGACCATTTTGTAGTCTGACTTATAATTACACCAAATTTAAAGTAAATTATCTAACTGCTTTACTCAGATAGTCTGTTGCTTGTTGCATCAAAGAAGAGAGCTATAGATTCCAAAACTGGACATCACCTTGTTTTAATTTTCGAGCACTATGACTACTAAATTGACGTTATAATTATCCATATTTTTGGTCGAACATTTAATTGAATGTCTGTCATCATTATGTCCCAACTCCCCACCAATGCCAAAACCAAACCTACACCCTTGCAAACCTCTAAAAACCTTTAGATGTTTTATGTAGCCTTATGCAGTCTGATAAGCTTCTACAAGAGCAGTCTTAACACACCTGACTAAAATAATGTTTAAATTTAACAGCATTCCAGGATGCCCCTAATGAAGCTGTTTGAGTGAATGAATGAATGAATGAATGAATATAAGAGCTGTGTGAGTTGACCAAACACGGCTGGTATGACAATATGAAGTGTTATTCTGCCCTCTGCTGGTTTACTTCCCATGATGACTAACGGTTCAATAAAAGGCCATTGCACTGCACTGTTTCACACGCATGCATCAATAATTATTTTATTTGCGTACATGTCTTACGGTCTTGTACTTTAGACATTGCACTGTCCTTATGGTTTAGGTCAATAATTTAAAGGTCAGAAGAACAAAAACTACAAAGCTGAAAGGTCAGGAAAAGAGTGAAAGGTTTAACTGAATAAAGCACATGCTGACAAAGTTCAAGGAACATTCTAAACAGACAAAAGAGTTATTAATAATGTCTGTGTTGTGTAATGCTGCGTAAAGTGTAAAGTGCTTAAAATATGTTGTTTTATTTCAGTTATTTGCAAAAGTAACATTTGCATGTTTTTATTACAACATTTTTTTATTTCTATGAATATAAAACAAAATAAATATTAAAAGATTAATAAATATAAATATTACATAAAATGAAAAAAATTTTTTTTATATGTTTGGGATTTATACTTATCCCAGGTTATTGTAACTGTTGAAATTGGGACTGTTGAAATGCAGTGTAAGATGCCTTGAAGAAAAGTGTCTTCTAAATGCTATGTAAATAAGAAATGTCAGGGCCTGTAAATTGATCGTGCCATTTAGAAACCTTCTGCATGGCCTTTCTTTCCTCTGATATTGAATGCTTGTTAATAAGGGCATATTTCATATTTAATCAGATTGCAGTTACCGCTGAAAACCAGATCTTTGCGTTTTAGAACTATATTTAGAGTTACGTCCGGAAAAGTGGGTCAAATCCATTTTCACGCTTTAAACACCAATCTTATTTTCACAGTCATGAATTACTCTGTTACACCGTTCTCATTTGCCTGAGCCTGACATCACTGAGGTGGGCGTGGTCAAGCTTCAACGACACCGATCACAACAAGCACATGGTAAGTGCTATGAAAAATACTGCCTTTCATTAGAAATGAAATTAGTAATCATTAATATCACATCATGTGCAAATGGCTCTCAATAATGTTAAATTGTGTGTGTGCCTTTGTAAGGATATTTAAAGTAGTGTCCCAATTAGCTTAGCTAAACGTGCTAGGTAAAGTGGGACAGTAGCTATATGTCAATGTGGGACACTACACTATTCTGATTAAGTATGATTATTCATCAGCTTATATAATCTATCATATCATGAATCACGTCAGAAGCCTGATGTTTACTAATAATCCCACTGACTAGAAACTGGAACTGAATTTAGCTGTGCTAAACTGGATACTAATGTAACGTATTTCAGATATTATATATAACTACATATAAGCCTATATATTAATAGATGACTATCATATAATAGTTCATAATCATCTATAATAGTTAATAGATGACTATTTTATTCAGTAAGTATTTGATGAATTGATTTTAAATAAATGTGGTAGTAAAATTTTACAGTATTACTGTTTTTTTTCCTGTATTTACTTTATTACTGAAGTTTTAATCAAATAAATACAGTGTTGGTGGGCAATAGAGATTCCTTTAAAAATCATTAAAAATTAATGTAATGATCCCAAACTTGGCAGTGTATATAGCAAATTATAACTTAATAAATAACTGAGTTCTAGTTCAAGCTGGAAGGTATATACTGTATGTGCAAAATATAATAATATTAGCTGAGTAATATAGGGATGCCAGAATATTAGGCCTAATTCTACAACATTCTGACTTTTATTTTTTAAAGGACAAATGGAAACGCAAAGCCAATGTAAAGGAAGAAAAGGTCTGAAGATGAATCAGTGGAGTGAGGAGCAGATGAAAGCTGCGATAGAGGAGTATAAAGCGCAGGCTGAGTCAGGGCACAAGCCTGCGCTACGATTGCTGGCAAGGAAGTGGAACGTGCCAAAAACGACTCTTCAGAGACGCGTGAAAGGGCTCGTGGAGGGATCCGAGCATGCGTCTGGAAGAAAGCCATTCATCCCTGTTGAATCTGAGCGGGAGTTAGCGCGCCTTCTCACCTTGCTTTCAGAGAGAGGCTTCTCTTTGAGGAAGATTGATGTTCAGTCTCTCGCTTTCGAGTTTGCCAAGTTAAATGGCATTCGAGGGTTTTCAGAAGAGAAGCAAAAGGCAGGCTATTACTGGTTCGAGGGCTTTATGAAGCGAAACCCCGGGCTGAAAATAAAGAAACCAGAGGCCATTTCACCAGCTACAAGAATGAATGAAGAAGAGCTGGAAAAATGGTTCACGATGTATGAAAGCACCCTTGATGGCTTGGGAATTAAAGACGTTCCTTCACATATTTGGAAGTGTGATTTATCAGGACTAAAAGACAAGTTCTCCACACAACTACCTGTCAGGGAAGAAGCAGATCCCTGTGTTCAGATTGAAACTGAACAGGAAACGGCCTCCACTATACTAGCAGCGTTCAATGCCAGTGGTGCATTTGCCACTCCGTTTATCATTTTCAAAGGAACTAATGTAAGAAATGAGTGGATGAGTGAGTCTCCGTGCGTGAGAGCGTCAGATAATGGCTGGATAACAGCAGAGCTGTTCATTGAGTGGGGGGAAGTGTTTGTGGCGCAGCTCCCAAAAGATGATTCCAGGCCCCACCTTCTACTCCTCGATGGCCAAAGCAGCCACGTCTTCAACCTCAGCCTCTTCCGTCTCTTGAAGCAGAACCATGTGGAAGTCGTATGCTTTCCTGCGCTGCAGCCAGCCAGCACGGATCTGTTCGGGAGCCTCAAACACAACTGGTGCGAAGCGAGCCACAAGTGGAATCAGCAGTGTGCAGGAATGAAGTTGCCCAAAGCACATTATTGTTCTGGATTCATGGAAGCTTGGGTGAAATCAGCCACTGCGGAAATAGCCAAAGATGTGTTCAAAACAACAGGGATGTTCCCGATAAACAAGTTTACCTCCATTGGGCATGCGAGCACCATGCTACCTGCAGAAGACGGCACACATTGCAGCGCTGAGAGCAGCTCTGATGAAGTGCCATCATTTACAGACTTTGTGGTCATACAGAAAAGTCACAGGGGTGTGAAGACACCCAGAGCAAAGACAGAGCCATATTTACAAAGACACACAGAGCACCTTCTCTGTGATGAACATTTTAAACAAAGAAATGAACAGAATGAAACAGCCAGCTCCTACAAGTGCAGAGGCTGCTTCATGAACCACGGCTCAGACAATGATCTGAGAGCTGCTGAAGCGTGGATCAGGTGCAGCAACTGTAAAGCCTGCTACCATGAGTCTTGTGCAGAAGGGGGTGGGATTTATGAATGGGTCTATGACGGAGATGGTGCTAATTGATGAGCTGAAGGGTGGAAAGAACAAGACCATTCACATATGATATCTGAAAGCATTTGTCAGTCACGTTCTGGTTGTTTTGAAATAAAATGTGTGTTAAAATGAAAATGCTGTGAGAATTCAATATCAGCTACAATTTTAAGACAGTTATCCACTGTATAGTTCCTTAAGTTAAATTGGGAGTTTTTCCCATCTAAAGTCCTTAAAATCCTTGCACACATTGCAAACAGTCACTATTTACATCAATTATACAACATTTTATTTAATTACTCATTTCATTATTATTATTTTTTGTTATTTTTACGAATAATAATACTTTTGTTTCGATTGTACACTGCCCTCCAAATGTTTGGAAATACCCTAGAAAAGTCTAGATCCTCGCATAGTACCTCCACTGACATGTATATATTGACATTATTATGTAATGACACGTGTATTATATTTCTTCTTGTGTTGTCAATGCACCCTGCAGGAAGTGCCATGTTGGAGCTTTATTTTTTGTCCTATAGTCTCTTTAAACTCCAAATAGTCCCAGATTAGTCACAAGCAATGTCTAAAATAATTTTTTAGACTTGTCTAAAAAATAAGAGCACTAGAACATTTTCTACTTTATTGTACTATTAAAAGATTATAAAACCAAACCCAAAAGATTAGTCCTTTGTTCTGTCTCGACGCACTTCCCCTGAACAGATGGGTCTGAATGGCTCGAATATTGCACATCTGTGTGCAACTATTGTCTTTTTATTGACTGCTGTATCCGCATCTAAATACAGATTGTAAGACGTTGCTCTTTTTGAATGTTCTTTAAAGAAGATTATTGTCTAAAAGCTATTACTATAAAGCCCACATAGCCTACTGATACTTCAGTCAGGCCAAGATAAATAAATAAACTTACTTATTTGCTTTTTATTTTTGTATTTATTTTTTTTTTCATCTTCTTATTCTTCATTAATATATAAAACAAAAGAAAAACAAATACATTTACAAAGACAAGTAAGAACAAAAGACAATAAGGGTCACAAACAAAAATTCCAAAGCATACAATGTTAGCCTACACCAAGAAAGAGTCTTACATGCAAAAGAGATATTAGAGTGATCTCTATATCTCTATATATTAAGTAGCTATATATTACAGTTTCTTAAAGAGATGACATACACATCAAAGTCTTTAATGAAAATAAAAAAGGAAAGTGTTTTCTTTCAGTGCTTTGCTACAATCTGTATTGTTAAAAAATGCTATATAAAAAAGTGATTGATTGACTGCTTGTATTTTCTTTTTTGGGGAGGGCACTCTCTTTCTCTTTGGCATGACGAGGCTGCATTGAGAAAATAAATAAAAGCCCGCCCACACTGAAAGCTTATTGGCTTATTTTGCTGTGTAAACCAGTCAGGATGCTCTCTCTCTTTCACTCCGTCTTGTCCTCTTGGTCTAGATTCCGGGATATTTCATACAATTTTCGGGCAACAGGGAGCCACTATCTATATACGGGAGATTTGGGGATGTCTGAATATTTTATTCCACAAATGTTTACATCACGGCAGTGACATCACAGGTCATATAACATCCAGAGTTTCATTGCTTAACAGTATTAAAAACAATTAAGGGGGTTTTAGTATCACAATATAATAAATTATAGCAATATGAATAAGAAAAGTGGCATTTAAAACAGTTTCGACGAAAACCAGATAGGGCTTTTATTTTGCAATACACGTCGGAAGTGAGGAACTCGTTTGTATTCATTTCCGCCTTCACGTTTTGCGCAGTTGTCCTAGCAGTTGATCGCGTTTCACTTCGTGCGACGTGAAGGACATCAACCCAGATTGGGAAAAGGAAAAAAATGTAAGTAACCACACAGTGCATTCGAATGACGGATATTGTATTATATTATTTATTTGAGTACAGACATTGAACAGCCCCGAGCTGCAGAGTCGCGTATTTAAAGGTTGCGGCGTAACGTTAGGCCTTGTTGTGCACGTTTAGACCTGTGGCCTTTTTTTATCTTTGTTTTATCTTACTAATTCGCCCATGTGTTGTTTGAAGCGGCTATTTTGTTGGATTTAAACGTATATGATTCGCCTAAATGAATTATTTTCACAGTTTCTCGGTTAACGTAAGCTTACAGTCCTGATATGAGATGAATGTTGTTATCGTAACATCAGACTGGACGCTCACACTCATTTAAATCTGTAAAATGCGTCGATTTTCTGGGATATTTCCTCAACACTTGTAAGGTTTCTGTCCAATATATTTTCTGCTTTTCTTTCAATTGCACTGAATCAGGATAATAGTGCCATTGCCACATTTGTGCTCAATTCAATGTTTAATAGCCCCATTCCTGTTCTGACTTACACTGCGCTCATACATTCTCCTTACTAATGCATATAATTTCAAACTTAATCACTTTAACTTTAAACAACTTTAATCTTCTCGCCACAGTAATATTGTAAAACATTCAAATCTTATCAGCTGTGGCTATTTAAATGCCTTGCATCATAGCGTTCTTATCTTTCCACCTTTCTCTCTGGTCTTGCCATAAGTTTGCATTGCATTTACTACTCAAAGTCTTTAAACACAAGAACACATGCATACAGACCCTTTCCACTTCTCATGTTCAGAATGTGAAAGTCATTAGTTCCCGCCCACTTTTTCAGCAGCCATTGTCAAGGAATTGGTTTTCGTCTCTTTCATTTTCTCTCTTGCCTTGAATCAAATAAAACAAGGTGAACAGCAGCATTGCAGATTTTGATTTAAAGCAGAACGGTATTTGAGAAGAGGATGAGAAGACAAAACATGCAGGGCTGTGTACTTGAAGGCTTTAAAAAGGAAAAAGACTGGAATCCAAAGTATAGCATAAACAGTTTTTAAGAAGTTTTGCGTTTAAACATCCTGCCAGTTATCTTAATTTGGAGAGAATTTTTCCTTCTGGAACCCACTTCCTACGTTTAATAGTTAAAATCTTCTGTTGCTTTTCCAAGATTTAGCAGAAACAAAAAATGTGAATTTCATTAGATATAAAATGTATTTTAGTATAAAAAACAGTAATAATGAATTAGGCCTAAGTAATAGTCATGTGATATTCGTCCATAACATATAGTTGCAACAAGAACAGTATGTTTTATTAGTTGTACAGATGGAAGGACTTTCAATTTTGTAATAGAGGAGTAACACATAAATGACAAGGTAAGATTGAATTAATGTTAAATGCACTTCAATTTAAGTTGTGTTTTAATGACCTTTTCAGCGTTCACATATAGTGCTTGCAGTTTTTGATTGTTCCTGTCCATGTGAAGCTTTCATTCATACAGTCCATCAAAATGCTTTTTTGTGCATGAAGAAAATCAGTCGATTTCACCGTTTATTTTGGTGTAATGTATTTAAAATGAGTCTGTTTTTGGTGTTTTGGCTGCACAGTAACCACTGTTTTTATATACTAATACTGATATGTCTGCAGATGTCAGCCTGTTTTCTAAGACACTTTTCTCATTTCAGCTTTCCAAAATCTGAAATAATGAAAAAAAGTGGCTTTCAAGAGAGACACTGTTATGTGTATATAGATTCCGATTTTTATACCATCTTTTCCATTACAAACACCACAGTTTCAAGTCACTGGTAATGTGTAAAATTCACTTCTCTTTGGATGAAGATACATGCCTTGTTCAGAAAATCCTGTGCTCTTTTTGCACCCCATGTGTTTCACTTGAGCCCAACTATTGGCTGTTATCAAGACCTCTAGATGCCAAATTATTTAATTGCTAAAGTTGATTAGCTTCATTTCAGATTAAATTTGTTTCCGTTCATGGGTTTCTGATTTGTAGTTGATTTTGGTCATGAGGTACAACTTAAAGGCATGAACACTATCTCTCCCTGGTTCTCTCCTGACCAAGAAACTGCAATGCTTTCCCTGTCTTTCCCATCCACATTTAAGGATCTAAA
Source organism: Enteromius thamalakanensis (assembly GCA_032357475.1). Lineage (NCBI taxonomy): Eukaryota > Metazoa > Chordata > Actinopteri > Cypriniformes > Cyprinidae > Enteromius > Enteromius thamalakanensis. Next base: position 15,500,603 of record JAUCMT010000026.1, read on the forward strand.
TTGTATTTTAATTTTCCTTCAAAGCTCTGTTGTACTTTCCCAATAAATTGCACTTCGTGGTGCCTTTTTAAATCTTCAGTTTATGGTCTATTTGGTCAATGTACCAAACTTTCCATTTGTAGCCCTGTCATTTGTAAATAATTTTGACTTCTGTTACTTGCATTGTATGGATTTGTGGAGCTCACTGTCTTGCTTTCCTATGCCACTGCTAACAATTTCGCGAGCATGCTAGAAATCATTGCTCCATTGTGTTTCTGCAGACCTGTTTCATTCTGGAGGAGCTCTCTTTTCTCGATCCAGGCTTAAATCGGCGGATTGTCTTTCTGAAGACTTTTTGATTCGCTTTGTTCCTCTCTTTTTCCACTCGTCCAGAGCGCCGTCATGTCCCAGAAAATGACCGGTGATGATGTTCAGAAAGGCTTTGCTGTTGGCCGTGGGCTTTTGGCAGCCGCTGAGACTTTGAACTTTAGTATGGGTGGGGATCACTCGGACCCCTATGGCTCATCTTCCCAGTCTCATAGTGGCATGTCTGGTTTGGGTGGAGGGGAGGGAAAAGACCATGACTCTCAGCTGTCCCGCCGTGCGGGCAGCCACATTGGCAATACCATGAAACTGTTCGCCAGCCTAGGCCTGTCGCCCACCGATCTGGACGCGCTGGCGCAGGTTCCAGAGGAGAACATCAGCGTGGAGACCTTGCCCCATCTTATCATGCAACTTAAGAACCGCAAGATGGAAGCCGGCCGCCGCATGACTGGTGACATGTCGACCCTTTCTTCTGAGACTTCGTACAGAAGCGGCCGAGACGACTGGGGCAGCTCGCAGGGTGGAAGATTGGACCGCTCCGGAGGGCAGGCTCAGAGCCGCTCCCAGAGCAACTTCGGTTATACTTCCATGCAAGAATCATCCAGTCGTGGATACGACATGTTAGATTACAGCAGCGGTAGCAGCCGAGACCGCCAGTATTCTGATCTTTCCCATGACTCCTACCGCAACCTTGGCATGTCGACGTCATCGACATCTGACGACATGTTCATGCAGAGAAGAATGGGCACACCGTCTCAGGGAAAAGTGCAGGATTTCTTGGGAGTCATGCCCCTCATGTTTCCCCATGTGTGCTCCCTTTGTGATTTTGATGTGCACTCTGTCATGGTGAGTAATTTAAGCCGCTTGCCTTCTGCACACACACTTCTTTCTTCTTGAGTCCTGCTTATTAAAGAAGACCCATTTGTTGCATTTAAATCAGCACCTCTTAATTTTGCTTAATATCAAATTGGACATCAAAAAATTGGACATGAACTGTTGTTAGCTGTTTTACTGGTCAGTTAGTATGTACATGTCTTTTCACATCCATACCAGTCCTCATTTGATGCTCGTACTTAGTCAGAAAGGGCAACTTGTCAAGCCTTGAATTTAGATCTCACAGCCAATTTACTGTCATGTACGAGCAATGTTGTTTTATTATATTAAGATAATATTTTTTCTGCCCTTTCCTGTGTTTGTGAAGGAATGGACTCAACACACAAATGGTATTCGACACTCTGAAAACCGCAGACTCCTTCTGCAAATGTAAGTGAAAACTATTTGCGTGTTATGCACGGTGTTTTAAACATGCCTCTTTGAAACACGTAATTTTCTACAAAGCCCCTCCTCACATGCAAAACAACATTTTAGCTATTTTAATGCAGTCTTAAGCCTAGTTATAATATAAACGTGTAGTTAAAAACAGTGTAGCCATGTAAGACTTTAAGACATGGTTGCTAACTTTTGTTCTTGCAGTTTCTGAAACTACGTTTGTTAAACATTTAGAGCTCAGCAATTCAAAAGGACATTTTTTCTGTTTTATAGGTACCCAGACTGGGATCCTCAACTGCCTTCTAGTCGCAAGTATGTTACTAATAGTTTTTCAAATACATTTGATGCACCCTGCTTTTTATGAATAAAATAGTTAGTATAGTAATTAAAATGCAATTCTTTTCAGGTCTTCGTCCCTTTCCCTGGACACTAAGAATCGCTCAGATGGCTTGTTGGGGGCAGCTCCAATTGGTGCTAGCCTTCAAAGAACAGGGCTGAGCTCCAGCTGGGGTAATACATCTGTGATCAGATGCAGTCTGGTCTAAAACAAATAATTTTTTGCTGAATCAGCAATCTACTTTCATTCTGTGTCCTTGAGAGCAGTCTATAATGTAATTGTCTTCCTGTGGGTTTGACTGATTAACAAAAAAAAAAAAAGTGAACCTAAAGATCTTTTTTTGGGATGCATTAGCTTATTTTGAATTTAATTTAATTTTTTTCTTAGGATCTGATTCCGGTATGGGAATGACAAGTAAAATGACGTCGTATTCAACAGTAACACCCAAGGTAATAATGTACTAAAATTATTTGTTTGTGGCAGTTATATATATGTATACATGGCAGTTATTATGTACAAATTTTTACATTTTGGGAGCACATATAATTTAAGGAATTCTTGATATTAACTAGCATGTGTTATTAATACTTGAGAGCACATGTTATTGCTTTATTCTGCATGAACATATTTTACATCCTTTTATCCTCTAGAGTTAACAACTAGCTTGCTAACTGTTAATAAAATGCAAATTAGGAGTATGTTAAAGTAAAAATATTGAATTGTTAGTCAATAGTGAAAATTGCAGATGTCACGCAGGGACTTTTGTGAGCTTATATTTTGGTGATAAATCAGAATTTTAAACTGATTTGACATAGCACTCAGTTCTCAGCTTTTTGTCAACTATATATGTATATGTGTGTGTATATATATATATATATATATATATATAAATAAAAAATCAGGACAATAGTTGTAGCGTGAGGTCTTTTGATTAAGTGTATGGTTATATTAGTGCTTGTGAACTTATGAATGTTTTTGTTTTAGATAAGAAGCAGGGTGGTCGTGGCAAAATACGAAAGGAAGCCATTGTCTCCAAACAGCTTGTTTGCCTTGGCTAAACCTTTTGGTACCATCTGTGAACATCTGATACTGAAAAACAAGGTAGTACATATAACATTCAAGATAAGACATAAAAATGACATTTAACCTCAATTTCTAATGTGAATGGCCATAATTGGTTATCTGTTCTGAGGAGGTGATGCCATAGTTTATTACATTCATGTTGTATTTTTCAAAGGCTTTCCTGGAGTTGGAGACTCATGAGGAGGCTTTGGCCATGGCTAATTATTACCAGCGTAAACCTGCTATTTTGCTTGGGAAAGAGATACATATTTATTTATCAAAGGAACTGATGGCTATTGAGGTAAGAGTTATTAATTTTTTTTTAATTTTTTTAGAAGTACTAGAAATCAACCAGTGAGCTCAATTAATCTTATTTGCTTTATCCCTAAAGAAAAGTGGAAGGCCGGACAGAGAAACTAGGCCCATGAAGAGACCAGTCAGCCAGGTGGTGTTTTTCTCCAATTTACCACGAGCTAGTGATAAGAAAGTGGAGCTCCTCACAATAGCTCGTAGATTTGGCACAGTTGAGAAGCATCTCTTTCTGAATGATGAGGTAAGTTACATATGCAGCATGCATCTGTCTTTTAAATTGAAAATGTCCTTTTCATGGGTTTCTTTTAGGGCTGGGTAAAACTACCCATAATTATTCCATGTTTTTTTTTTTTTTTTCTAGTCAACAACGGTACTATAATTTTAAAAGTCTGCAAAACTTAATTAAAATGGTTGAATATTAATATAATGCATTTTATCCAAAACATCTTGCATTGAATTTAGGGGCCAGTTGCATGAACTTAGCCTTCATCTGTTTTAGTTTTTGTATTTACCTTAGGCTAATATAAAGTTTTATGTAACTAAAAAAAACTGTGACCAGTCTGAAAGAAAAATTAAACTGACTTACTTTTAAGACTAGTCTTAACCTTATATGCAACCGGCCCCCCATCTGTATGCATAATGAAATCCATGACATTGCTTGCATTATGCTCTACTGTTTGAGCTCATGCAAAATAGGCATTTTCTTCACACTTGTATTGTTTGTGGCCGTTGCATTTTGTAAACTAAAAACTTATGTGCCAGTGTACAGTATACAGTGATATATGGCAGTTATTATGTACAAATTTTGACATTTTGGGAGCACATTTTTTTAAGGAATTCTTGATATTAACTAGCATGTGTTATTTAATACTTGAGAGCACATGTTATTGCCTTATTCTGCATGAACATATTTTACATCCTTTAATCCCTCATAGAGTTAACTAGCTTGCTAACTGTTAATAAGATGCAAATTAGGAGTATGTTGAAGCAAAAATATTGACTTGTTAGTCAATAGTGAAAATTGCTGATTTTTTTGTGAGCTTATTTTGAGTGATAAATCTGAATTTTAAACTGATTTGACATAGCACTCAGTTCTGAGCTTTTTGTCAACTACATTTGAAAACAGGCATTTGTTCAACTGAGCAGTCCTGAGGATGCAGAGATGCTGGTGAAGTACTACACCCTCAATCCTTTGACTATCAATAAAAGATCCATTCGCCTGAACATCTGCACAAAATATAAGACTCTAACGTAAGTTGTCCTTCCTATCTGGAGAAACCACTCTCAACTTTAAAAAGAAAACAAAACCAGATGTGCTGTTAATGTTCTTGATGTTCCAGGGTGCCACCAGGCAAGGGTGATCAACCAACGGAAGTACCTCCCCGTAAGACCAGCACTAGCAGCAGTACCACCAGCAGAACTGGTGATAAACCTTCATCGAAGACCCAGAGGTCCTCCTCTACATCCAAATCCAAAGGGAGCTCTGTTGAGAAAGAAGAGGAACCAAAGCCTGAGGAAGCAGAAGCCCAGGCTAATGGGTCAGGAGATGAAGAAGCTGATGTTATGGAAGCACGAGATGGAGACGAAGAAGGTTTTGAAGACGCAGATGCAGAGGAAGTCGAAATCTCCTGCGACCCAGAGGAAGCCACTGAACAGCAAGAAGATGATACCAATGTAGAAGAGGAGGACACTGAAGCACAGCAAGCTGGAGACGCTTCCTGTGATGCTGAGACCACAGAGAACCAAGAGGACTCTGATGCCAAACAGGAAGAGACTGAGGTGGAGGAACCTGCAGCATCTGAAGCGGAGCAGAAGGAGGAGGACACCTCTGATCATCCTAAAGACCTTGAGGAACAGAATGACGAGCAACCTGAAGATGAGGCTGCTGAAGAGGACAATGAAGAGCAGGCAGGACCTTATATTCTGAAATGCCACTAATTTCTAATTCTTTGATAGTTTATCATTTAAATTGTGTTATTTACTCTTGAACGTGAGACATATTTATGTAGATGTTTTTCACGGAACAGAAGCATGCAGTTCTCAGAGGCTGTCAATCTCCAAAAAAGGACCAAAAACGGCTGAATTAAAAGCACACAGTAAAAAGTCAGAAAGGCATTTTGTTACTTGTATATTTTACAACTTCTAACTGTAGATTTAATTGTCAAACTTGCTCTAAGTGTTTTGTTGCACAATCCGATTCAGCAGCTTACTGCACCTTTTAACCAATAATGGATTTTTTTAAATAGTCTGTATCTCTCATTTGTTGTATTCCAGGTCTTCTGAAGCTGTGTACTTGTATGAATCACTTATATGCTCTTTTGTCCTCTTTGGAGGTTGACAGCCGTGTTCGTTATTCATCACAGCATGTATATTCTTTTTTGGGGTGAACTACCCCTTTATTATGAATGGCATATTTTTCACTCTTTTGACCTAGTGTTCTGTTGACTCTGTGTATCTTCTTCCAGGAGGGTCATGAAACTGATTTCCCCGAGAACATAGATGAGTTTGTTACTCTTGATGAGCTAGCGGAGGACGAGGAAGTTGAGAAACAAGACTCAAAGTCCAGAACTAAAAACACATCAGGTACTTTTCTTGAGCAATGACAATGCTTTTAGAAGTGATTCCCGACGATTGAGTCTACAGTGTTAAAATAAAATATTACAATCATGTTGTCAGTGAAATCTGTGATGTCGGTACTCATGAACAAACAGAAGAGAAGCTGACACTCAAAAATTAAAAGCAGTTTACTTTGCCAAATAATGTACTTACTCAAGAGGGATGATTTCCAAGAATGCATTAAAAGTGATGAAGACTTTCACATTGCAACAAAAACAAAATCTTTTTCGAAATAAAATCTGCAGCATGTTATAATGATTTCTAAAGCATGTGATCCTGAAGTCTAGAGTAATGATGCTTAAAATGTAGCTTTGCATCTCGGGGAAAGTAATTTTAAATTGTAATAATATTTTACAATAATGCTATTTATACTTTATTCCTGATCAAACAAATGCAACCTTAGATTAAAAGACCTCTTTCGGGTTAACACTAAAAGGTATTTCCGACCCCAGACCTTCGAACTGTACTGATTAAACCAGTTGCTTTCTGTAGAAAGTCCTTTGTAATTATTTTAAATTATTTTCATCTTTTATGATTCAGGAAGCTCCAAGGATACTGGAGTAAGTCGCTTATTTCTTGCTTTCTTGAAAATTAATTTGCAACCAATGTCTACATTGATTTACCGATTGTGTTATTAATGTTATATTCTGTATTTGTAGGGATTGAGAGTTGTGAATGTCGTTGGGTTTAAACGTGGCTACGGTTATCTGGGTGAAGTCCTTGCTCTTGCAAAGCCGTTTGGTAAAGTGGTGCGACACCTAGTTCTGGACGTGAGGCCTGAGGTAACCGCTCTCAGATGTTCTGTTCAGGCCACTTCAATCACAGCAGCCATCCAAACATTTTTGATGCTAGATCATTAACTAAAATATGTATTATGTGTATAATGCTTTGACAGGCTGTTTAACACATTGCAATATGGCTGGAAAGAATGTTTTTGTCATCCTGTCAGCCAAAGATCAGCTTATGTTCAATGAATTATGCTCAAATAACCTGAAGGTTGTTGTTTTTGGTTCTCTGTGTTAGGCCTTTCTGGAGCTCTCCAATGAACAAGAGGCAAGAGCAATGGCTAGTTTCTACAGTGGAAATGTCATGCCATCTGTATGTGGAAAGCCTGTGAAGGTCTATCATTCACAATCCTATCCAACCATCCAGGTACAACTTATCGAAGGCTTAAGGGGATAATTTACCTAAAATTAAAATTTGCTGTTAATTTGTTCATCTTCAGACCATCCAAGATGTTGGTGAGGTTTAAAACAGTATGGGAGATTTGAATTTTTATGAATAAAAAAAACCACATCAAGGAACACAAAATTAATAGCCTCTTATGAAGTGAAACAAACTGACCAGTATTAGCGTTATTGCCTGTAATCCAAATCCTCAGGCAAAAGTTCTAGAGCAGCACTTCTCAACTGGGTCGTGAGAGGGAAAAAACAAACAAACTGTAACATCAACAACAAAAAACGTAATTCTAAATGTCTTTAGTCTCCTAGTGTTTTTCTAAACTGTCCCAATTCAGCATGCAGTCAGATGACACGTTGATCAGCTTAATGTCAGTGTCTTTAAGGGCCAAGCACTGAAGGTGCGCAGGCACTATTATAATCGCTGGCATTATTATTATTATTATTCATCCTCTTTTGCTGTAAGTCTGTGTCAGCCTTTAGAACCTCTCGCGGGAAAGTTGTATAATTTTGCACACTGATAGAGGACAGTCCCGGTATTAATCATTGCAACTTTGGAGTCTCTAAGGCAAACTCTAGCACCATCGCTTGTCCAAACTTTCAAAAAGTTTATGCTAATAGCGTTTGAACTGTAAGCCACAGAAGGAAAATTTGCGTATGCTAAGCAGAATGGATACAAAAATCGTAAAGTTTAGTTTTTTCGCTATTGCTTATTGAAGCACTGACTGTTTCTCAATTCTCTCCAGGGTTGTGGTTATCCTATTGCTTATTTTTCCACCAAATCTTTTCCTTCACTTGTCCTTTCTGTTAATGTCCTTGGACACAGAGCTTTGTGAAAAGCCAGTCTATTTTTCAAATAGCTTGTGTCTTGCCCTCCTTGTGCATGGTGTCAATGGTGGTCCTTTGGACAACTGCCAAATCAGGAGCTTTCCCCATGATTGTGTAGCCTACAGACCTTGACTGAGAGACTATTTAAAGGCTCAGCTGATTTGTGTTAGTGTTGCAACAAGTGTCTTCAATTTCTGAGCAATTTCTGCGTGCCAGGCAGGTTTTTGAGTCTGCATGTCATGACTTTAAACAATGACTCACGTTTTGTCCAGGCAAATCACGCAGAAAAGTACAAGGAGTTGTGGTTGCTAGACCAGCATGGCGGACCCCGTGCAAGGCTTATGCTCATTTACAGTCCTTTCTTTTGCCAAAGGTGCTTTCCTTGCTTATTTGAGCGGAAACGGGGGAGGAAAAACATCACATGAGACAGGAGAAGCTGTTATACTTTTTATTTTAGTGCTCTACTTGCGTAAACAGTCCATTTGTAGGGGCTGCCATTGTTGTTTCACGAGTTCACGGGTGGAAGGTCACAGGTTTGACTGTTGTCCCAGTGCACTTTCAGTGGTAGAAGGTTGGAAAAACACGGGTTACGGATTGCCTGGAATGCAACATAATTTTCGGAGAAACTGAATTTGGAGGTTTCAGCATATTTACTGTTTAACTAAAAAAAAAAAATCACCTACATCTTGAATGTCCTATGGGTGCGAAAATTACCAGCAATAATTAATTTTTGTTTGAACTATCTGAAAGGTGCAGAATCTAACACTTTATGTGCAATGTCTACAGAGTGGCAGAGTCATCTACGTTCGTAATATTCCAGCCTTTAAAGGCCCAGATGCCTTAATTCTGAATATTGCAAAACCATTTGGAAAAGTTAAGAGATACTTTCTGAACAGAGTACGCAATGAGGTAATGTAATACAACTGGACACTTTCTGTTCGATACATAACCAAAATAAATTCTGTGTTTATAATATTTGTGGTATTTTTACTGTGGTATTTTAGTGCTTCATTGAGATGGAAAATTGGGAAGATGCTGAGAAAATGGCAGAGTCCTACCAGGGGGTCCGACCTAAATTTGAAGGCAAACGACTTTTGGTCTACGTGAGCAGGAAATATAAGCAACTCAAACATGGGTCAGTTGCAAATTCAGATTATCCTTTTTTTATCTTTCTAACGAATCTTGCATGGCATTTCTTCTGACAATATTATAATCTCACAGACACAGGCCTCCAAGTCCAGAGCCTGAGGACAAACGGCCACTCAAGAGGGAGCGCTCTGGAGAGTCTGAGTCCCAGAGCAGCTCCTCTGGCAAAAGTAAGAATAAGAAAGAGGAAGAGCCTTCGGTCAAGAAGATGAAAGTGGAAGAGCCTGTCGTTGATAAAGCTGAGATCCAGGTGGAGAAGGAAAGCCAAAATGTCTCAGCAGAAATTGTTCCTGAAGTGAAGGGTGAGCCAGAGGAGGAACAAATCAAAGGCACATCAGAGCAGCAGAATATGGAGACTGTGAGTGACCTTATTGTTGTTTTTTATTGTTATTATTGTTGCCCAGTCCTGCTCCTGGTCATCAGCTGTCCTGCAAAGTTCAGCTCCAAGTCTAATCATACACGCCTGTCTTTAATATTTAAGCAATCTTGAGTACCTTAATTAGCTGCTTCAGGTGTGTTTGAGAACTGGAGCTTAACTTCGCAGGACAGTAGATCGCCATGAGTAGGATTGGCCACCCCTGGCCCTCATTCATGCATGAGCCTTTTCCTTTTAAAAGAACTAATGCGGTAGTTTAGCATTACATAACTTGCTCAGAAATGGGTGCTCTGTAGTGAATGGGTGCCGTCAGAATGAGACCTCCACATCTAATCAAACTAATTATAGATTCAGTCATATCTTAACAGTGATCCAGGCAGTAAAATTAAAAAAAAAAAATGCTCCCGGACAGATGGTCTTGATTTTTACACTGCTTTCCTTTACTCAGGAGCCACAAGATGAGGAGACACAAGATGCTGTTCCCCCTGAATCAGAGAAGAGCGTGAGGACTGAGGAAAAAAACATTACTGCAGCAACGTCTGAGATAAAGCCTGAACTTAGCCATGCTACTCTTGAGCCATATGATCCCAATGTCCCAGTGGGTAAGAGAGTTTAGATTTCTTTCGGATTTAGGCTCCTTTACAGAGTTATTGTCTCATCCAAGAATGGGAAATAAAGAAACCACATTAATATGGCACTGAATCAGTCCGATGAATGTTTTACTAAAACCGATGTGCTCTGACTAAAGAAAAATATTGGCCACTTTTGTCACTATTTGTGCAATGTAGTCCTGATAGATGGCTTGGAAGAAGTCTCATTAATGATATCTATTCGACCCGTTTCAGGTGTGGAGTTTGTGAAGATGGGATATTACTGCAGAGTCTGTTTCCTGTTTTACTCTAATGAAGACACTGCAAAGAAGATCCACTGCAGTAGCCAAGCACACTACGATAAACTTAAGGTGACACCCATTCTCATTCTGTCACTTGTAATGCACTAACTGTAAAGCATAAGATGTCAGAAAAGGACTGAGGTCTAGATTAGTGATGCGCGGGTTGGGTATTTCTCTAACCTGTGGGTCCTGCTTTTATGAAATTATTTGGACCACCCCGCACCACTGCATCTATTTTTACAACCCGCCCCGCGAACATTAAATAGACATACTATAGGCATTGTAATTCAAACGAAGACAGCCTTTATTTAAGCCTGAAAGTGCCTGGAAACAACGCCCTGTAAATTGGTGACAACGTATGATTATGAACATGAACGATAAATCAGGTCAATCAAGATGACACACATTTTAAACATTTACAAAGCAGCATTTTTTCATTTATCACACAGAAATGTTTATTTAGCATTTTTACGTTCGCTGTGAAAAAAAGAAAGGCATCCACTGTACCGGGGTTTAATTTATTTCGCCTGGACTCTAGCACCCGGCCAGCAGAGCTGAATGTGCGCGCGCTTGTGGCTGGCGGCGGCAGCTGCTTGGCGCTTTCGTGACTTGTCATGTGACGTAATCTTATCAATGAACTTAATAAAATATGAAAATAGATATTCCCAAATATTTAATATAGGCTATAGGGAATTGCACGCAACATACATGGATTTATAAATGAATTTTGTTCTTAATGACCAGCCCCTCAAATAAAGTGACGATTTCTTAACCCACCCAAACCCGACCCGTGGGTTACGAGACGACCCATGCATCACTAGTAGGGCTGCAACTAATGACTATTTCAATAGTCGACTAGTCATCGACTACCTTAACGACTAGTCATTATGAACTGCAAAAAAATATATATATGGCTTTGTATCTTTTGTATATTTAATACATTTTATTTTTAGCATTTTCCTTCCATTAAAAAGATGAAACACAAAAAATTAGAAGACATAACATTTATAGCTTCCAAGAGCATTTTCTGCATAGCAAATATGAACGAAAGGTTTGCAGTATTGCAGTAAACAAGTCAACAAAACTGTTGCAATAAGCAGAAAAAGGAACACTGTTCCATAAACTGAAGTGCATTGGATGTAAATGTTATCGCCGCTCTTCTCCAAGCTCCCGACTAGTGTGGGTGTGCGGAGAGGACGGGCACAGGACTGAGCTTATTTGTCGGCATGTGATAAGGCCCACATGAACTGAATGAAGCCTCATCACCTCATCACCGCCGCTGTTAAAAGCCGAGCGCCCGGAAAGCAAGCCGTTAGAGGGCGAGCCACCGGAGGAAGGAGCGGCCAAAGTTGAAAGAAGCGAGAGATATGATGTTCACACCAGACACAAATGATTTACTTGTTAAGTCAATGCAAAGACGCGATTAGACATCCTGCGAATTAACGTCCCCGGAGCACAACGAGGACACCAGTTCCCCTTTTATTTTGGACACTTTATTCCGCTTTGGACACTTTCTTTTGATTATTTTGTTAATAAAAAGCCTCTTCAAGGCCTGATGCCACGCCCACTGTGTCTGTTGTTGGTTCTTCGCGTTACATCGGTGACATCACTAACGACTCGTCGACTACTAAATTAGTTATCGATGGATTTTGCCATCGACTATTAGTCGAACAGTCGACTAGTCATTGAAACATAGAGAGATAAGAACCACTGTTGAATAAATGCTGTTATTTTTATTTTCTTTGCATTTAAAAAGTAATCTATTATATTAAGTATTCAATTTAAAATACAGAATGAGCCACTGATTATTCTGACAATGTCTTTAATACTTTTCTCGACCTTAACAGTGTTTAATACTTGGCAGTCAATGGGACTGTCACAATTTCATTCCAATTTCATCCAAAATATCTTAAATTGTGTTCTGAGGACAAGTGACATGTGAGTAAGTGATTAATGAAACTGTTCATTTTGGGGTGGAGTATCCCTTTTCTCACTTTTTTTGTAGGTGCATTGGCAATTCATCTTGCTTTATGTTTTTTTTTTTTTTTTTAAGTAGACCTGGAATATTTCTTTAATGTGTGTCCATTGTATTATTTGAATCACTGAAAGACTGCTACACTCATTTAAAATAATAAGGTCCTTTATTAGCTTCTATGGTTTTATAAAGAACCTTTAACATCACAGGTACCGTTAAACTGAATGTTTGTCATTTTATCAACATTTTGTCTCCATCAGATCCTCCATATAATGTCAGTGTGATCGCTAAAGCATCAGTGAAGGAGAATGACTCTGTGGAACTGACCTGCTCCAGTGACAGCAATCCTCCTGCAAACAGCTACCGGTGGATCAGCTCTAATGGGACGGTGTTAGGACACAAACACACTTACAAACTAGAGAGAGTGTCTCGACATACTGAGGCTATTTCCTGTACAGCCATTAACACAGAGGGACAAAACAGATCTGACCCATGGAAACCTAATATACTGTGTAAGTATGAGTGAAAAGCCTTGGTTCAACAGTTTAAACTAATATTATTATATTACATTATTTTTATAATTTAGAAGTATAATATATAATAACAGTCTGGATCTCTTCCTCAGCTTTGGAAACTCCTCAAAATGGTGAGACTTCATCTTTAAAAACACTCTAACATTATTAAAGCAAAACATTATTTTATGCATAATAAAAATCGCAATAAAATGTTTATATGTAATATCATTCTATAATTAAATTATCAATAATTGTAATTTATTTAAATAATTGTTTGTTTTTACAGGAATAATAATATACATTGCCGCTGCATCTGCTGTTGTGGTTGTTTTAGTCTGTATTTTAGTGTATGTTGTGAGAAGACGCTGGTAAGGATCTCTCATCCATCATTCACTGACTCACTCGATCAGTGTGTTTTGTTATTCCATCTGTCTTGTTACTCGTTTGTTTCCTGCCAACTTTAAAATCTCTTTTTTTTCAGTGGGAAGAATGCTACACATCTACATGCAAAGAAGAATGAGCAGAATGAAATGAAGATAACCCAAAACACGTATGACTCAGAAAGGTATATATATATATATATATATATATATATATAAACACTACAAGTTAAATTATTAATAATTAAAAAAAAAAATTAATAACCCTATATAAAAAAAAACATTTTTAAATATATAGAGAAAAAATATTTACCTTAAACGTTTGACTAATAGTGTATAATATAATGTTTTGGGGCTTTTTACATAACTATATACCAGATATTTATTAATTGTTTGTGTCTATCGTTTCATGAAAAGCAGAAAAGAAGAGAAAGGCAGTGATGAGGATGTTTACACTAATTGCCCGAATGGACGTGTTTATGACAACTGGGGGGTGAGTACAACAGCATCAGTGCAAAATATTTACTATTACTAGCAGCGCATCAGTTCTTTAAACACTTCTTGACAGGTTCATGGTATTGAATTTTGGTTTGAGTTGTATATAAAAATAAAAAATTACTTGATGGATATCTGGTTGCACTTTATCGAAGTGAACATGTACTTACTTGAATAACTACATGGGTTAGGCTTAGAAATAGGTTCAAGGTTAGTAATTACTTATTACCCAGTTATTGTATGCAATATATAATATAGAATTATAATTACTTAAACTAGTATGAACATGCGTAAAAAAAAAAAAAGGGTTATCTGGAAACTTAGCACTTCATCTAGCTGTGAAAACTGATAACAAAACACTGAAGACTCATGCAGGCAGATACTAAACAACACTGCATGTAACTATGCACCTTAACATTTTAATTTAACAAATTAAAAGCGATTCAAGAGTTCAATCAACAAAATCTACTTTAAGATGTCTGTAACATATTTTACTTTTTTTAATTAGCTTGATGTGAAACCATTCTCATCTGACCACACCTTGGAAGATGAAGAAGTCTACGCTAACACATGAAGATAAGAACACATGGCATCCTGCTAGAAATCACACGTACAGAGAAAGACCAAAGAGACAAACAGATCTAATACGCACAGAAAATATCTTGCAACTGAGAAAATGATGTTTGTGAATTTAAGGCATTCAAAGGTTTTTAATATATAAAGAACGTATTTATAAATACAAAACAAATTTATATTTAGGTCTACATTTATTAATTTAGCAGACACGTTATTCAAAGCAATTTACAAACGAGGACAATAGAAGCAATTAAGACCAGCAAAAGTGCAGTAATATGTATAGTGCTATTGAGTTAAAATGTCCAAGTAATAGAATAGAAAAATATATTAGTATTACAATAGGTAAATGTATTGTAAACATGACATTATGACTGAAGTATTTACTTCATTATACATTAAAATAGCGTTCTCAAAAATGAACCAGTGAAACAGTGTTAAACCCCAGGGCATATATGCAGCAACACACTGTAAATTGTTAAAGACTTGCGGTTATCTTTGATTCTATGCAAAAGTTCAATGCAAGGCAGCTAACATTGTATACTTGGCGCTAGAATGCTTGTGAAATGAGTTAACTCATGGTCTCATGTTCTGCAATTCCACACTAGCTGGCACAGATTGTTGTTCAGTAATGAAATATGAGGTTTCATTTCTCTTTACTAGCACGATCACATTGTGTTAAGGTCTTTGTCATTTTTAACTAAAGATCTAAATACTTGATTAAAGCGCTATTGCACTTCAAGTTCGAGTCCTGGCTTGCGGACCTTTCCTTATCCCATCCCCCTCTCTCACTCTCTTCACTTTTGGTCGACCTATACTGTCCTGAATAAAGGCATTAAAAAAAACTGTTATTGTATGTATTTATTGCTGCCCAACTCCAAGTTTTATCCTGTGCTTGTAAAGCTTCAGAAAACAAATCTCTTCTCCAGAAATGAAAGTGAAAGCATAAAATCGTCTCCAGTCAGTTTCATTGTGACTAAATCAGCACTCCAGAATTCCAAATCGTGTAATATTATCAGTACATAAACAATTAAACACAAGAGTCATCATTTCCTGAGCCTGCCTTGTAATTTTTAAAACTAATAAAAGAACATAAAGAAAACTCTTATATATAACATGTACATTTAATATACAAATATGTACCATTTAGTTTTAGATAGGTCATAAAGACATATGTTTTAGTTTTTTTCTGAGGGTGTACCATAAAAAGCATTTGCAATAAATTAGCCAAGAATTGTTTTCTTTACCAGGAGATTGCTGGATCTAATACTGTGCATTGTGTGGTTTTTAGCCCCTCGGGGAAATCAGTAAGTGACCCTATTAACTTAAAATGGGTGTTCTGATTGGTTCCCATGTATGCAGCCTGCAGTTTGGGATTTGCGGGAGAATGGCCCTTAGTAAAATAGGAAATGTGTGACCAAAGGATGCCTTCGTCATTTGGCACTTTGCTGAGCTGTTAAAGGGAAGGGTGTGTTCAGTGCTACTCGAGTGTGAGCAAGTGTGCAAGTAGTCTTTTAGAGTGCACCATATATGCAGCTATTTAAATGTTAAATAGATATTCATGTAGAAATAAACTGAATTAAAAGAATAAAACCCGAACTGATAACAAAATCAAAATACAGTTGTGTTTTGGCTGTTGTTAATTTACAGGCTTAAAGAAAGACTAAAAATGAATACATAAATAAATAATAATAATATTTGAAAAAAAAGAATAACATCAGAAACATCTCATAAATATGCCTATCAAGTGTAGCTATACTATACTGTTCCATGCATGCATGTTATTGTCACATCACAGATTTCCTGTTACCACCTAACAACCTGCATAAAAATACAAAGTCAATCATTTTTTAGAATTATTATTATATCTGCATGTATAAACATGCAAAGGAGTTTTTTAAAGCCTCAACCTTCGGCTAACACAGGCTTTGCATGAAAAATAATAAATTCTACAAATAAATTAATGTCTGTAACTTGCAGGTGAGACCTTCATCCTTCCTGAATATGTACAACACAGGAAGTGGGGCTGTAACAGATCAAAAACTTCTCGCTGTCTGACATGTAAATAGATGCAGGTTTTGACAGAAAAAAAACAATACTAGAGGAAGCCATTGATCTCTGAGCAGCTCTGAGGTAAGTCACACGAGACCAAATAAAATGGTATAGCATTTATTTTAAAAGTTGTTAGTGATCATACCCACACAAAATGCCAATACAAGACTTGCAAGACTTATGTTTATCAAAATACAATGATTTATTGTTCTAGTATTTCAGCATGTCTGGGGTAATTGTCATTACATTATAATCAGTTTTTTTGCTCCCACTGAATATCATGTAAAAAGGCATGAATACAGTACAGATACGTTTTTCATGAATCAAGTGATGTATCTAATAAGCAACAGAAAATGGCATTGCTCATGTAAAAAACAAATTATTGTTTTTCAAATTTACAGACAGAGATATGCTATTACATGATGTCATTTTTGCTGCGGTCTTCTTTGCTTCTTACTCCTCAGGTAACATATTTACTCTCATTTTCAGTCTTGTGTTTTTGTTATTATTATATTTTATCATATCAGGTAAAATCCATGGATCAAAATGCATACTTTTCTCACTATATTTTTTTAAAGTAGTCGATAATGATGTTATTAGTTTTGCGTTATTTAGTGTTTATATAAATCTTTTTTATGTCGTTTTTTATCTATGTTTTAAGGGATTTCCCTGAAATCATTTTTTACTTAACAAAACAAGTTGAATTCATGCAGTCAACATTGAAGTGTCAAACGATCTCGGTTTCATTATCAGTACTAATACAAGTTTGCATGATCACTGAATCTTTACTTAAATATCATTTCTCAAGAGCATAAATGTGTGCTCTTTGACACAGAAAAGGCTCAAACTCAAAACTGGGTGAAGCAGTGGCCAGGTGAGGTGTATAGAACACCCGGAGAAAACATCACCATACGCTGCCAGCCTCACGGAGACATTCAGGAGGCTAAATGTCTAGTAAACTGGTACATCAAGAACAGACATGGGAAATATGTCAGCATCAACAAACTCTCTCAGTTTAGCGGGAGACATTTTGAAGACAAAAAAGAAAGCCACTGGTGCCAGAGCTTTACATTGAGTTCCCTAGAGCTCAACGACACTGGCAGATTCTACTGTAATTACTTATGCAGAGTTAATGACACATATGAGCAGTACTATGGGAGTGGGACTCGGCTTTTTGTTCATTTTAGAACTGAAAATGCAACGGGAGGCAGCCCGCTGTTTACCTTCAATACGACAGGTAAGGATAATGTTGCATCAGTTATTTCTAGCAGGACAGTGGAACTTTGTGTTTTGTTACAAATTATCATTTATATAATTTTGAAGTTTCTCTAGTTGTTACTTATTTCTCTTTTTTCAGATGAAGTGGATGGTGAATCCAGAATACACTTGTTTTTCCTTTTTATAGTTTTAATTGTTTTTTTGTCTAAATTTGTTGTATTTATATTTATGACTGCGTCTGCACTATTTTCTCCCTATTAAATCCGATTCTCCAAGACAAGTTTCTTTATGTAGCACATTTAATATAAACAATGGTAATCCAAAATCATGAAAGTAGTGATTCTCCGCACACCTGACAGCAGTAGATAAGTGCGTAGGAAACCAACAATGGTCTAAAACTTAAAAAACAAACCAGATTCTGCACACTATGTAAAAAAAAATACCAAATTTATTTATAAACAATGTTTTGATCATATGACCCTCATCAGGAAACTTTCCTGATTAAACTTTCAGTTTCCTGATGAAGGTCATGCGACCGAAACGTCGTTTGTAAATAAATATGGTACTTTTTTGGCATAGTTACTGTGCGGGATCTGTTTTTTTTTAACAGTTTAATATTAAAAATGAGTAAGAGAGGATACAGGTAGTGAATACATAAATCAATTCATTTTCCTTTTTTAACAAAAAAATAAGAGAAAAAAGCAGTACACGCATCATTCAAATAAAAAAAAAAAAATTTAAAGTGACATTGTTTACGTTGTTAAATACTTTCTGTTCATTAAGGAAAACATTTCTTGAGCATCAGTTCAGCATATTAGAATTATTTCTGAAGGATCATGTGACACTGAAGACTGGAGTGATGTTGTTAACAATCCAACTCTGCATCCAGGCAATAAGTCAAAAATATATTGAATAGAAAACAGTAATTATAAATTGTGATAAATTTTTAAAATATTCAAAAAACCGTTCAGCTTTTCAGTTTAAACTGTGAAAGATCTGAATCATAGTGTGCCAATTGCTGCTCCCACACAGTGTTGTACCCGGGTCTTTAGGCGACGAGCAGTCGCTATATTCATTTCACAAGAATTTGTTTACTGTTAAGCTGTACCTCTGAGGACAGAAGAAAAAAAATTCCATCATAAAATGCGCTCGTGTACCACCTTCGTAAGAGGTTTGATATTTATACTGAAACCCATGTGGTCCTAGTGCACAACTCATTTGTGGTTAAGTCGCCGACAGTTCAGAAGCTATTAATGTGTTTGGTAAAAGGCATTTGCTGACAGGCGTTAACTGTCGCTGAGGGCTAAATGTGAACATTAAAATCAATGGAAATGGGGAAGAACATGTTTTGATGTCCCACTATTTCACCAGTTGTAGAATAATTATATAATAGTATTATATATTATATCTGTTTCTATTATCATTATTAAAGTCATCATGAACCTCAGTGTAGTTAAAAAAAAACTACTTCCTCTACTACCAAAAAAAAAACAATTTGCTGAAACTGACTCACCCCAGGATATCCATATGTAGAGGAGCTTGCTTCTTTAATTGGAACAGATTTGGGGAAATTTAGTGTTACATCACTTGCAATGGATCCTCTGCAGTGAATGGGTGCCGTCAAATTGAGAGGTCAAACAGCTGATAAAAAAAAAACACAATATTTCAAAATTAACTTGTTTTGACCAATAGAGAAATGTGCATAGACTTAGTTTACAACACACATAAAGTGGTGGTTTAAATAAAGCGACCACAAGAGGGAGACGTTGACCTTTACGTCCAAAGCGGTTTTAACTCCAGAGGCCTGAGATAAGCCTCGTGAGAGAGAGAGAAAGAGAGAGAGAGAGAGAGAGAGAGAGAGAGAGAGAGAGAGAGGTTCAAGTCATATGACAGGGAGGAGGGGTGTGCTCACTATCAAAACAATTTCTAGCACGTCTAAAATGATCTTTCTAAAACACCGCCGAACACCTTTCACCTGAGGATTTTATCGCCTCGTGACCACACGACAACGTCAATGCCTTACAGAAAGAGTTTTCAAAGGATTTAACAAAATGATCGCAACTTGTGATGAATCTCATGCAGAAGGGAAAGGTAAAGCCCTTCTGGACTGCAATGGACCCGTTGGGAAGTTTAAGGGAATGAAGTGCAGCGTTTCTGCGGGGAATAACGGCCTCTGTCGGTCCGTGGCACCTGTGACCTCACCTGAGTCTGCCTGCGCGCGCATCTCGCTGCCAGGAGTGATGGACGCAGAGGGGCGAGTGGACGAATCCAGGCTCAGGGTGCATATATTTAAAAACGGTAATAATTAATCATCCATATTGTTTGATTAGTATCAGGTTAAGATACCAGAAATGAATCACTATTAAACATGACCCCCGACCTCCTAAGGTGACGTACTGCAAAAAAAAAAAATTCTTACTTAGTGTTTTGGCTTGTTTTATATTATAGGCTACATATGTAAACATCTTGAATCAAGATGCATTTATTCTACATGTAAAATGACTTAGGATATTGCGTATATATTACGGATATTAGAAAGACAATGTTAATTCAAAGTCTAAACCAGATTATTTTTTTCTTGCCCCACTAGCAGATATTTTTGTTTTAAGGATTTATTTATTTATTTTATTTTGATTACGTATGAATCAGAAGACAAGACATGATACCTTTAGTCATTTTTATATTTAAAGAAAATTCATCTTGATTCAAGATGTTAGATATTTATACTAGAAAACAAGACAAAAATACAAAGAAACTAATTTTTGCAGTGCAGTAGAAAGTATAGGTCATGTATAATGTGATTCACAGGACAAAAAGCAATTTTCATGTAAAAAAAAAAAGAATAATTTATCGACCCATTATGGATGGAGGTGACATAATTTGCTCCAATAATCTCAGCACAGCATGTTCCAGCTCAGCCAGTAATGGGTTAAGTTGTTAAAACAGCATCTTCAAACAAGAGTTACAGTAGAATCATGTTGTTCTTGTTTGATGCCTTAAATTCAAATTGAAATTGAATGAAATTAAACGTTTTCTTTTTTTAATTATAATACAATAATTAGGTCAAAATAAAAGCAACAATGTTAATGAAAATCCCTAGTATTCTAAACAACTGTGTTTGTGTATTTGCTGTTATCTATAGCAATAAATGTAGCATTTTATTATATTCAGAAGGAAGTAATTAACACATAAAACTGCTGGATGACTGTCTTGAGTTGGCTAACTAAAAGGTCCTCTTTTTAAGTGCTTGTCAAGTGATTTGTTCCCCAACAAACAGATGAAGAATGGCCTCTAAGTAACAGTGAAAGCTATAGAATCTGTGCTACAATCATAAGATTCATGCTAAAAGGATTAGTCATGCTTAAGATGTGACAACAGACAGCATGCTTGTAGTTGAATGCAGTGCTTTTTTAGGGTCAACAAGACTATAGAGGCAACCTTTCACAAGATTCACACTGGAGCAGTAGATGTTTTATCAGTTCTGATAATTAAATAATTATACATTCTCTGATATATTTAAATGAACCATGTTAGTTATTAGAGCAATTATACCATATACAGTAGGTCTAAAATATACTAGCAGCTCATCCTCGGATGTATATGAGTTTGTTTTTTTACTTGCTTACAAGTGGATCCTCTGCAGTGAATGGGTGCCGTCAGAAAGAGCATCCAAACAGCATTACTTGATCTGTGTACATTTCTCTCCTGATTCAAACAAGATTCATTTTCATTATGACTTGTATTTTAGCTAGAAGCTATGGTTTGAAGTTAAAAACATCTTAATGATGGATATGTTTGTTACAACATTTGTTACAACAGACTTCAAGTCATTAATCTGGAGTCGAGTGGTTTGCTTGTGTGTTATTGTGATGTTTTGAACTCATTACAGCGGCACCCATTCACTGCAAAGGGTCTACTTGTGAGCAAGTGATGCTAAATCTCTCGAAAACTGTTCAGGTGAGGAAACACAGTAATCTTCATCTTGAATGGCCTGAAGTTGAGTATATGTTAATGTTTGTTCTTTGACTGTTTTTTTTTTTGTAGTAAAATTAAAATTGTATAAAAAGTGATGAATTTATTATTTATTTTATTTTTTGGCCTTGTTGTAATCTACACAGGGGGTCTATAAAGTAGGGTTGTGCAATATGGACAAAATAATCATATTGCGATTTTTTGAACTAATATTGCGATTGCGATTTTATTTGCGA
>JAUCMT010000026.1:15522437-15538575 GCA_032357475.1 Enteromius thamalakanensis
CTAGTACTTATGTGTTTTTAAATGTTTGAAACCTACAATTAGCAGTACATGATTGAAAACACTTCATATTTGTGATATGACAAGCGCTCAGCGCGTCCGATCTGGCTCTGCGCCAGCAAAAGCCGAGCAGATTTGAATTCAGCAGCTTGCATGTAGGATGATGTCACTTATGACCCGTCGACGACTAAATTAGTTGTTGTGAATTGCACCCCTAATCACTAGTCTAGATTACATATTACAACTTGGGGTTTCGTTTACTTTTTTCTTAGTTAATATCAGAATTATTGCAAGTTTGTTTTTTTAACACATTTGCTCTTTCTCAACAGAAATACTTGGAGAAGGAGAAACTCAAAGCACAGAGTAATGGAGCAAAGAAATAAACCGTTCAAGCTGGAGCATCTCTTAATATGTCCTTTATGCTGTGATTGTGTTTTTTGTTTTGCTTTTTTTTTTCTATAAAAAAAAAAAGATTAGACTGAGGTTACGCTCTTTTAAGAAAAAAAAACATTAGTAATGAAAGCTGACGCAGTTATAAATCATATTCCTGCCTGTTCTGTTATAGTGATATAGATGTGAAGTTTAACACATTTTACACCTTAATAACTGTACTTTTTGTTTTTCCTTTTCTTTTATTAAACTTCCAGCATTCCTCAGACTCTGCCTGACTCTTTAATCATTTTGTCCTGTTTAATTTGTGAAAGAATAACCAGTTCACAGCCCAATTGTTATGTAATCAGAGTATACAGTAAATCTGTGCTAATGAGTCTTTTGCTAGAAGTAAACGTGTGAAAATCAGTTTCTTTGGTCTAACATTTAAGACCTAATACCTTTTGTCACGTTTAGTTATATTTGACCAATATGAAATTAAAACACCACTGTTTAGTTACTGTTGCAATTCCGAAGTCATTTAGGTTTGATGCCATTCCAGGAAACTAGACAGGAAATGTTATAGTTGTGTGGTATAAAGATACGCGTTACTCTGGTTAATGACAACGGTTTTATCTGTTACCCATGTCCACAAAAATGTTAAACCCTTTTGATGAATTTAATCTTGACGCATGCGCATTTTGTGACAGATTTTAGTTATCAATGGGTTATGCTGCAAATTAAACAATGGTGCGTATGCGTGCTTTTCTGGACGCATGAAGCGTGTTTACGTTTTTTCAATACGAGATCTAACTCATAATTCCTTTAAATGTATTGTTACCATCGGGTAAATAAATTATAACTTTATTTTTATTTTACACGGAGATACAGTTAACTGATTTGTTGTCATAAAAGGTTGGAGTGAAAACATTACATTAGTGTTAACCATACTACTATAGTTCTCAGTCATTATATTATCTGTTGCGTTGTACGTGTCATGACTGTGTGTGCACTAAATCTGATTTGCAACATCAAAGGCATGATGGGTAGTTTTGGGAGACTAGGAGTGATCCGTCTCATCCCAGTCCAGCAGACAAAGACTTGCCCACTGCTTTCCTTTGCTGTCCTTTTACCAGGAGGCTGAAGAGGAACAGATTGTTACTGCTGTACCACTGAAGATTGTGAAGACTGGTGAGAAAGGCATTACATCAGAACCACCTCAAATAAAGCTGCTCTTGGTAATGCCCTGGTTGGTAAGATTTGCTTAGAAATGTTTTCATGAAGCCATACATTTGGTTTAGTTTGCATTACAGTGAGCAAAGACTGCTCTCTTTGTAATAAATGAAGCTCTCAGTAACGAGTTAACTGTTTTAAATTATATATATATATATAACATATGTATAATTATATAATATACACATGTATATATTTTATTTTATGTATATATCTAGTAAACTTTTGTATTGCTAAAAAGGCTTGTAATATAGCAGGTGTTTGGACACTACTGGCAATAACTGTCTGGTAAAATAAATGGTCTGTTCTTATTTCTTGTCTCTGTCTCTGTTTACAAAATCTCCAGTATTTACTAGTTTTTAGGATTTTGACAGTTGACTGTTGTGTTTACAAAATTTGACATTTATATATATATATTTATTTATTTTGTGTGTGAAAAAAAGTAAGAAGTATTTTTTTCATATTTAAGATTTTTTATTGTTTATTGTAAAATGTTCAAACAGTACATCTACGATGACTTTTATTTTGAAAGACGACATTTCCGGTTTACATACGGAGGAGACGAGAAGAACGGCTTTCACCGTATCCGCTATCTTGCATATCTTTAGCGATTAGTTACTTTATTCCAGCTTGTAAGGTAAGTTTTTAACAAGTTAGTACAAACTGATTAGTTCCTTAGTAATATAATTTGATGACGCGTCATATAACGTTACTGTATAAGCGGAAAGATGGCGGTTAGCATCAGGGCCAAAGACAAACGGAAAATGGCGCTTAGCATCAAGCCAAAACACGGGAGATCAACCTTCTAAGAAAAAACGGTGTCAAATTATTCTTCAGTTTTGGAGAAAAGCAAAATCCTCCTCCATTGACTGAAGTTTACATTAAATTTCAAGCAGTAGCATGCTATTAATTTTCTTATATAATTGTGTGTGTAATATAGGAATTTTGAAATGAAAGCGAAAGTGATTCATAATGTAAAAATGAAAGTTTCCAGTTGCTTTCCATTAAACATACCCTCTAAAAAAAGGTATTGGACATTTGTTATCCACCATTTACGTTGAGTACTAGTTGTGATTTTACTGGTCTGATACAGCTGAAGTTTTATTAAACAAATCCAAAGACATCCACAAAAGTGTGAATGATTTGATTTTTCATCTCAAGGTAAGACCGATATAGGTGACACCCCTCAACTGGATTCACCGGCAGATCTTCCACCTGAAGCTGACCTCTTCAATTTTGTAATATCGATACAAGGAGAAGAAATTCTCGTTACTTAATATCTTTTTAACTGCCCCTGCACAAGCTGCTTTTTTTTGAGGTCCTACACATACTTGACCACATTTGACAACTTTGGGACATGTCTTACAATCAGCCATACCGTAACCCCCATGATAATTACAGCGCAAGCAATGACAAGTACAAAGATTCACAACGAATTTATCCCCGGGAGTCTACCGCTTACAGGTCGCGAATTAGGAGCGGATCTCCAGAGCGGACGTCTCCATCCTCATCAACACCTGTGCTCTCATCTGTTAAGGCTTTGTCTTTTCTGCATAGCTGTGGACTGGACGCTGAAGACCTTCAAACTCTGGCTGAGCTTCCTGAGCATCTCATCGCAGCCGATACCCTTCCTGACCTTCTTGTGCAGATCAAAAATAAGAAGGCGTCCAGCGCTGCTTCATCTAGGTCCAGTGCGCTCCAAGCAAGTTCATCATCCTGGGACGACAGGAGCCACGCTCAGCCGGTTGAGTATCCATCGTCTGTCCGTCAGTCATATTCCATTCCTCGAGAGCAGCTTTCAACCTGGGACGACCGCTGGGAAAATACCCAACAAACAAGCTCCCCAACATGCACCTACACCAGTTCTGACTCGAACTACGTGGTTGAGTACAACCATCTGAAAGACAAACAGTCTTATTATGATAACTATCAAGATCCCTCAAGGCAGAAAACTTCTGGTTTCCCGCAGTCTTACTCGAGCCAAAGCAGAGACGTCAGTCAGTCTTCTTCTCTGTCCACTAGAGATGCAAGTCAGGCCTCCTACCGCTCCAGCAGAGATGTCAGTCAGTCCTCTTATCTGTCCAGTAGAGACGTCAGCCAGTCCTCGCATCGCTCTAGCAGAGATGTCAGTCACTCCTCACATCTGTCCAGTAGAGACATTGGTCAGTCTTCACATCTGTCCAGTAGAAGCACTGCTCCACCCTCGCTCCTGTCCAACAGAGGCATCGCTCCACCCTCACTCCTGTCCAACAGAAGCATCGCTCCACCCTCGCTCCTGTCCAGCAGAGACATCGCCCCACCTTCTCTCCTCTCCGGCAGAGACGCAGGTCTACCCTCGCTCCTGTCCATCAGAGACCTTGCTCCACCCTCGCGCCTGGCCAGCAAAAACGTTGGTCAGTCTTCACACCAGCGGAGGACCGAGACAGGTCCTAGAGTGCCTACCAGGAAGGAGGCGTCGGATTTCCACGGGAAAACTCCACCAGTATTTCCCTACGCATGCATGCTCTGCGATATCACTGTCCTCTCTATCAAGGTAAGTAGTTTATTTTAGCTCTCACAGATTCTACATTACCAGCTATTTACCAGACAGTTGCAGGCAAAATACAAATGAGCATACTGTGGCATATGAGGTAAGTCCAAGTAACATGTTTATGAGTAATGCTTTAAAGGTATAGTTTACCCCAAATGAAAATTCTGTCATGTTATACTCAGCCTAAAGTAACATTAAAGCAGTCCAATCGACTCAAGCACTGTAAGAAGTCATTATCACACTGCCGTAGTCCTCAAGTCTCACTCTTTGATGCTAAAAGTGTGAATATGCACCAGTGGGACTGGGATTTAATGGCTATAGTGAATTAATTTACTTTTCTTTTTGTTATTGATATGATGGTTGTTTTTTTTTTTTCATCAAGACAATTACAAAAATGTAAGATGTCCATTTTTATAGCATATGCGTAATAATCTTAATTATATGGACTGTAAATGTACTTTGTTGTCATATTATACATTTTAGTCCCTAATGAATGAATATTTAGAGCTGTAACTTGTGTTTTAGGACTGGTCTGTGCATATAAAAGGACCCCAACATGCTCATAGTCAACTTGCTCTTGTGGAAAAGTAAGTAACTTCAATTTTTTTGTGCACTCCTATAGTCGCGATTGAACGGTGCGCTAAGTTAATAGTAGCTAGCATGATTTTAACAACTGCATGGGTTCAGTTGTGCTGATATGCAGGTCTTGAATGTGTTCAAACCTTTGTTTAATAATGACTGCCAGAATGCTCAAATGCCAATAAACGCTTTATTCTTCATTAGATATCCATCTTGGAATCAGACAATCCAATCTGCTCGAAGGTAAAATCATTCCCTCGTTATATTTATAAAAGGGCACATTACCAAAATGTTGTTAGTTCATATGTTACTTATACACTTCAACAGAAATGAGGCCCAGTCCGAACGAAACATACCCAGAACAACACAGCAACGAGGTAATGGCTTCATTCTCTTCATGTGGATTCAAGCATCTTCTGGATATTTTAGATATTATAGACGTTGCACTTTTTTCCAGGCGGAACCTCAAGCAATAGAAATGCATCGACAGTCAGCAGAAGTGGAGCGTCAAGCAGTAAAAGTCAACCATTGAGCAGCCAAAACCGCAGTAACACTGAAGCAAAAAAGGTGGATTTTTGTTTGTGATGTGTGCTTCACTGCTGGTGTAACGTTCAGACATTATTATATATTTATTTTCTTTATTAAATTTGATTTATAGTGCAAAGTGGTGTGTGTCAAGTTCGAAGTGGATGATGTGAATGAAGCTTACCTGAGAAATTTGCTTGGCCAGTTTGGGGCGATTGTCAAAATAATTATGCTACCTAGAATGGTATGGTGTTTTATTTTTATATATTTATATAACTCCTATAACAAATTTTTAAATGGGCAGTAATAACCCTTTTCTTGTGTTGTATTTTAGGCTTTTGTGAATATGGGATCAGTAGTCCAGGCCGAGGATGTCGTCAAATATTTCTACCAAAACCCTTTGAGGATCAGAGGAGAAATGATCGTATTTACTCTGTCTGCAGCATTCAATTTCCTACAGGTAATAAGTACAACTTCATGTTAAATTTTGTTTTTGGTTAATCCAGGACTTTTTGATAAAGAGGATGACCCCATATTAGGACCTTCTTCATAAAATAGAAGTACAACCACATATATTTTCCTGTGTGAATCCATTTGATACAGTATGCAAAACTATCAAGTTATATTATTTTAAAATGTACGGTTAAGATCAGTATTTGTTTTACTAGTTTCAGAAAAAAGAATCAAACCATAAATAGTTTTTCTTGAAAATTTTCAACCATTTTAATACTTCTAGACTAATCGCTAATTCCCTGACCTACCCCAACTTTTTCAAAATCCTAAAAACATGGTTGAGCAGATGAAGCAGTAGATCAACAGCACTTTATCTGTTTCTTCAAAGGCTTGATAATTGCTTATGAAGTTGAAAATGCTGATTGACTTGAATGATTCACTTCAGCTTGATACACTCTGCTGTCTGCTTTTTAGTCAGACACCTAATTTAGTTATGTTAGGAAGGGGTCAGAGATCCTAATGCCATTCTAAGTTTTTTACTTCTGAAGTCTTCTAAGGTGACCTGAATTCATTTGATTTGTTTTAGTTTACCACTAATGGTGATTTGAATAATTTCCTTCATGTTTTACAGACTTCTCGTGTAGTGTGTTTTTCACCATTACCTTCTAGTGATGGCATACGCTCAGAGGTGACGGCCATTGCTAAGCGTTTCGGATCAGTAAAACATTCCCTTTTTCTCCCAAGCCGGGTAGCTAAGTTTATTATTATGCAATATTTCAGTTTATTTATTACTCTTATGGCATGTGTAAAGACTCTAAAGACTGTGCCTTTTTACAGGGTTATGTGGAGATGAGCAGTGCAGAAGAGGCTGACACATTGGTGGAGCACTATTCAACCAATTCACTTAAAATAAAAGGAAAAAGCATTACTGTTTGCTCCTCAACTGACTACCAGACGCTTGAGTAAGCATGTTTTGCTGATCTTATGTTGGCTTGTAAAGACACCATTTTTTTTTGTATTTGGACATGATTTTATTCTCTTCTTTTGTGTTACACTAGAGATGCTACTCTTTTGATTTCAACTTTGTGTGTATTTTTCCATTGCGCTTTTAATATAACGTTTGATATTTTTCTTCATGGTCTAGAATGGTGGATACTGACAAGAAAAAATCGCCAGTTCCTTACAACAGCAGCAGGAGGAGGAGGAGTTGCAGCCCAAGGAGGAGATCCCTCAGAGACTCTCCAAGCCCCAAACGAAGAGCTTCTGAAGACAGGTCCAGGTCTCGCAGGAGTCTTGACTCTAAGAAACATGACGAAAGTCGACGCTCACGGGAGAAAACCAAAGAGAGCTCTAGACGGGATAGCTCCTCCAAATCCCGTTCTAAAAAAAGCTCTCTCTCGAAAGATAAGAAGCAAAAAACTAAAACAGAAGGAAGTGGGAAGGAGACTGAAGATCAGAATCAGTCTGAGATTATGACTGATGACAGTGATCTTGAAGGAGTGGCGGTTATAGCAGATGATGGTGAAACGCTAAATTCAGAAGATGAGTTCACAGTAGACGAAGACATGGATGATGAGGCACTTGAAACCTCAGATGAACAGGAACTGGATGCATCTGAAGATGTCCAAACTGTGAAAGAGTCAGATGATCAGGAACAGGATCCATCTGAAGATGTCCAAACTCTGAAAGAGTCAAATGATCAGGAACAGGATCCATCTGAAGATGTCCAAACTGTGAAAGAGTCAGATGATCAGGAACAGGATCCATCTGAAGATGTCCAAACTGTGAAAGAGTCAGATGATCAGGCTAAACCTTCAGACATGGACACATGGAGCATTCAGCCAGAGACACCAGAAGGTGTACCGACTGCTACGACTTCAGATAGTTTGAGCGATTGTAAGGAAGCACAAGAACTTCAACAAGGAGAGCAAAAAGAGCTCCAAGAAGAGCAAAAAGACAATACAGTGGAGATGGAGGTAAACCCAAATAAGTTTAACAGTTTCCTAAAAAAATTTTCCACATCTAAAAAAAGGATATCAAATAATGTAGTATTACTAGTTATGGCTTAGCAACGTTGTTGCTCTTTCTGGCAATACTTGTTCAAGTCCTGCCTGTGTCATTTCCTGATCCCCTTTTGATTGAACAGAGTGTATGCAATTTAAGTATTTCAGCCGGTAGTGAACGATACACACTTCGTTCTACACTACAGGCCCAATCACAATCATTGCCTACCCCTCGCCCCTTCCCTTTGCCCTTTGAAATAAAGGGGAAGGGTTAAATACTTTCCCCTAAGAAATGGGACACCACTACTACTGTCACTAGCTCCTAACGTTACGTCAGAGGACATACACCGTTCATTTACATGTACACATGTGGATGTAAACAAAACAATGCATTACCGAGTATATGACATAAAAATATATTTCCTAATAGCAGCCATGGTGGAAATTTCTCTTAGCCCTTTGTTTGAAGTGAGGTCCTGAAAAATCTACTTACCCCTACTTCTCCAACCAAAAGAGAATTGAGACACCCCTATGCCTACACGTGAACGCACCAAATGGAGGGGTAGGGGAAAGTGTAGGGGTAAGGGGTAGTATTGGGATTGGGCCTTAATAATGTTGCATTTTATATTTAAAACGTCTTTTCTGCTTTGTCTGTGTAGGAAGCGGAAGATTCCTCAGAGAATCCAGTCAAAGAGGAAGTGTTAACAGAAAAGGGTATTTTTTTACACTGTTATTGAATAATTCAACTGTAAAAGCAATAAAGTTGTGCTGTATGTTTTCTTAAAACATTTTTTTGTAGTTTGCTTTAGTTATTACATTTCAAAGGTAATTGACCTATGTCTATTCTGTTTTAGGTGATGAAATGGAGATCTCGACTTCAAGCGCTGAGGTTAGTCTGTTTTTCTCTTTTAAAGGGTAAGAACTGTGTCTATGAGACACAGGTTCTTCTAGTAATTACGCGAAGGTACTTTGAGATCTTTATAATTTGACCTTTTTTTTTTTTTTGTGGGAAAAGTTTGGCAAAGTTCTTGAAGTGGCAGGTTTTCCAGTGGCTAAAAAGTACAGTGAAGCAGATTTATTTAAAATTGGGACGAAATATGGCGACGTGGCAAACTGCTGTCTGGTTCGCAGCAACCGAAAGGTAAGATGATCAAAATAAAGCACAATTTCAACATTAAATAGAAGGAAATGGTGTATGCAAATGTCAAATTGTTAATTTGCATCTATGTTTGTGTTTCTGATATTTGTCAGATATATCAATGTATGTATTTGCGCTGTATTGTCTCATATACAGTAGTATATTGATAAATCAAATGTTTTACAAAAATATATTGTTAGAAAAAATATTAAGAATTTAAATAAGCGTTGAATTGATTCGTTATGGCTTTCCAAAATAGTGAACCTAAAATTTTCATGAGAATTTCTTACTGCTCTTTTTTTAAGTGTCCATTATGTATGATGTGTAGGATTTGTCTGCGTGATATATGTAGCATAATGTTACAGCTGTGTTGATTGTTTTCATTGCAGGTGGAGAAGGCATTAATTGAGATGGTAAATGCTGCTGATGCTGCAAAACTCGAAGCCGAGTGTAAAAGGCAACACATTAAACTAGGCGGCAGAAACTTGAGGATAACCGTGTCAAAGACATACAGACAGTTGAACGAGGGGTAATTCACATTAATAACTGCTATTCTGTAGTGTTCTTGTGTTCTGAAGAGCACAATATGAAGAACACTTTAGGTGATATTTGATTCTGTTTTAGGCAAAGTGTTGACGCTGACTCTGAGAAAGTGAAAGTTAAGGAAAATATTGAAGAGAACAATGAGCAATCAAGCACACTGGCTTCCAGTGAAGAGAGTGCAGTAGTGATGGTAGAGACTGAAGTCTTTGAAGAGGATGCTGAAGCAAAGGAAACCAACATGGACACCATCATGCAAACATCTAGTGATGAGGAGGTAACATAAAGAAATAATTTCACAACATGAATCTCAAATATAATGTCTTTTTAGCATTATATATCCTTTTATGGAGGCCTCAAATAACATGTAAACATTTTCGGTAGCTATATCTGCCATATATATTGCAAATAATTCAGTGCTTACATCGATGAAATCTTAAAATGTTGTACTTTTCCCTCTACCCACCAGGCACTGACTGAAATGAAACATGCCTCTGATGTGGAAAAGGTTGTAGCAGTGGCCAACATAAATAAAATTACAGATGCTGGAATACATCCCGAGATTTCAGTGTCTGCCAAACATGCTAATTTAAATGAAAGGTATTAGATAAAAATGTTTGCACTTAATTTTTATGAGCTAAAAGGGTTTATTTTTTTTAATAGGAGGGCTAATTGCTTATCTGTCATCTTTATAGTGTGTAGTGAGCAGCCTCAAGGTGTAGGTGTAGGTCAGGGCCTCAAGACCTGCAAAACTGAATATAGTCCGCATTATTAACGATTAGTCAAGTGATGTCAGTTTACAAGAGTAAAAATGCTTGACAAAAAAAAAGTGCACTACCGAAAACGGTTCAGAGCACAAAACACTATATCCAAACAAGATAATGGGGTTTGATTTGATTGCCTTTGTCGGGTATTTGAACAGATGAGTGTGCTGTTTAGTGTGCTTGAGAGGTGTTAAGCTACACAGCTTATCGTTTTAAGTGACCTTTAGATGTTAATGAGGACAAACTATATATCATCTAGCTGGAGTGCAACAGAGAAAAGAAACTTTATTCTGATTAAATATTTGGTGGATTTTAAATGTAGGTTTTAAATGCATCATGTTTAATTGAATCCTACATCTAACAAAGTCATAGGAATAGTATATCCTATAAGAAGTTATAATCCCATTGCAGTTATTGGTTCTCTTTAAAATAGCATTAAAGGAATAGTTGACCCAAAAATGGAAATTCTATCATCTTGTACGCATCCTCGTGTAGTTCCAAATCTGTATGGTATTTTGAAAAAAGTTTGGACCCAGGGTGTTTTGGGTCACCATAGACCTGTATTTGTATTGTATTTTTTTTCCCTACTATGAAAGTCTATGGTGAACTATTGGGTCAACTATTCCTTTAATACTATTTTAATGAAAACCAATAACTGCAATTGGATTATAACAAATAATATGAATTACCCGCCTTTTAGGAAAAATAAAGCGTTAGGCTACTTTCCTTCTTGTGAAGCCTATATGTTGTGCTTTTTTTATTTTTATTTTTTTTAGATGTGCGTTTAGTATGATGTTCATTGTATTTTTTTATAGTTTCCAAAGTGCACATTTTTTCCAACATAAACAATGTATTTTTTTTAAGATAGATTTAAGCATTTGACTAGTTGATCTTACTGAATTGAATAATCAATTATGAAAGTCACTCATTGCATGTCTACACTAAATGTACTAATTATTAATTTTGTATGGTTTGCTTGGTACTTTCTACATGGACCTAGTGATGGTTCTATACACCTATCTTCTGAGTTGGAGGAGGAAAACAAAGAAACCACGACAAAAAACAACATTTCTGAGCTGCAGGCATCTAGCCAGACATCAGTGAATGTCCAGGTGAAACATTCTCACTTATTTTGGTTAAATCCCCATTTGGTAAGCTTTCAAATACTGCTTTGCAGCATATCTACTCCTACTATGTGTTTAAAGATGAATAACACTGGTTTTAGGAGTCTTGGAGAGATGATCAAGACGACAGCTCAAAGGCAGTTGAGAAGAAGGTGTCTGCAGCTGATGATGGAAGCGAAACCAAGGTGGAAAGTTCAGACAGTGTGTCAGAGACACAAAAACCTGTGATGGATCCAGTGGGTAAGTGGCCCTCTGAAAACATGTTGCTTAACAAAACGGCTGTGAGAGCTTCTAACACTCATGTAAAACCTTAGGGAATCGAGTAGCTACTGTTTAATAAAAGTAGGAAGGCAAATATGGCTGTGATGTGTACGGACATTGCAGCTCTGCGTCTGCATAACTGATCTTTTGTACTTTATCAACAGGGACAGACTTTGTTCGGCCTGTGGTGGGTTACTTCTGCAGCCTGTGTAATGCCATCTATGCCAGTGAGGAAGAGGCCAAGGACCAACACTGCAGGACCCCGATGCATCATCAAAAGCTAAAGGCAAGCCTTCACAGATTTTTTTATGTGCATGATTATTTTGCATACTTATCAGATTTGACATTTTATCTTCAGTGTGGTAGAAAACATACATGAATGACATTTTTCTCATTTTTCTTTTAGGAGCACAAGGAGCGTTCAACATGAATCAAGAATCAAGCCAATCCAGAAATCATTAATAAATGCTCATGGTGATAACATAATGTAGCTAATTCACATAATAATATATGTTAGGTCATTGCTTCAGTACTAATGCCATTTTGTTAATTTTTTATTATTATAGCTTGTTTGTTCCTTTGTCTTTTTGATTCTTTAATAGTTTTATCTGATAATCAAAAAAAAATGTTGTTTTCCTCAAAAAGCATGTACTTTCTTGCAGTGTATTGTTAAGTAAAAGAGAATGCATTGAGATCGTTCCTGATCAAATAAAGATTTGTACGGTTGTCAAATAAACGTGCTTGTTTTCTTGACGCGGTTTTTGATTGGACGGCTGATGGTTGTGTCCGCCCATAGTATGCCGTTTCCATGACAATTCAACATGGCTGCGCACGGTAAGCAGAATGGTGTGCGGTTGGTTATAAATAGTTGATTTTAGCTCGAAGTCGGCCCATATGTGTCTATATTTTGTTGTGAATAGAGCGAATAGCTTTTATGGAGCCAAATAAATGATTCGGTAACCAAAACACGATTAATTAATGCGTGTTTCGTATCAAGCTAATGTTAGCCTTTCACAATGTTGCCGTTTTGCAGTGACAGGAAATATTGTTAACTATTCTAATGAGTTGCCGGTGATTTGAACCAAACGTTTATCGTAATTTAACTGTTAACTTAGTTAGGAATAAGCGTGTGGTTTACTAGTTTTGCCGCTTGTTGCATAAAACAAATACTCATTTGTATAAGTTAGATATCCAAAGCTTGAGGAAGATCATGTGTAGCGACCGTCTGCTGGTCACTTCAGAAGATTCATCAAAACTTTGCTTTCTGAGGAGAAGCGGGATGTTTTCTGCTGTATTAATCGCCAATTTTCGCCGCTAAATCAAGTAATTGCAATCTTTTATCTCGCAAATCAAATCACAATTGAGCTTTATAACTCGCAATTGCGTATATATCTTAAAAACTTCAGTTTTTGTAATTTCTGAGAAAATAATTCAGAATTGCAAGATTAAAAAACAAAATTGAATGAAGATTTTCTTTTTAAAAATCTGTGTTCTGTTTAAATGCGTAGATTTCATGAGAATATGAATCTAATGTTTCCTGTTTACAGATTTCCTAATGTCAGCATGATTTCTTAAAGTTTGCTGTATGATAGCATCTTAAAATAGCTTATATTTATAGTGTTCAAATATCGGTAGGCCATTTTTAAGACCAGGCGCCTGTTCCATAAACCAAGATTAGAGTAAAAGCCAGGCTTTTTTCAGTTAGTCTGACTTATTACCAGTTAATTTGTATTAAATTAAGTCAGACTATCTGCCATAAGCCTGGCTATTTTGGTAAACTTGTTTTACGGAACAGGCCCCAGAACAGCCAGAGACGAAGGGTTACGACTCCCAGTCTCTCCTCTACTTTTAGGCTTGCAAGATGTTTATTAATTCTTTTTTTTGTTTGTTTGTTTGAATGTTAAAAGTGTGATTTTGTTGTACGTTGACCTGCTCTCACAAATTTCTCCTAAGGGAGACAATAAAGGATGACCTAACTAATTTAATTTCGCTTTTGCAGGAAGACAACCTGTCGTATCCTTTCAAGCTGACCATTGCAGTTTTTTTAATTACACATCCTATCTTTGTTTACTCCACTTAACAAAGTATCTCAGTTGTCCTCCACACCACTGCAGATCCTGTTTTATTTGAACGGCTGGTATTTTGCAGCCTTCTTCATCGCTGAGATTCTCATGTTTATCTACAAAGGTGATGTATGGGCGCAGTAAAGCATGCAGAGGTTGAGATTTTATGTGTAGTAACCAGTGCTTGCTCTGCTCTTTGTAGGAGTGATCCTCCCTTACCCACAAGCCAATCTGATATTGGATGTTGTCCTGCTGCTCCTCTTCTCTGGTCTGGAAACCCTCAGGCTCTTCTACGGTCAGTGTGATACAATGTTGTATATGTGCTGTACGTTCTAGAACTAGCTGTAGAATTATTTCATTTAGAGGACTAAAATCATCTTCATTCAGAAGCTCTCACTTTGGAGCAGGGTTGTGTAAAACTGAAGAATTTATCAGTTGCCTCCTTTTATATTCATCGGAGATATGAGTTAAAATTTCTGGGAGAGAAATGGACCGTGTTGCGATTTAAAATGCAATAAATCCATAATACAAGTACATGTAATACACTCCCAGAAGAGATGAGTTGGTCTTATAAGTTTGACAAAATAATTATATTAATAGTTGTACTTTTTCATACTTTATTCACAGTTATTTATATTTAGTTATTTAGCTTTTATCCAAAGTGACTTAAAAATGAAAAGTAATCAAAATCAATAAAAGAGCAATTATATGCAAGTGCTATAACAAGTCTCAGTTAGCTACGTTTGATTTTTTATAATAAATAAAAAGAAAGCATATAGAATACATAAGGAATAGTGCAAGACAGTGTTAGAGTTCTTTTTGCTTTTGTTAGTTTTATGATAAATAAATAGATAAAACACAAAAAGATTAGACGTTGAATTGATCAAAGGTGAAAGTAAAGACATTTTTAATGTTACAAAATAATTTCAAATTATTATTATTAATTTTTTTTTAAAAGTTTTAAAAAAGTATCACAGTTACCAGGATAACGCCTTTTCACTCTTAATATATGTTTAATAAAATGAATTCAAATAGTATACAATTTAAAACAAGTGTGATACAATTATATAAGTTGTACTTTTTCTTTTTTGTTTGTTAAATAGACTTCTTTCAAAAACACAGAAAAATCTTATCAACCCAAAACCTTTGAATGGTAGTGTATTTTTTGGTCATTTTAACCACATTCATTTTAATTTTGTTTATATTTATAGTGTGATATTGGGCTAATGTCAAATTACAGCATGCTTTCTGAAAATATGGGAGAAAAATGTTTTTTCCATCATTCTTAAAAGTGTGATTATTAAAAAATATTGAAAGCATTAATTAAAAACCAATATATGTCATGTTGAAATGAATAAAACCATATTATACTTTTATTTATTTATTTATTTTATTTACATATTTTAATAAAACAAACTTTTACATTCTGTTTGCAGCATTAGTTTAAATTCATTGGACTGTCTTTGTTCAGTTCTGAACCTCTCAACCCTGCAAGTGGATGAACGTCATCATAACAGATGGATAATAATAAAGATTGATTGCTCAGTTTGTTGTGTTGACTTTGTATTGGTGAAAGCGCATCGATCCATGTAGCAAATAAAGGCCTGTGAATTGTGACTTACAGGCTGGAAGGGGAACCTGTGTCAGCGCTCTCTGGCTCTGTTTGTGAGTGTTGCTGTTCTGGTGCCCTGTGCTGTGCTGAGTGTCTACTACCTCCTGCTGCAGACCTTCGTGTTACGGCTGGAGTTTGTGCTCAATGCTGTGCTGCTCTGCTTCTACGGCTTTGAGCTGGTTCTGGTGCTCATGACCATCTCTGTGTTGTCAAGGTAACTGCTTCTGCATTTTGTACGTCTTTCAACATCCTGTAGTTATAAAGAGACATACACATTATGGTAAATGGAACAGAATACATTTAAGAATATAATGGAATTGTACTTTTTGAAATACTACTTTTTTTCACTCTTTCAGGGCCAGCATTTATTAAGTTCATCTGCTTTTTTGATGTCAGGATGAAAACACTGAAAAGACTAAGCTTGCGGTCTTTCAAACCTTTTGTACATGCAAGTCACATAAAACACATTTCATCTGTACAGTTTTTCAAACAAATAGATTGAGCAGATCTTGAGATGTTACAAAAACTATTTCCAGTGTGCAGTTTTTTTTAATAATGTGTTGTTAATTGCAATGTAAATGTATTTTTGTAAATATAGATTGCCATGATTAAATGGAGAAACAATTGCGTTGTCATAATTTTAGCTCCTAAACACGCACATATACGTTTAAGAAATGTTTCAAAAAGTTTTTTTGAATAAATATAAATTTCAAAATAACAGCTAGATATTTTTGTAACATTAAAAATGTGTTACACATGAGCAATTTAATGGTTCTTGCTTTATATATATATAAAGCAAGAACCAATAATAGGATTATAAAAAAAAAAAAGAAACAGAAAAAAAATTAAAAAAAATATATAAATATATAAATATATAGGGGAGAGCGGGGTAAGTTGTCACACTTTTCACACTGACTAACTTTTACTGAGAACCATACATCACAACG
>JAUCMT010000026.1:15538675-15611206 GCA_032357475.1 Enteromius thamalakanensis
ACTTGCCCCAAAGTTAATGAGACAACTTGCCCCAAACTGACATTTATGCTAATTTTGGCTAAATGTCAGGGTTAGCTCAACATAGCATGTCACCTGAAGTATCAAAAGACACGTTAATGTCTCCTCTATTTTGAGCAAAATAATTATTTGTAACATCTATACCTAACAACGTTGTACTTAAGAAAAATTAAAGTGATTTATTTTTCCTTTTAGGTCAAAAAAATAAAAAACATGTGCTCACCTCAGATTAGAGCAGTCTTGACCACATGTGAACAGGAGGTTGACTATAGAAGAAGAAGTCACACAAAGTGGCTATTTCATTTTTTAGATAGAGCCTCTAGTGATGGAGTTATGAACAGTGTGACAACTTACCCGTGTGACAACTTACCCCGCTCTCCCCTATATATTTTTTTCCCTTTTTTTTTTTTTTTTTAATCCTATTATTCTCAGACTTTTGCCTTTTGAGTAAGGATACAACTGAACCAGACCCTCATGTACATAATACCAGCTCATGAAACCTTGGTTGTATTTTTGCAGGCCTTTACCACTAAATTAGTGACAATTCTGGCAAGCAGCAACCTAACGTTCATGTTTTTCCAGATGTTCTAAGAGTATCAACACATGTTTATATGCATACTGTGACTGCTGTCAGGTGAATGTCATAATCCCAATTACTATTGGACACGGGATTATGAGTCCACACACAGACACCTCTTTAAAACCATCTCCAATAATCCCAAATGCTTCTCACCGTCCTGCTAGCCAGGTGCAAAGGACATCACAAAGGCTCTGGGCAACTCTAACCCCATACAGAATACCCTTTCAAGCATAGCACTTTACTGACCGCTAAGAAAACATGGCTGCAGTGGACAAGGATGTGGCTGAGAAGTTTCTGGACAGTAATCCAACATTTGCCAAGCAGTACTACGACTCCAGGTTCCGGGCGAAGGTCGTCTCTGACCTTTTAGCGACCACCAAGAAAACAGAAGTGGACATCAGCTCTTATCATGACCTGAGCTCTATTGAAGAGTGCGAGATCATTTTCGATATGGTTCGGGACATGCAGGAAAACCTGCAGATGGAGAGGGCCGTGTTCAACCTCATGAGGCATCTCACGTTCATTATGCGAGCTGACCGCATGAGCCTCTTCATGTACCGCCAGAGGAACGGCATAGCTGAACTGGCCACGCGAATCTTCAATGTGCATAAAGATGCCACGCTGGAGGAGTGCCTGGTGCAGCCGGACAGTGAGATCGTGTACCCACTGGACACAGGCATTGTGGGTCATGTGGCCACCGCCAAGAAAACCGTCAATGTACCCGATGTCACAAAGGTAGGAGTACTAACCATGAAGAGGAACAGATAGTTCAGCTATCCAGTCCTGTAATGAAAATAACGTGCAATTCACGAAATGACCTGTAGAGAGCAGTGCGACGCTAGCAATTCTTACTCGTATTTTATTCTCAGACGAAAATATATGAATGCGTGACTTTTTACAATCTCATTTTTACAAGCAGAGCAGTTGTGTCCTGCCTGTTTTTTAATGAATTCTATTAAAGGCAGCCGTTTTCTGGCATGAAACCCTGCTTAAACCATAAAAACAGCACATGAATTTAATGGCTTCCACAAATGCCATATCAAACCGTCAACTATTAATCGTTAAAAATGTTTTTCTGTCGTGTGTTTTGGGACGTTTTACAGTAGGATTTATGGATTTTAACAAGCCACGAATAGAAGGTAACAAATACCGGTGGACTTATTAAAACCAATACAATTCCTAATATAGCCAGTAAAGCCAGTATAAATTCTGTCAGATGCTTTTTTTAAGGATATTTTTGCCCCATCCTTTGAATTTTAATCTTGTTTATTTTATTTTTTTGTAGTATAAAAATGAGTACTGAGTACAAAAAATTGATTACTATTTGTGTGCCCACAGTTTTACTACAAATACCATGGTTAAACTATGGTTAGTGTAGCAAAACCATGCTTAATTTGTGGTTGCCGTGGTTTAACTATAGTGACCATTTAGTTTTATTATTAGTAAAAACTCTGCATTTATTTTCTGAGGGTGAACTATGTCCAAAACTGGATTCTGCGCTAATTGTTAGTGGCTACTGCTGATGAACTTGAGAAATGTGCTGGAGATGTTGCAGACAGATATTTCTCCATGTGCAGTGAAATCTCCCTCTCTCTTTGATTAGAAATGACTAACCATTTTTCAAAGGAACAGGCTGTCTTTGGCACACGGTGTGCTTCGCTGCTCACACAGCAATATACTTTCCTCTGAAGTGCTCATAATCGCTTAAAAGAAAAAAAGGGTTTTCTCAATCTTTGCATTATGTGACCGAAATACCAAACGAGTGTATTTGAAACCCAGAGGGGGCGACAGACAGCTATCTCAGACAGTTTCAGCTGTCTTGACAGACTGCTGACTAAACCATAAATATCCACAGATATACTGTTTGCTTATGCGAAAAGTGTTGACTTTCTAAACAAAACAAGTGAGGGAGTTTAAAGACTTTGAGAGTGGGATTTCTTCTCGTTTCATGTGCACTGTAGCTCTGTTGTTAATATGCGAGGCTAGTGCTGGATTAGTGCAGGTCAGCGCTCTCCCGCAGTGTGTTATGTTACCGGGTCTGAAGGGGATAAAAGTCTTTAATCTGAGTTGAATTAGAGCGATCCTGGATTAAATCTAAAGGTCAGTGCCTAACGCTGTGTTCCACATGTCAGCAGAATATCACTGCTTACCTTGAATTTACATTTTGCACCCCCTTTCTAGTGTCAATGTGGAAGAGAGTGTGAAGAATTTAGTGTTCCTGAAATATCATCCAGAAATGTATGTTTGATGTTGACCCTACAAAACATATTTGACTCCACTTGACTTTGTCCTAGTCACAGTATAAATATGCTATTGTTGCGAAAATATTGTTAAATAAAGTTACAAAATATTTAATTAAACTGAATTAAAAACATTTGGTAGGCCTCCTTTTGTTAACATTAGCTAACTACATTAGTTTTAAAAAATCCAATGCATTTACAAAAAGGCCTATTAGTAAACATACTAGTTGTAATATCAGTAAAATTATGTCAACTTTTTTTTTTTTGTTAACTGATATCAACATAGGTTATTAAATATTAGGTGTAATTATACAATTAATCACTGTTGAATATTAATAATAATGTATACTAAGTATGTTCTAAGTATATTTAGGTTAGGGTTTGGTTTAAGGTTAGTTACATCTAAGTAGGGGCGTAGCACAAATTTCTGGGCCCTTTTTACAAGCAATGGCCATAGCCCCCGTGAGCTCGAGGTTCACAACTAACACATGGCATTTACCCAAAATATTAGCATTTACATTAGTTAACAACGTTTATTGTGATCTTAAAATTATATTTAAAGGAAAACAAAATTTCACTCCTCAGGGCCATCGGCCCACTAGGGGCCCTGGTCATTTAGTCCCACTTTTCACCCAACTATGACGCCCCTGCATGCAAGTATGCATAATTTACTGTTATTACTATAAAAAGAGACCATACAATAAATATTGTAAAAAATTTACTGATCTTTGACTATTTTTTTCCAGCTTGTTACACTATTTTATCCCGAAATATTGGATTCAATTTTTTTATTAACCTGTTTTCTTTCAGCTAACACACATTTTCTATTCCTTTTGGGAACTTTTGAGTGAACATTGCCAAAATGATTTACAAATAATGTTTTTGTCACTCAAAAATGTGCATACGCTCAGACCAATGAGGACAAATCTAATACAAAAAGAAAAACCTGTGCTGCATTTGAATTATTTTTGACCAGGATTAGGATGTTCAAAAGAGTACCAAAAAGGTACCTTTATTTAAAGCTAAATTAATAAAATAACTTTAACATACTGTGTCACAGTAAGTTTAAATGTGCTTCACTCTCCAGGACAGCCACTTCAGTGACTTCGTAGACACCCTCAC
Source organism: Enteromius thamalakanensis (assembly GCA_032357475.1). Lineage (NCBI taxonomy): Eukaryota > Metazoa > Chordata > Actinopteri > Cypriniformes > Cyprinidae > Enteromius > Enteromius thamalakanensis. The sequence continues at coordinate 15,542,636 of JAUCMT010000026.1, forward strand.
GGAGTACGAGACAAAGAACGTGCTCGCGACCCCCATCATGAACGGCAAGGACATGGTGGCCGTCATGATGGCGGTCAACAAGATTGGCGCTCCTCATTTCACAGCTCAGGATGAAGAGGTAGCATTCACTCGTATCACTCTCTGAACAGCTCTTTATGATTATGCTCAACAATAAGTCAGAGTGTCGGTGGGGATGCCAATTTGAAACCTAAACAATGCCAGAAAAATTAATTATATGCACTGTGCTCCTCACACATACTTTTAATCTCATCCCCAGTGAATGTTTTCACTGAACAGTAATACTGTAAAAGCATTTTGATTAAACTGACTTCTACAGAACGGATTAAACGCTCTATTGAAGTAAATCGAACTCTGTGTCTTGCAGACGCTGAAGAAATATCTCAACTTTGCCAATCTTGTGCTTCGAGTTTTCCACCTGAGCTACCTGCACAACTGTGAAACCAGACGAGGGCAGGTGGGATTTCTGGGCAATTGAGATTTAGGACATTGACCCGTAATCACAGCCACTCCATGATCTTGTCATTTTTCCTCACATCTACATCTCAGGTGTTGCTCTGGTCTGCCAGCAAAGTGTTTGAGGAGCTGACCGATATTGAAAGACAGTTCCACAAGGCCCTCTATACAGTCCGAGCCTTCCTCAACTGTGACCGCTACTCTGTGGGCCTCCTCGACATGACCAAAACTAAAGTGATGAACTATTTATTTAATAGCATGAAATATGCAGCCGGGTGTTGATGTTGTCTGTTGAAGCGTATTGAAATATTGTATTTTCATTTATTCGTCTGCAGGAGTTCTTCGATCTTTGGCCTGTACTGATGGGAGAGGTGCCCCCTTATAGCGGACCAAAGACCCCTGATGGCAGAGTGAGTGATATACCAAATAACCAGGAAATATGTGTTTAGTTAGTCATGTTAGAGAAACACAAAATTGCCATGCTGTCACATGTTTGACTTACGGTGTTAATTCTGCACCAGGAAGTGATTTTCTACAAATTGATTGATTACATATTGCATGGAAAGGAGGACATCAAAGTCATTCCGTAAGTTAATGCGTTTTATATTGCTTGTTAAATTTGAGCTTCCACTTGGCATTTAATTAAGCCCAGTGCACCCATGTGCATTATCATGCATCATTCTACATTACATGCAACATACTGTATCAAGAAATAGCATGTCTGGCTCTTCAGCTTCAAGATTTAAGGTGGGTCAGACAGTTCTGGGTGTTTGCAAGGGTGTGCCCATCTACAGTAGGCAATATTGAGCCAGGCCTGTGACAGAATTATTTTAGTGTTATTTGAAAGTACAAATCGTCAGACACTGAAGAGTGGAGTAATAATGAAAATTCAGCTTTGCTCCACAGGAATAAATGACATTTCTAATATTTACTTTACAGTATTATACTGTTATATTTACAGCCTCGACCTTCTCTTTTAAAAATGTTTTTAAAAAAAATGTTTTAAAACTTGCATATACATTTGGTCTTTCTAGACTACCTCGAAAATATAAAAATGGGATCCATTAAAAGTGCTGGATTGTTCTGGTCAGACGCATATGCATTGTCGTTACAGTAACCCTACAGCGGACCACTGGGCATTAGTAAGTGGACTTCCCACCTACGTTGCAGAGAACGGCCTGGTGAGAGTCTAGACCTCCATTCTCCTCTCCTGACGCCACAGTAGGCAGACAAGTTGGAAGCTATTATGGTTTATAATGCTCCTGTCATGTGCACAGCGAGGGGGAATAGAATGTGCTCCCACACTGAAATGATGGATAATTGTAATTTCGTGAACAGTAATTAATCAGAAAGCAATGCCTCTTCTCAGTGAGCGTGACTGCTGCATTCTCTTCACTCTGTCTTACAGATCTGTAATATCATGAACGCCGCTGAGGACGAGTTCTTTGAGTTTCAAGTGAGCTCACCTTAACTAACACACCTATGAAGCCCTAAATAATAATAATAATTTATGCATTTTAATTAGCAATGTTTCAAAAATAAAATCTACATCTACAAAATTGAATTGCAATTTTCCTGAAATGTATTTTGGGTTTTTTTTTGTCCTGCCAGAAAGAGCCTCTGGATGAATCTGGATGGACAATAAAGAATGTACTCTCTTTGCCCATCGTAAACAAGAAAGAAGAAATTGTTGGCGTGGCCACGTTCTATAACAGGAAAGATGGAAAGCCTTTTGATGACATGGACGAAACACTAATGGAGGTATTCGAGGCCACAGTATAGACCAGTGGTGTGTCATAGCTAAATATATAGTAATGGATAGATCAGCAGACTCTGCATTATTTATTTTAAACATTTCATAATGTAGTGAAAGTCTACCCTCTTTTTAGTTTTTGATGAGTTGGTTGGATTCAACTAAACTGCTAAGCCAAATCTCTGAAGTCTCTAAAAAGCATGTTGTCTGTTTTATCTTAGTGCTACTATCAACAGAGCTGTTCAGTTGAGTTCAATCAGGTTCACTGTGAAAATGAGAAACTTTTTCAGTTTCCCATTAATTTCCACCTAATTTGACTAGCAGAATGTTTTAATTGTTCCCTTGTTATTTCAGTCAGATTCTGACTTGTATCATTTTATTTGGATGAATCCCATTTTAAATGCGGATTTAAATGTAAATGTGAATCTTAATCTGAAGCTGACTCTCAACCCACAGTAAATGTGAACCTGAATGAAAATATGAATCTAAACCTAAATATGTAGTAAATGCACATCTGAATCTGAACCAGAATTTGAATCTACATTAAATTTGAACTTGAACATAAAATATGAATCTAAATCTGTATCTCTGCATGAGTCCCAGTCTACAGTAAATGTGAACCTGAATGAAAATGTGAATCTAAACCTGAATACGAACCTAAAACCTACAGCAAATGTGAAGCTGTATGAGAAGTATGAATCTAAACCTGATTCTCAACCTACAGTAATTAACCTGAATGTAAATGTTAATCTACATCTAAATATGAACCAGAATCTAAATCTACATCATATGTAAAACTGAACAGGAATCTAAATCTCAACCTAATTGTGAATGTAAACGTAAAGGTGAATCTAAACTAGAATCTCAATCTGCATTAAATGTGAACCTGAACACAAATCTCAACCTAATTATGAACCTAAATGTGAATCTAAACCTGAATCTGTATCCATTTCAGTCGCTCACTCAGTTCCTGGGCTGGTCAGTGCTGAATACAGACACATATGACAGGATGAACAAGCTGGAAAATCGTAAGGACATCTTTCAGGACATGGTCATGTACCACGTCAAATGCAGGAAAGATGAGATTCAGAATGTCTTGGTGGGTTTCTACAAAGTGACAGGTTGACATTAGTCCCTAGTGTGCACTAATTAAAATGAATTACACTACATTGGTAAAGCTGATAATAGTAGGATATCCTATGGTATGAAGCATCTAGATCATGTGGAGAAGCAGTGCTGTCATATATGACACTATGATTGATTGTCTGATTAAAATAGGTTGTATGAACATAGAAGAAGAGTCTTGAAATATCAACCTTGTAAAATTGATTTTTTTGTTTTGTTTAATGTTCAGAACACACGTGAGTTGTATGACAAAGAACCTGATGAATGTGATGAGGACGAGTTGGAGGATATTCTGGTAAAACACAAACTGTTCATGCATAGTTTAAAGTCTAGTTGTTTTATAGCTGTGTGTGTGTGTGTTTAGCTGTTCTGTCTCTCTTCTCAGTGCGAAACACTGCCAGACTCCAAAGAATCAGAGATCTTTGAGTTTCACTTCTGTGACTTTGAGTTCAGTGAGTTGGACCTGGTGAAGTGTGGCATCAAGATGTACTATGAGCTGGGTGTGGTAGACAAGTTCCATATTCCACGGGAGGTGAGTGATAATGGCAACTCAAATCCTGTGGGTATATTTTGACTACATCATTGTAAATTTGGGGTGATGTCTGCTTACTGTTTAAGACAAAACAAGCCATCTCAATGTTCCTGGGGCAGTCACAAAAATACAAATAAAATTCTAAATGCTATTTCCTTTTGGTTTTCTAACTTAAAGTTAAGAATATTTCCAAATCACATTTCTTAAGATTGCTCTAAACCTAAAAAGAATTGACATTTCTGAAAAATAAATACATTTTAGAAATCTTTGTAGTACTTCTAATACATTGTAATAATTGAAACATTTAACTTTACTTGTCTTAGGTAAACACCTTAGGTAAAAAGATAATTCAAGCCATTGTCACAATATGCTTTCTTTTAAAACAGCTTCAGATTCGGATGGTAATAACACAGATAATACGGTTTACATTGTTGAGCAGTTGAGAAATGCTATGTAGTATGTATCGCCCCATGTATGTGAATATAATTGGACACACTTAGATATCCAAAATTATATAAACAGTTGAACAATACAGTTACATTTTGCAATGAAATTTGCTATTGCTGTGATTCGCTATACTATATATCGCTTCATGTGACTATTCCATATACATGTGGAAAGAGTTGCATGCTCTGAAGTAACACCAGATGATATAAAAAATGACAAAGGAACATTTAAGTGAAGCTGGCTCTGGTCTCTTGATGGCTTGGGTCTCTCCTTCAATGAATTTTTACCTGTTTTATCTTTTTCGAAATGAGATATAAGTGATGTCTACAACACAAATGAGATATGAACCCAAGTTTAATTTTTAAAGTAATCATCAATGATTTATGTAGATTCGTCCTCCCAAGCATCACTAACTACTGCTGTTACAATTCATCTAAAAATACACAGTGTTTCAGTGCACTATTTTTAAGATATTTTACTGCACGCTGTACAGGCCGAGTAAATACAACATTTGCTATGCCTTGTTAGACTTAGCTGAAATTGATTTCTTTCTAGACCCTGGTGCGCTTTGTGTACTCGGTCAGTAAAGGTTACAGGAAGATCACCTACCACAACTGGAGGCATGGCTTCAACGTGGGCCAGACCATGTTTACACTGCTCATGGTAAGAGGAAACCATCACTGAATGACATTTCAAACATTTCAATTCTACATGCTGTTAAGAGGGCCTAAAGGTCTCATCTCAACCCCTCTCCAAATCCAATCCAACCTCATCTTGCTCGGCAAAGGCTATTGAAGCCCTAGCTATGAATACATTTACTGAAGAAAAAATAAACAAAACAGCTATGTTAGCTTTGCAACAGAGCGTTTGATACATTTGCCCCTCTCTTATGTGGGTGCTAGAGTTGTAGGCCTTTTTTTAGGGAATATGTTTAACGATACGGCCCATCTCCAACACACGTTCTCTGAAATGGCAGACGGCCCCATCTAATTAATCAGCCGAGTGTAAACCTGCTCCTGGTTAAGTCATGTGTAATCACAGCGAGCTGGCTGTACATCAGGATGGATGGAGTGTTGGAGGGCTGGAAGAAACACAGGCCAGGCTGCTAATGAGCCTTTCTCAGCACTATTCCCATGCTTCACTGAGCCTAATGAGCCCTCACTAGTCAGCCTCTTGCTCTACAAGAGTAGGGGGTGTGTCTTAAGGAGGTTTCGCCTTGAAGCCTATTAAAGCTGCTCTTTTGTGTCTCAGACAGGTGACCTGCAGCGCTACTATACGGACCTGGAGAAGATGGCAATGGTGACCGCGGGGCTATGTCATGATATTGACCACCGTGGCACTAACAACCTCTACCAGATGAAGTATGCACTCATTACAGTCAATGTCCCACTGCTCTAACCAAAGATAAATGTGTATGTATTACAATATATTTAGAAATGCAGTGTGGAGGTATTCTCATTTTTATATCACCAATATCCGCTACCAGTGGTGCTAAGATAAAACACAATATGGGACTAAAAAACACATTTTTCTAAATCAGTACTTTATTTAGATGTCAGACAAGGTTTTTTTCAAGCGTGCAAACAGATGGGTTCAAAACCTGGCATAATATGAATTAAATGAGAAAAAATGCAACTTGACAGCTACTAAGCCGTATTTTCACAGTGTGCAAAAAGCAGATAATTTTTAAAAATATTTTGTGCTTCACTTAGAAAAAAGTGACATTCATTTAAATGAAATGAGAGGGGGAAGAGGATGCCTACAATTATCATGTAATTCAGTGGTTGAAGATGTATTTTTATTTGCATTCAAAATATACCCTAGTCAAAGATCTAAGGAGCCAACGTTTACATTTAAATTATTTAAATGGGTAAATTTATGCAACCTGCATAGCGCATTGCGTTATGCCTAATTTCGTTCCTTTTTACTGAAAGTCTGTGACCTTCTAGGTTTTAAGATTCAATTTCTGTGATGACTTTGCCAGGTCTGGGAATCCACTGGCAAAGCTGCATGGTTCCTCCATTCTCGAGAGGCACCATCTGGACTTTGGAAAAACCCTGCTTAGAGATGAGGTAAGGCTGAAAATGATTTACATTTCTGGGCAATTTTCATCACTACATTTTTTCAACTCTGCAGAACATTGAGAATGTGCATCTAGTTGATAAGCCCATGAATAACTGCCTCCACACTCACAGCAAGCAGTTTCCTCACTAAAATAAATTGTTTTCCAAGGCCTTAAATATCTACCAGAATCTGAACCGAAGACAGCACGAAACCGTCATCCATTTGATGGACATAGCTATCATCGCAACAGACTTGGCCTTGTATTTCAAGTAAGAATTGTTTTTTTCCTCAGCAGTGTGGGATGTACTTGGCTTTTGTGAATCGTTTATTCAGAGTCAGTCTTGCAGTCAGAGCTGCGTAAGCGTGATTAACATGAATTTAATCACGATGTTCCTCTGCAGGAAAAGGACCATGTTTCAGAAGATCGTGGACCAGTCCAAGACCTACGAGAGCTGGGATGCTTGGACCAAATACATGATGTTAGAAACAACTCGGAAAGAGATTGTCATGTAAGTTCTGTGAGAAAAAAATAACCTGTTAAATTACTAATATCACCTATGATAACTGTTTGCTCTGTAAGCCAGTTGCAATAGATATGCAGCAGCTTGAATTTGATGCCTTTTAAAGGTTCATAAATATGAATTCACAGCATGGTGTTTTGCTTTTCCACACCACAGGGCCATGATGATGACTGCCTGCGATTTGTCAGCTATTGCCAAGCCATGGGAAATTCAGAGCAAGGTTAGATATTCCTAATGCATAATGCAATGTCACATGCAAGGCCTGATACCACAGTGATGTATTCAAACATGTAGGGCAGCCAAGGGTGTGACTGCATAGGAAAATGAAATTGCTGGGCTCTCAGCCGGCATAATGAGCCTGAAACCCCATTCATATGATAATGTGTCCATGGATGGGTTGTTTACATTCATTGTTTAACACTCATTATTATATGCGTTTCGCAGCAGACGGCGATGTAGATCATCTCACACGCGTGAGATTATATACTGCCGGATGTCATGCATATTTAAAAAATAAACATTCTTCTTTTTAGACAGGTTTTTTTTTTGGTAATGCTGTTATTATATTCATGGAAGTCTATCCAATAAGGCAAACTTTATAGTTGCAAGTGGGACGTGTGCCAGGTCTGTCTCAGTGGGAATTGTTATGTAGCGATTTCTGCTTCATTCAAGTCATTAATGGTCTCTAATGCACAGTTAATATATTTGAAATCTAGTTACACGTAAAATCCATATTCGCATCTCTCTAAATGCATCAGTAAAGGCCATAAATCAAAGTTTTTTACTTACTGTGTCCTGTAGGTGGCGTTGTCCGTCGCTGCAGAATTCTGGGAGCAGGGTGACCTGGAGAGGACAGTGCTGGAGCAGCAGCCTATTGTGAGAAAGCGCTTGGAATGAAGGGGTGGGAGGGGGCTGAGAGAAAGGGAATAAGAATGAAAAGTTCCCATGGGTCATGTCGTGATGTACTGCCTATTATGTGGTGCAGTGAATCAGAAAGAGCGGTCACAATGGCCCAGTCAAACAGACCACTCCCAAACTCCCCGTTTTCTTTAGCTGTGATTGGAAAATAATGTCAACTTTTGAAAAGTGTCTTCAACTTTAGTTGCATTTGGTTCTTCAACACCACTAATGTGTGACCCATGCTTCTGAATTTGAGGATGAAAGCCCCTCTCAGTCAGTTTAACCCTGGAGTAATGCAGTGTTTAATGCATTTCATGATGTTGTTAATAAAGAACAAAATATCTTTGAGCTGTTTGCTTTTCATACAAAGAATGTCATTTGTAATCAGTAACAAGACTGCAGTTTGTGAGTAATCTACTGGGAATCAGTTGGTTGTGGGGTTTCATTTTGATACTGAGTTAAGAACATTCTGTTTCCTTTCCAGCCCATGATGGACCGGAACAAAGCGGAAGACCTTCCCAAACTGCAGTGTGGTTTTATTGATTTCGTCTGTGCTTTCGTTTACAAGGTGAGGTCCTCCATTTCGACTAGTAAACAAAATGACATATGGGACTTCATTGATCTAAATGTTCACAGGATCCAGACGAGAGTCCATCAGGAAGCAGATACATAGTCATCAGCATGAATGCACAATGCTGGTCTTGATCAGATGTCTGTATACTTGGGTTTTATTGACTGTGAACGGCACAATGCAGGCTTGCTGGAAGTAGACAATGTGAAGTGAAGAGGCCTGGAGGAAGTTGGGTTCGAGGGTTGGGTTTTGACACAAATTTCACAAAGGAGAAAAAAAATCTTACAGTATTATTTATGCAGTTGTCATTTCAATGTAAATGCATTCATGCCACCTTTAAGCTGCATAAATCTTTCAAATTGAAAGGCGATAATACAGCATCTAGCATGTCTTAGAAGATGTCTATTTGCTCAACATTACACCTACAATACTACCACTTTACTCACCCCCAATCTTCTTGCAGGAGTTCTCTCGCTTCCATGTAGAGATCACACCAATGCTAGATCGTCTGCTGAACAACAGGAAGGAGTGGAATGCTCTGAAGGAAATTCATGAGGCCAAGGTTGCCAAGCTGGAAGAGGCTAAAAAAGCTAAAGAGGAAGCAGATGGTGTCGCCTCAGCTGCTAAACAAGGTAGATAGTGACTGAAATGCTGTCTCACAGTCTCTTAAAGCAATGGTTCACTCTAAAATGTGGAACACAAATTATATTTTAAAGAATCTGTACGCTACTCTTTACATAAAGTGGGTGTAAAACAGCACAATAGAATCATGAAAGTCCATGTTTACTGAGGAGGACAAGGTTTTCAGGACTTCAAAAAAGATAAAAATTTCCAAAAAAGAAAATTAATTGCAATTGACTCGCCCTCAGTCCATCTAATTTTATGCAAATAAATTTGAAGAACTCTAGTTTTACATCTCTTGACCTCTAATGGACTCTCTGTAGTGAATGGGTGCCGTCAGAATGAGAGTCCAAACACTTGTTTGAAAACATCCCAATAATCCACACCACTCCAATCCATCAGTTAACCACTTGTGAAGCGTTTCACGTCACAAGATGTGGAGCTGGTGAGCAAGTGATGTATTGCTAAATTTCTCCAAATCTTTACTGATGAGGCAGCGAACTCATCTACGTCAATATATTTTAAATATTTTTTTCATTTATCTATTCCTTCAAACTTGAAATAATGTTTTGCCACAAAGTTACTGTTTTACTTCATATGGACTACTTTTTTGGCTTTTGTACTTATACTACTTATATTACTTACTCTGTATGGGAAAAAAGCAGCATGAACATTTTTCAAAATGTCACCTTTTGTGTGTTGTATGAAGAAAACGACAGTTTTGAAACAATTTCTTTATCTAAAATAAATATATGTATTTTGAATGTAAAGTGTACAAATGGATTGACATGTCATTCATTTAATTTTTCCATATCCATATTCTCTTTCTTCACAGGAAACTCGGTCCAGGCCCCATCTCAGTCCAAGACCTGTGTCATTTCCTAGACGTCAAACTGCACAGTAACAGAAAGTAAAAATGTATGACAATGTACCCATAATTCACATTGCTTTGATTATTTCTCTGCAGGATGTCCTGTTGTAATTATTTGCACTAGTCTTACATTTATAGGTTAAGTAAACCTTTTAGTGTGAGTAACAGACTGTTGAAATGTCTCAGTGGTGACACCAGGTTTTGTAAAAACTTCAGTGACAGTGTCTGAAAATGTACAGAATATAAGTGAGTAAAGTGTAAATGCACTTGGAAAGTCAATGTTACTTTTTTTTCATTATTAATATGTAGAATTGTATCAATAAATATAAAACGAGAAAAAAATTTTAAACTTTGCCTTGTTTTTTTTTTTTAATCACTTTTAAGTTATTGCAGCTGTGTTGCTGTGCAAAATACAACTTCTGCCCCTAGGATGCAGTGCAGTTACGTGTGTGTGTGTGTGTGTGTGTGTGTGTGTGTGTGTTCGCGCGCGCTAGTGCTAACTGTCCCACTGGGACATGCATAACAGCCTTACAGAAGCGTTGGATAACACCTAGGGGGTGTTGGCTTAATCGACTGGGAAGGATGAGAGCTGATTGGCAGCACAGCAAAAAGAGGCGGGCTCAATGCTAGCATTTACGTCATGTCACAGACGCAGTCAGTGAACGTCAATGGCTATGATGTCACATCTTCTGCTACATTTACCTCACTCTCGCAGCAAAGAGGTGGAGTCCAGAAAATCTGCAACCACTGCAAAAGCCAAAATTAGCTCTGACGTGACGGCAAATACACACACCTACTGAGATAGATGTGCATCCCCCCCCACACACACAGTGCCTTAGGGAATGATTATTCTGACATCTGAATCACAAACCAGCAGAGCGGCAAATTGCCACCAGCTCTCCGAATGGCTGCATTAACAGTGCTCTCATTCAGCATGTTCTGCTACATACCCTCAGTGAAAGGAACCGCCACAATTAGTTTCTCTATCTAAAATTGTAGGCACTTTGCATGGATACAACACGGGATGCCACTTGCCATTGGCTGGCTTTTCAATGCGGCAACCAATCAGACGGTTTCCAGCTGAGCTATTCTGTTTATGCAATGCGTAATGTCATTTGGAGCATGTGGAACAAAAAGTGACAGCCTTAAAGCGAGTGCTGCTGGGTTTTTAAAATCCTCTTTCTAAAGTTGCTATTCAGCACTTGTTCCAGGAATAGCATTGAATTCATTGGGAGGTATTATTGCAGTTTACTGCATTTATTTAGTGATGAATGAATCACAAAATTGAAGGTTGTTCATAATGGATTTTATTTTTTGGAGGCAAAACAATGGATATATGTAATTTTTATTTCTTTATTTTATTTTTTTACAGTATATGAGGATCAGTTTCTACAGTTTAATAATGTAAACAATCTCGGAAGAGAAATGTGTTCAGTTTAAAAGGAAGCCATCATCTTCTTTTTTAAACTATGTACATGAATTAAAATATAATTTATGACATCAAATAATTTCCACTATATAGATTTGAGCTAGGAAACTAGATTTTAACAATTTAAAAATACTGAAATGCATTTGTCTCCACATTCTCAAGATGTATGAAAATCACACAATACCGAGAGAAAAAAAAGAAAAGAAAACCAACACCATTTCAAGACATCCAAGCTAAGTGGCATATAAATTAAAAAAAAACCTCAAAACATGTAAAAATATAAAATCATACTAGCAGTTTTTACCAAAAACTATGTTAAAAAAGGAAAATCATAACGAATTTGATAGTCATTAGATGTATAGTCAACAACAACAAAAATAACAAAGAAAACAATGTATGCCCTTTGATTCAGATTTTGTTTCCACAAAAGACAAGGTCTTGAAGCAGCAAAACAATGTGACATGGATGTGCGATCTATTAACTGATGCTTTTGCACCGTAACGACACAAACGCTAGATCCACTTCTTGATAAAAACGATACAAGGTTTAGCACAAAATTTAAACTTTCCTCAAATATATTCACTGCTGATTCAATCTTGCAAGAGCATGTACTTTGTGAACAACAAATTGCAGGGCCATAGATGCAGTGAATTAAAAGTGACATTTTGTATGAACTAAGAAAAAAAAAAAAAGAGGAAGAAATCACTTGCACACACTCTCTCTCACACACACAGGGTCAAGCCAAACGATCATGACATTCTTGAAATGGATTTGATGCGATACCGCATTTCTGTATCCAAACATCAAATGTACTTTTTGGTCAACTTGTCTAGCGATTGCTAAAATGAGGGCTGGAAAAATGTATTGCATTGAAGAAGGTTCCCTTTGGATTTTTTTTTATTTCTTTTTCTTTCTTTTTTTTAACCTTTTTTATTATTATTTTTAATTTGGATCTGTACATTCTAGATTGACAGTGTTGAAATGTATTGAAGTGTTCCGAGACACTGAATAAAATGGTCTATAACAAATTATATAATCTATATATTTATCTACACAAACACACAAATATATATATATATGTATATATATAATCATATATATGTATATACCTTTTATAATATGGCTGTATTGAAAAAGTTTGCTTGCTTCAGTAAAGAAAACACTCTGGATTGTAAAGGAAATCAGACAGGACTGATAGCTTTGTTTTCCACTAAGGTTTAAGGCTCTCCCTGTGAGATTGGGCTGTCTGTGTATTTTCCTAATAAAAAAAGTCCCTCTCTGCCAGCAATTCTAAACGTCTGCCTTTTTTTTTTTCGACCCATCTGATCCGACTGCAACGTACAGTACAGATCTGATTACCCTTAAAACAACCGATCTCTTCAATAAACCCTTCCCTCATGAGGAAGGCTTTCTTAGCGGTATTGCATCTCAATTGCATAAAAAAGAAAAACATATTAAAGTCATTAAAAAGAACCATTTCTAAAGGGACACTTTATACAACTGTGTTTGACTTATGAAGCCATATCAATGAAAATTCCCTTCTGGATCTCCCTGTATTGCTTAATGCTGCATCGTCGGGTTCACCAACAACCAATCAGAGCCACACGTCACCACATCGCTGTACAGCACATTGTTTACACAAGACACAGTGCTATATACACATTATATACTTCTTCATATATATATATATATATATATGTATATATATATATATATAATCATGTAAACCAGCACATCTCTCACTTATTTAGTAGTATACATACTAAGCACAAACACTCATTCAGTTTAAGATATTATAGGGCGAACTGGTCAAAAGCGGCTGTAATATTCAGAGGCCGTGACCACGTAACAGCTCAGTACCTTAAAAGGGAAAGCCGAAAGGCACGTCCTGATAGGGTACTTCAACACTGAATAAGGCGTTCTATACTTAGTGTGCGCTCTAGTAAAAGTCGAAAGAGAATTCAGTCATGTAAACATTCAGGTTTGGGGTGTGTTTCTGGATAAAGGGGGGTTAAGAGAGGCCGCCGGCTCTCTCATACACACACTCGCTCACTCGCTCACAACTGCACTAGATCCACAGGCCGAAGGTTAGAGGAGGAGACCCCCACGGAACAAAAGCAACGGGTCCCGGTGTATAATAAGGGACGAACCCATCCCTAGACCCCGTAAAAGACACGGACGACACGCAGTTACACACTGGTACACAGTTAGACTCCAAAAAACACGCACAAAGGACAAAGAGAGAAGTAGCCACAAGGTAAGAGCTAGAAAAAACCCGCAGATCTTCCCCTGTCGGAAAGGAGAGAGAGAGTAAAAAAAGAGTGTTTGAGCTTATAGAGAGAAAGAGTATGAGAGAGTGACATGTAAACAAAGCAGAGATACGACCGTATCTCTAATGGGATTGAGCTCTGGAGAGATCTTCCTCCGAGTTTACCGCCACCCTTCTCTCAGCAGCGCTCCAATGCGTCAACCGCCTGGATGTCTGGCAGGGCTGTGCTGCTGGGACACTCGAATCGCTCCACTGTACTGAGCCCGATGGGACGGCCGTTACAATCGCGTTTGTGATGGATACATTCTCGAAATACGTTTCCCTCGGATTGGGATGCTAAACCGGATCGGGTCGCGTTCTGACAAGTAAAACGGTAAAAGAAACTGGTGTGTATTTCTGCGCCCCAAAACATAATGACTGTTTTCAAACAGGTTTCCAGTTGACCCTTCGCACAATACTTTGTCTTGACAAGCCATGCCGCTCCTCATGTCCTCACGCAGAGCTAAAAGCGCAGACAGAGATGAAGCAGGTTACTCAGATTTCAAATCTTTAAGAAATTCAAACAACAAATACCATTTTGTTGCGTTTAAAGTGTCATGTGAGATCGCTGAAGTGCCTCAGTTGAAGAAGCATGTGGACCGATTATCCGATTATCTCTTTATTAGTTATAGCATGAAATAAACATGAATGAACAGAAGGTATCTGCACATGACATGCAGTAAAAAAAAGTTTGTTTTCTCAAATTATAAATTGTGTGCACAATTTACTAATTTATTCCTATGATTAGAGCGTATTAGTAATTTTGTTTTCTTGCATGTACATGGCTCCTTAGTGTCTTGTTTCAACCATGTAAAAATTTTCAAGTTCAATTCAGCAACGTTAATCTATTCTGGTTTGTTCTGGACATTGTCAATCAAACTCCCTGCAAAGGGTCAATTGGTCAGCCAAAGGCAAAGCCCCGCCCCCAAACAATAACCAATGGCAATGTCTTAGCTGCACAAAAAAACTGATAAATGTATTGATACATCTATGTATCAATCTATACATCTGTATCTGAAAAGTTTTTAGCTCAGATAACAATAAAAATAACACACTTCAGCTTTACGGTAGTACAGTCGAGTTTGGACTCGGTTGTGTCTAACAGCCAGCAGCAAACGCCCTTCAAACCCAGAGGAGGGCGAAGGCCAGACCAAAGAAGCACTACCTCGTTTGAGTGCATAGATGAAATCAAGGAAGCACTAAAATTACAAAAAGACTACTTTTTTCTTGACTTATTGATTTGTAAACTCTACCTTGTAGGATTTTTTTTGTTGTTGTTTTTTTAAATTCCACTTTTAATCCATTGTAACACACACACACACACACACACACACATAGAGTTGAACATCCACAAAATTTCGCTAATACAAAGCTTGTTTATATATTTGTACGACAAAATGGTGAAAGCACCTTGCAGGTCTATGAAGTGTGGGGTACAAAAAAAAAAAAAAAGCACACGCACGTCACAACAACCGATGGAAAAGAGTGCGGTTTGCTACGAAGCCCGAGCCGCTCGCGACGTCATGAATGGCATCAAACACACACGAGAAGCAGCACTTGTGTCTGGTGTCTCAGAGCTGATTCTGTTCCTTTGTAATCCTTTCACCCCATTGTCCTCCGATCCTCAGTTAGAAGTGACAAGGTCTATTTTTTTGTATTCCAATGTTCAAAATGTAAACATGAAGAAGTGCCTTGTTTGAGGTGCTGAGGTGAGTCTCGGACGGGGCGTGACGCTGGAGGCATGGTAAGGCGCGTATCAGCGATGCAGGCTCCTCTGGGCCTCTTTCAGCAGAGCGTCAAAGTCCAGTGCATCATATTTGCTCTTAACCGGACCGGGACCCGCCTCATCTGAACAGCAAAACACACACAGTTAGTTTATCACACTAGGGTCATCTGCTAAATGCAATTTATAATGGCTTAAACATATTTCTTGTAAATATGTAAAACATGATCATACTTATTGATAGATATAGTTTACTTAATACTTTCTATATTTTTAATAATACAATTTTTATATAATAGAATCTCTAAATTAATCTTGCTAAAATATAAAAAAAAATTATACAGATACATTCTATATATAACATTTTAAGCAAAAAAAAAAAATACTATAATCATGCATAGAATAGAAAGATATCTTCATTCAAAGAAAATAAAAAAATGCTTATTTGCTTTTGATGTCAAACTCTACTATAGCAAAATTACCTGCCACTTATTTATATGTAATTAAAAATTTTGAATGTTTTTTTTTTAAATATATTTTTATTTATCATTTTTAATTCTAGTTTGTTTTGGTAATTTTATTGTGTGTTTTTTTCATTTTTATATTAAAAAACTGTTATGCTTTTTAGTTTTATCATTTATTTCTTGTCATGTTTTTAATTTCTATTAGTAATTTTTTTATAAATTATTTGTATTTTCTTGTATTTTAGTTACTTCAAATGATTTTTTTACTATTTATTATAAATTATTTGTATTTTTTTGTATTTTAGTTACTCCAAATGATTTGTTACTATTTATTTTAAATTATTTGTATTTTCTTGTATTTTAGTTACTCCAAATGATTTGTTACTATTTATTATAAATTATTTGTATTTTCTTGTATTTTAGTTACTATTTATTAATTACCGGCCCAGTGTCTGTTATAATCTAATTTTTATATTAAATCACACTTGAGCGGTTGCATTTTTTGAACAAATCTCATTTTTCCTATTCCATGTGTATGTATGCCAAGTTACTAATCTACATAATGAGCTTTTGCATTGCAAAATTTGAATTGATTTCAATATTTGATTCATTTTTGTTTATGTCTGAATGATAAACGATTTTTGAAATGTGCTGGGAATCAAAACCAATGGACAATCACTGACCCTAACACCAGCATCATTCATTTACAAAACATACAATCATTTGACCACTACTGTCCGTAGCATTTTCATATTTTGATACAGACTAGATATAATCTGACTCAGCACACAGAGTTAGATGATGAGTCGTATTTAAAAAGCAAGCTTTTTCATTATCGTCGTCTGGAACTGACTTCACACATTATTTAGTCGGTGGACTTGATGTAATAGCATGCACTGCGGCGCACTGCCCTGACTATAATTAAAACGGCACCCTGCTTTTTCAAGTGGGTCAACCAAGAATCAAAAAGTCTTTTTTTCCATTTAAATGCAAATGAAGTCGAATTAGGCCGTTTATTAGCTTATAAAATGAGTAGACACCTTCCTCTGACTCAGAACAGAGCACCAGACCTGATGCAAAGACCCTATTATGGATATTTTAAAATGGTCTTTCATGCAGTGTAACAATTGAGTGAAAACATCCTGCAAAGTTTTAAATCTGGAAGTGAACTGTGTATAAACTCCCAATACAATATCTGTCCTTAAAATGGCATAATAGGGGCACTTTAAATGAGATCGACCAATCATGGGAGGTATTTGGAAAAACGAATCGTTAAACATTGAAAAAGGTCAAAATACATATTAAAAGAAAATGAAAGTGTTTTTTGACCTTGCATGCATGTCTGTTGTGTGGGACTCCTAAAACCAAAATATGAACCTCTTATTACCTATAATAGGAGCACTTTAAAGAGACAATGTTTTTATACCCAGATCTATGTAACGTTTCCGACTGAACCGCCGGCTGCTGCTCCCTCCGCTTGGACCGAGCGAGTCCCACCTGTGCCTTGAGGTCTGGCCGTTCTGAGCCGGTCTCAGCGTGATCACCCCACAACGCTCCCTAAACAAACACACAAACGCACAGCGCTCCATTAACTCATTCAGAGCATTATAACGCCAGAGAACTGGATTGAAATGGAACCTACTCATTTTTGATGACCACTTTACAGTCCTCCGGACGGCCGAAGGCCTCAAAGCGCTTACGCAGCATGGACTGAGTGACGCTGCTCGGAAGGTTGTGAATGTAGATCACTTGGCACTTGTTCTGCAAATGCACAGTGGATTAGAACAAATAGGCTCGACGGCACTTAAAGGAAACGAATAAGACATAAGATGCATCTACGTCTTGGATGATTAGGTTAGTGCTGCGACTAATAAAATCGTTTTGAAAACACGACCTACCACATCATTCTCTTGTCCACACTTTGTCTTGCTTCTTTTTTCAGCTGCTCCGTGGCATGTTTCTGAGCTCTCGTCGCTGAAAGAAGAAGAACAGGGTTGAGTTATTCAAAACGGCTAAATAAAAGTAAATAGCATACTGGGATTTGTGCTGCATTTCATTCTTAGTCAGTCGTACAGGTAGGATATTTCTACCCTCACAAAAATGAACCATGCTTTTTCTACAACCCTGCCGAAAAAAACCCAGCATATACTTTTTGAAGCTGGGATGCTGGTTTATGCTGGTCATGTGCTGGTAAAGGAAACATACATAACCAGTGTTGCTCTGTAAAATACAGATTGAACCACTGATGGCAGATGGACTATTTTGACAATGTCTTTTATACTTTTCTGGACCTTCACAGTGTTTATTACTTGGCAGTCAATGGTAGAGTCACAAGCCTCCTGGGATACATCAACAATACTTCGCAGTTTTAAAGTGAGAAGTTCAGAATCTCTGAATTCACCAAAACACAAAGATGGAAGAACCACGGGAGCGTTCAGTACCTGAAGGAGAGTTTGCAGCCGGGGGAAGGAGGCGAACAGGACACTGGGGACTGGGCATCCAGCTCCGGGGTGGGAGAGCGGATGGGCGAGGGCTGACTGGTCTGCTCTGGACCGGGCGAGGACAACACCATGGGCGAATCAGCCTCAGTCCTTTGCTGGCAGTTCGTTAGGAGCCTCTCCTCAGGTCCCTCCATCTCCCCATCTTTCACAGCCAACTCCTCCTCCTCGCGGCACTGAGAGACGAGTGCCGGCGTCATCTTGCAATTCTCTCCCTGACCCAACAGGCAGTAATCGTGGTCCCCGTACGCCCGTTGTGTCCCTCCCTTAGTGTCTGTGTCGCAGGTTTGGCCCATCCGGCGCAGCTGGGCGTACAGCTCCGTCTGCTCTGGGAGCTTGCGTATGTGTGCCCGTGCCAGGCACGAGCTCTTGGTGGTGAGCTCAGCTTTCCCGTCAGGTTTGAAGAGCTCGTCCTCCACTGGTTTATGGGGGGGTGTGGTGGGGGGAGTCAGGCCTGGAAAACACACGCTCATTAATCACCACCAAACGCGCTCCAATATCACCAAACGCTCTGTTATTAGTCGGCCAGAAAATGAACATAATTAATAAAGCTTACAAAAGGATTCATACATAATATTAAGCATGTGTAATATATAATAATGAAAGATTAACTTGAACTAGCGGCGATAGCCGAGGCAATTATCTCCAGTGCTACTGCTCACAAAAAAGTATTCAAGTTTAGAAAGTTGCACATACAACACTGTTTCAAATGCTGGGGTCAGGAATTGTTGCATTTATTTATTATTAACACATTATATTGTTTCAAGTTGTCAGTAAAGATATTTATGTTGCTAAAAATGTATATTTCAAATAAAATAATAAAACACTTAATATAAAGTGGGACCAAACGCAGCCCTTTTGAACTTCCTGTACATAATCCTCTATATAGCTATGATGGTATGCACAAAAATATTATTTTTTAACTGACAACAATCAGAGTCTTGATCAGCAAATAAGGCATATTAAAATGATTTCTGAAGGATCATGTGACACTGAAAATTTAGCTTTGATCACAGAAAAAAATTACATTTTCAAATATACTCAAGTAGAAAACGGTTATTTTTAAATTGCAATAACACATCACAATATTTGATCAAATAAATGCAGCTTTGGTGAGCAAGTGTTTCTTTCTATAATATTTTAAAAAAAACTCGCTGACCCCAAACTTTACAACAGTAACAAGCATACAGAATACTCATTTAGTCTAACTTTGACACATCATAACATAGGTTACATTTGAAATCCTGTGCAACTGGCAAGCTACTAGCATGTGTGAGAACATATGAGGTGAATCAAGCGCTAACAGCCAAAAATGGCACACTTATAAAAATACCCCTCACTGAGTGCGTAATATTACCTGCTGTGCCACACAGTTCCACAGAGAGAGTCTGCTCAAAGGGCTTGTTGGCATACTGCGCGTCTCTGATCAGAAAAAACACAGAAAAAGACTGCATCTATTAAACTCTTACATGAGCAAGAATAACAGAGAGAAAGAGAGAGAGGGGAAAGGATACAGGCTCAGAAACATAATGCATCAGATTTAATGTTTCAGAGGTTTATATTTGTCTTCTAATGACATTTGGAGCAGGGTTTGATTGATCTTGGTTGTTTTACTTCACACCACGTCTGAGCTGTGTACACGCATATGCAGAGAACAACTAATGACTGTAATTGGTAGAAGAACCTCAGGGCTATTTATAGAAAAGTTTTACTCCGAGAGACCAAGTGTTTTGTTATGTAAAAACAGCAACTCTACAAGCCTCCTCCGGGCAATTTTGAAGATGGACGGGGTCCAGCGGTGGTCTTAAACTGTCGGCCTGGAAGTGTTCCAGGGCTCAAGAATAGATTAGATATGAATGGAACACACACCCGTTGGATTTAGACGCCAGCGGCAGACAGAGGCAGGAGCGTTTCTCTGCAATCAGAACAACAGACACTGTTAGAGATCAGCCAGTTCCTCAACTGGCTCTTTGAATATTAAAATCATGCTTAATGGCACATTACAGGTTGTTTTGATTACCGAGTTTTTAAAAGCATTACTAAATAGATGCAAAGAACTTCCAAACAAAAAAGTTCTAATCTACTGGCAAAAACAAATGCATACATCTAAATTACATCAATTATATATTACATATCACAGATGAATATCCAATTTGTGCTGTGATATAATATCTTTTCCGAATACAGAATTTTTTGTAATTAATTGCATATTAATATAAAATGTATTATTTATATAGTCATAACTTCAAATTAAATCTCCATTTTAATTAATGTAGAAATAACAAAAAGATGGTATATTTTAAGTAGCCTATTATTAATAAGGCCAGTATAACTGACACCAATACGGCTACTGACATCCCTATTAAATGCATTTTTCGGTGCCAGAACCATATTAACATGTCTTTTTATGTTCATAAAGTCTACTATAACAATATGCTATGCTACACAGGATACTGCATTAAATATTTTTACTGTGTTATCCTTAAGAAAGCAAAAAAAAAAAATTGCACTATGAAAGGGTTACTCCGCCCCAAAATATTGGCAATAATCACTTACCCCAATGTCATTCCCAACCTGTTTCGTTCATCCTTGGCACACTATTTAAGATATTTTGACTTAAGAAACTTGTGACTGTCCCATTTCAGTAATACTGTCAAGGTCCAACGTAAAGTACTCATCCCTTCACTAAATCCAGATTGAATCACTGATGGCAGATTTTGACAATATCTTTCCTGCTTTTCTGGACCTTCACAGTGTTCATTACTCAATGGAACAGTCACAAGCCTCATCATAAAAATCTTAAATTGTGTTCTGAAGATGAACAAAGCTTTTATTGGTTTGGAGCGACATGGAGGTAGATGATTAATGACAACATTAATTTTGGGGTAGTGTATCCCTTTAATTTGTCAATTTTAAATAGTGATATTTGATTATATTTTAATTCGTCATGAATTACACAATGTTTTTTTTGTCTGTTGTCATGTGAACCTATACTTTAAGGAGTGAACTTGTTCAGTGACTCATGTCTTACCATCACTGCAGCAGATGTTACGGGCCTCAGACGTCTTGTGAGAGATGCTCTTGTGGCTGCTATCAGAAGGAGGCTCAGCGGGAGGATGTTTGACAGCATTCTCCTCCTCGCTCGACTGGCCGCAGTTCACACGCACTCTCTTAGCGAACCGACTAGGGAAGGAGGCCAGCCGACGAGAGCGCCTGACCGAAAAAGAGCCTTCCTCCGGCTCGGGGCTCTTGGGGCGCTTTGCGGCCTTCTGCGAGCTCTCGCAGTCCGAGTCTTTGGGGGAGGAAGAAAGCTCAGCGCCGAGCCGAGCCGTGGGCCCTCTGCAGTGGATATAAGGAGGGCTGTGCATTCGGTAAGGCTTGCTTACGTCGAAGGAGCTGACGGCCTCTAGCAGCTCCTTCAGCAGGGAGTGGGCTTTGATTTCCCTGCGGCGAGTGAAAGGAGCCCTTGGCTGGAGAGCTGCTTTCTGAGGGATCACGGGAAGGCTGCGGGGGACCGGAGAGCTCTCGGTCTTGGCCTTGCGCTCTTTGCGATCCCAGCTGGCCTGTTTGCGGATGGGCAGGCAGTATGTGTGCATGTATTTGATGAGCTCCACAACAGAGTGCAGTTCTTTCTCAGAGGAGAACTGGGGCTTCGCCGGCTCGACACACGCCATGCCCTCGCCCTCGCTGCCGGACGACTCCTCCTCTTCTTCCTCGGAGTCACTGTCCTCTTCATCATCCTCCTCCTCCTCTTCCTCAGTGTCGGCGGAGGGCTGGTCCTCGGTGGTGAGGTGGCGGTGGAGTTCAGTGCAAAGTCGACCGGAGGGCCTCGCCGGACGAGGCTTACGCTCCTGTGTGCTTGATTTGTCCTTCTGGGGAGGAAGGAAGAGACGTTTCATTTAATCGTTTTGATATTAAACACACTGTAATATAAACACAATGAAATGTAATAAAGCAATAAGGCTCGAGAGGTTGTGCATCATGTGATTTTATTATTCTGCTAGTCTCAACGTGAAGCGGAGCGGTTGAATTGAGTGAATTACTGCTTTTATGAAAAAGCTGTGAGCAGCAATACAGTAAAGTACATAAATAAGAGAAATGATCATTTATAATGTACAGTACTATTTAAATCTTTGGTCTCACTAAGATTCATGTATTTATTTTGCAAGGACAAGGAATAAATTGATCGAAGGTGACACTAAAGACATTTATAAAGTTACAAAAGATTTAAAATAAATTCTGTTCTTTTAAGATTTCTTTTCCACAAAAATATTTTCTCTTGACCGCTTTGATAATAATCAGAAATTAATGAATCGCACCCAAAGTTACGTTTTTTTGGTTACATCATTTATGTAAGTGTATTGTGTATATGTATTATCCATATATAAATACATATACTGTGTATATTGTGAAAATATTTACATTTATATTCTTTGATTTTATATTATATATAAAAAAAAAATATTTAAACGCATTTTTTTTAAATACATACCTGTTGTTTTTATCTATACATAATAAATATACACAGTATGCACACGCATATTATATTTTAGGTTATTAATTACTTTCTTCAGCATCAAATCAGCATGACTTCTGGAGAATAACTTAAGACAACGATGGTTGAAAATTCAGCTTTGATCAAAAATAATTTAGATTTTAAAAATATATAATAAAAAACTGCTTTTTCAAGTTAAAGTAATATTTTGGAATATTGCTGTTTTTATATAATCACATAATTGTTGAGGATATAAGACTTTCAAAACTTAATAAAATTCACCTTTATTATGGTAGTATATATTACACACTCAATTATTAAAATATATTTTTTTAATATGTTTATAACAAAAAAAAAAAAAAAAAAATTAAAATAGCTCTATAATGACAGAAGTAATAAAAATGAAAAACAGCCTGTTTGAAACGGTTATAATGTTAAGCACTTGCTTATGGCATTCGACAGTGGTTTGCAGAGAGCTATCTTTTGTAACGCCCTTCTGAAACACGCGAGGCACGCGGGGCAGCTGAACCCCTAGAGTCTATTTCAGAGTGTACTTCGCTCTAAGGTTACTGTGACAAATGTGTCAAGGTTAGTTGCAAGATATTCTCTCGGTATCTGAAGAACTACTGCTTGTTCTTTTAAGTAATCTCAAACCCAGTGAACATTGCCCTTTAGGCTGGGTAGAGGCTGTGGCTTTGCTATGACAGATGGCTGCACTCAACTCTAATGCGACAGCAGCCTTAGCCGAGGTGAGGCGTGCCAAAGCGGAGCGACTGAATGAGGAACCGCAGGCTTCACAGGCTCTGGAACTTCCAAGCGCAAATCCTCAGTGTGGTTTCTAAAGGCTGGCGTGAGCTAATTAGGCATTAGCATTGCGGTGGGAATACGCTGGTGAATAGCATGCGTGCTAACATTGAGGTAGTTCAATCTATTTCCTATTATGGCGTCACATGTTTTGAACTGGAGCTTCCTCTCACCTTTGGCGTGGGCCTCACGGGTTTGACATGTTGGCTCCTGCTGCTATGGCGATGCACTTCTTTGTGCGAATCAAGGCCCGCAGGCACATTAGGGGGCGACAACAGGAGCTTTTTAAGCTGTCGAGGGAATGAGAGGCAAGGGATTATAATTTGACGACACATGGTGCATTTGAAAAAAATCAAGAAAGGTTGCATTTAAATACATAAAGAGACACATGTATCAAGCAGTTCTGTGCTGAAGCCACGGTAAGAACGAGACGTTCGAGTTACTGGAAAATCTGAAATGCAAGTCCGGCGCAACCAGAGAAAGCAAAGTAAGAAGCAGCACAATCCCTTAAGCGATTGTTAATGTGCCAACTTGGCAGGTCTGTCCACGTCTCTCAGTGTCCATTGAGGAAACTGAAGGGGCGCTGAGGGTTTCAGCTTCTGTGTACCAAACCGTTTTGGCATGCACTGGCCATCTATGCCATGAAAACATGTGCTCAGCTGTCCCTGTTCGTGGTTCTTCAATGCACCCCTTGTTTTGCACACAGACTGGCCTCATTTAGGGGTTGGGGTGTAACTGCGGACATCGCCAGCAGAGGGGGCTCTCAGCTCTTACACCCAGACTAAACCCTTGCTGTGAGACTCCAGGAGGAAGCTACATTAAACAGAAACTATTCCATTGTTACTGAATCATCTAACAGGGAAATGCATCTATCTAGACTCGATAACTGACACTAACCCTGGTTTAACCTGGTTACATAAGTTACTGAAATAGTTAACATCAAATAGCCATAACAACACTCTGTCACTTATATTAGGTGGCACTGACTACTATGTACTTCAAAACATAAGTACTTGTGTTGATATTGTATTACAAAACACTTTTGCTGCTATTTAGGTTAATATGGGTAAAGTTAAGGGCAGGTTTGGAGTTATGGGTTGGTTTAAGTTTGGGTTAAGGTGCAAGACAAGGGTCAACGGTGTGATTATGTATTTGTTTTACAGTTTGTGTACTTACATGTACTAATAATGTACTTACAGTGTACTTACCAAAGAAAGTACTGGTAATATAAGATAACTAGATGGAGTAGGGTTAGGTTAAGGGGTAAATTCAGAATTAGAACCAGGTTATTACCTAGGTGTTGTAATTATTTACAACATTCATTACTTGAACATTTCAAGTTGTATAAATTAATATTGATGCATTGAAAAAGGGCTGATGGTATATTTATAAGCCAATTAAAAATTGGTCAGTGTCAGTCCGTGATAACTAATTCACCCTGTTTTACAAAGCATTACTTTTCATGATAAATGCTCCTGTTTTCCATGTTGCTTGAGCATAAACAATCAATTTCGTTGGAAAAACTACTAACAGGTTGTATTACAGGTATTTTCAGTCCTAGTGGCACCAAAAAGTAGTCGTATTCTCAGACGAATACACATCATTTTCATCAGTTTAAGAATAATTTGTCCCTCCTTCAGACATCTCTTGTGTAATTTGGAGCTACAGCCTGTAAGTTAGTCTTTTTTGGTATCTCTGAGGCAATGATTATCTCAGTAATCAGATGGTGGCCTTTCATCGGCGCCAAACAATGCAATCCTAGAACAATGTGAATTGTGAAAGGTATTGAGGGAAATGTAAGACGGTCATTACTGCAAGTACTACTACCAGTCTCTAAGGTAAAAATCACAAAACGCACATGACAAACTGGAAAAACAGCTACAGTACAATACAGGACATGGCAACCAATTGCACAGGAAAAGCAGTGAAAGAAGGGGTTGAAAAGCTGTCCGACGGGTAATAACTGTTATAACTGGTTTCACAACGTACACAGATGAAATTGTTGGGGTCTGTGAGCTGAGAGGGACAGATAACAAACACGCCGACTCGTTCCAGGAAGCAGTGTCTTAAGAAAGAGTTGAGAGTTGAGTTCTCTCATAAAAGGTGGGAAAATAGAGAGCTGCTGTAGAAGTCAATTTCGTGACCTGAAGGAATCAAAGATCTGGGAAGTAGATATAAGCATTCCCTTAAAAAAGTACCATGGTATTACCAGGTTTTTGGACATTATCGTGATGCTAATTGCTAATGCTAAGGGATTCTTTGAAGTACACTACTGTTTAGTAAAGGTTAGGTAGGAAGGTTTGGTTGAGAGACCAAGGCTACATTTATTTGATACAGTAAAAAGGTAATATTGTGAAGCATTACTACAATTTCAAACATGTTCTATATTTGAAATAGGGATGTAACAATGCACCCCGAGCTGAATAACCGTCCCTCTGAATAATGCAAAGCAAGTCGTATTTAAATGTTGAACCAAGGAAACACAGACCATTCTGTTTTTGCTTCAAATTTGGAAGTTATACTATTTAATTTAAATCCAAAACTGTTTATGATGCATGAATGCAGCAATTTTTCTTTGGATCGTGATTAAAATGCAGTGCCTGTCTCTGATTTTAAATGCAAAGAGTACAGGCAAAGCCTTTCTTTATACAATGATATTTCTTTTCTTTTATTAATTGTTATAATTTAGTTTTGTTATTTGACATATTTCAATTTCACAAAAGAAATTTGCCACATTTTGTCAGATAAATGAATAATTTGCCTTCATGTATCGCTCGCACCGTGAGTTGAGTGAATCATTACATCCCTATTTTAAAATGTTAATCATTCCTGCAATGGTAAAAAATCCCTGTTTTGAACGGTAGCGTACAATTTCAATACTATGGTATTCATACGCTGCCATGTAATACATCAAAGTACCATGTTATTGCCATCAGATACTATCACAATACCATGGTATCGCCAAGGTACTTTCTTATAAGGCTCAGAAGAAGATAAGAGCAATGGTATTGTATGGGAAAATGAAAGCCTAGAAAAAGTTCATAAAAACATAAAAACGATGTCCGCGTTCCACATCCCTGCCTGTGAAGAGGATTCTTGTTAGATCGGTTGCTTAAAAAGAAAGAAAAAGCCCAAAATGAGAAAAATTCAGACCTGTGTTGCCTATCATACCCATGCTGTGGGGTAGTCAGAGGCCCATCCAAATCCACCTTAAACAGGAAGGAAGGGTTCTTACTAGAGATGGGTCTTCTGTCTCTGGGCTCAATGAGCCAGGGAGGGGCTCACTGTCCAAAGGGAGGTCATCTTCCTCCTCCTCGCCCTCCTCAGGGTCGTCCCCCAGCGAAGGGAACACAGACAGACCCCCGACTCCGTCCTCAACAATGCCGTCCAGGCTGTCTGTGAAGGCAGCGAGCAGTGCCGCATTTTCTTCCTGAAATAACAAGAAAGAAAATAAAGGCAAAGCAACGATATGGAAAACCAACACTTACAGAGTTCGTTTAAGTCTAATGCAGTTCTTTACCTCTATATAAGACAGAAACACTGAAGAATGACTGATTCATAAAAGAAGGGAGAAAAGGATTGAGAACAGTTGCAGGCCAGACTCGAACCTGCAACACCCACATGAGCACCACGGCTCTAAATATATTCAGAATGTGCATATGCACTAATCATTATGCCACTCATAATTTACTCAGCTTTCATCAAACAAATGAAGGCATTCTAATATTTTTTTGAATTTTATTATTAAAACCGGCCCTTTAAGACCTATCTTGACATACTTCTCAATGGGTTTGCTGGGTAGTGAACACAAAAACGACTTGGGACTGCAACTGCAGTGCATAATTTTGGACCGTGACCTACCAAGGCCTGCCATGTTTACTGCCCAAACATCCAATCATCAGAGAGCAAAATTACACACACCGCTAATCAGCACAGGATCGTTTAATCTACGAGTACAGATGATGGCTCCCACCTCGAATAGCTCTGGGTCTCCGCCGCTGTACTGTATGGAGGCAGGGGAGTGATCTGAGTGTTCGTTGCACCAATGCAGCTCACTGAGGCAGTTCACTGAGTCAAAATCACTGGCGTCCAGCTGCGAGAGGTCAAAGTCAGGGAAGTCAGCATCCAGGCGGTCTGAGCAGACCTCCTCTTCCCCATACTGAGAACGAAAGGGAGAAAAAAAATGATTGGTCAAAAGGCCAACATCAGAAGACACATCTAAAAAGAACGCACTCGGCCGTAAACGCTGGGAAATCAATAGACATGTCGTGACTGGGAAGGCCCTGAGCTCGTAACAGTCATCTGAATTAGTACTAACCCTCAGCACAACTTCATTACAGCTAATGAACTGAGAGCTGAAAGAAAACTAAAAGCTGACCCTGGATTTAGCTACGGTTGCACATCCTTGATTTAAAAACCAAAGCTATGGGTTTAGGGGTTTGCAGAAGGAATAAGTCATGCAAAACCTGATGAACCTTTTACTTTTAGTTTCCATATTTAAAGCATCCACTACGCTTTATTTAACATGCTGACAGTGTGTAGCTGTTTTCATGGTAAAGCCCTCTCGCTCGTGCCTTTAAAGCAGCCGTTTTTAATGCTAAAAATAGTCTCAAAATGACTTTTCTCAAGACCCATTTTCTGTTTCCCGATGTTGCACTCCATCTAAGCACTTCTGAACATAAGAACGCAGCTTACGTAAAGGTCCCTTTGAAATGTACGTCTGATTGGGGCCAGGTCCTTGAAACGCATTGGTTGACTAGTTTAGAAAATACACGTTTTTTGCACATCCTTTGCACATTTGATCGAGAAGAGAGATAAAGAGTGTGTGTGTGTGTGAGAGAGAGAGATATAAAGCACTGAGTTTGTGTGTGTGTCTGTGTCAATAAGTACTGTGAGAAGGGAAGTGGTCTAAACCCCAGGGGTACAGCAGAAAACCACACATGCCTTAATATCTCCATGTGAGCGGAGAAGCTTGCATGTTGCACTCGGATCATTTTGCTACTTGCTGTCTTGTTCGGTGGAGACGATACCTGGAGGACACCTGGTGCGAAGCTGCCTCGGTTTACAGGAGGCCGTAGCATGAATATTCTACAGGGCCCATGCGATGCATTTTTGATGACTGCTTGCACGAATTCTGCCCTCTCTGTTTCACAAAGCTGATGATCGCACTTATTCAGTTCCTTTTATTTTCTTACACTAAGCCTGGCCGAGAGGGTGCACTAAAACGAGCAGGGCGCCATTTATGATGTGGTTTTAAAATGCAGCAAACCGTATGGAATCAAACCGCAATGATTTGACAAAGAGAGTCTCTAAAGCACCTATTACCAGCTGCTGAGCTCTGATGAAATCAGGTCACAAACTGTAGCCCATACCTCCGCACCGTTTCAGCCCAATCTTATTATATCTGCAGTATTTTAATCCGCTAAGCTATTCTTCGGATAAAATCTGGTTTCGAAAACAAGGAGACTAGAGAATGATACGAAAAAAACAATGAACTGAATTTAATGTTTTAAAAATACTAAGATTATTATGAATTAATGTACGAATGAAGCATTTATAAATGCCTTTCGCTCTATATAACAAATTATATAAAACAAACAAAATGTTCATTTCTTAATTTTTGTTTTAATTAGACACTAGTGTAATTCGTATGGAAGTCATATTGATAATATTTAACCAAATATTAACATTTATAACCACCAACAATATTTGTCCATATGCTCCTATGCAATGCAAATGTTTAAAAGGTCCTAGTTTTATTCTTATTCTTAGTTATAAGTCTAACTGTGCACCACATGCATTAAAAAAACTAGTGTGAATATGGTCCAACCTATTATCAGTCTACCTCTAATAATACTGTGCGATGTGCTTATAGAATTAATGCCGGTTTAAATCAACGTCAGGAATCACAGCAGGAAGGTTTCTGCAAATGTAAAATATTTAAAAAACAGGAAATCCATTCCTGCCTGCAGCGTTTTAAAGGACTGCTCGAGAAGCCCTGAAGGTGTTGTGCATGTGCACACGTGTGTAATGAAGGTGCTCACTCAACACGCACACAGACAGCATGCAAACACACACTAAGCACTCTACGCATCCCCCTCACATGCCACTGACTCATCTCCATCCTCTGAGACCCCCCCTCCTCCTCTGAGCTCCAGCTAATCAATCTTTTTTTTTCCCCGAACCTTTTTGTTCTCTCTTCCTCTCTTTTTCTGTGTTATGGAGAGTCTCAATATCAATCAATAAAAAGCTCCTTGGGCTCTGAAGGTTTAAGGTCAATGCTGCAGTGTAGGTAGGGCTGGGAGGAATGACAGTGTATGCCATGAAACAGAAGACGTGACTTTGCTTTTCCGGTTACACTGTCAGTATATCCGTGACACCATCTATATATACATACCATATCAATATGTATATCAGTTTCAGGTATATTGCAATACATACTTATTCACAGCGATATTACTCATATTGTGATATATATACATACATATACCATAAAATATACCAAATGCAATTGGAAGCCATGAAGCTCCACTGCTGCTGACGCTCTGTAGAAACAGCATATGTTACCTCTAATCGGCTGCACACGCTTTCTAAAGGAAAGCAGCAGAGGTGCTGTTCACACGTGCCTGAATCGCCTCGCACGCTGATAAAACCACCGGCTCACCCCATTAACAGAGTCCACTACACCTAGACCTCTATTATGAGGCGACAAAATCCAGCCACATTTTCAATGCACCAAAAAGGACACATCCCACCAGTTAGCGCTAGACTGATGCTATTAAATGAACAAAAGTTAATGAGCGTAGCTGACCTACTCAAGGCAAAAGCAGTAAAGACTAATCAGTGATCTGTATAGTCAAGAATGACCTTTCCATTTACTCTCCATTAAAAAAAATGTTCCACAAAGCTCTTATAATAGGAAAGGTCATTAGACGCAACAATCAGGCAGCGAGGGGGGGATTTGCGTATGCATTTGACGCATACAATTATGCACAGCAAGCCCGAGTCCAAGGGTGCAGCAAGATAACACCCAAAACAAGCATGTCACTGAATATAGGTTTACTGCAGTGGTGTTCATATAAGTGCATGGTGCAAAAAACAACCCCGACCATGTGGCCCAGGGGCCTGTTCCATAAACCAAGATTAGAGTATAAGCCAGGCTTATTTCAGTTAGTCTGACTTCTTGCTAGTTAATTTGTATTAAAATAAGTCAGACTATCTGCCATAAGCCTGGCTTATTTGGTAAACTTGTTTTATGGAACAGGCCCCTGGCTCTTTATTTGTGTTTATTTATTTTATTCTATATCAAATGTGTGTGGTAAGAGCATCTACGGCATATCGCGTTGGCCAAAACACACAAGGAAACACGTTGTAAAAAAATAAAAATCACAGGCAATCAGGCAATCACCGACACCGCATTCGGACGGGATTAAAATCACCAAGTACGTCTGTGAAACAAAAATTTCTCTAACGACCCCCTGTAAAACTAGTTCTGTCCGAATAGGGACTTTCTATTCGGTTCTATTACTATTAAAAATAACTAATATAAACACTTTTCTAATTTAGGTTCAAAATGACTAAGACTTAATATTTTTTACAATTAAAAAGAGTATCTAAAATATAAATATGTATAAAAAAATACTGATTTAGCAGTAGAAAATGTTATTTTGCATCAAAATGTATATAATATTGAAAGCACACAAATACGCACAGAAAAACAGAGTCAGGTCTCAAAGCTTGTTTGGTTTTGAGCAGTGAAATACTCCATTGTTATGCAGAATATTTGCATCAAAAATGTTTAATTAATTAATTAAATAAATCAAGAGTTCAAAATGCATCTGAATTACACTCCAAAAAATTACAACAAAATGTGTAAAACAGCTATTAAGATAACCTATTAAATGTAAAATCATTTTATGCTCTATTTCATGAAGCATAATTTTTGAAGTTAACAAATACATTTTGTTAAGACATGAAAAAAGTGCTTCAGAATGTTTCGTAAAAAAAAAAAAAAAAAAACTTCAAAAATGTTGCAAGATTTTTAAATGCTTAAAATTTGTATTTTTCATTTGATACAAAATATGTGCATAACCTGTAATATTGCTAGATATGATTGTAACCTAAAATGATTCAATTTAATTAGATTGAAATATGTAATTTGTGATGAAAATACATTTTCCATTATTTCGATCATCAGTATCATATGATATAAATCATTCTAATATGCTGATTTGGTATTCAATAAACATTTCTTATTTTTATCATTACATGCATGGTTCTTAAATGAATAAAAAGCTCAAATAGAGCAAATAGAAATTATTTGTAATGTCACAAATGTTTTTAATATCAAATAACGGCCCCCAAGTCTTTGAACCTGTGTATGAATACTTATGAGAAAGTTTGCTAATAAAAAAAATAAATAAACAAAAACACTTCACTCGCAGCAGTTTAGAATACGAAAAATATTTCAACGTCATTCCATTTCAATTTTATTCAAGTTACAACTTCCTATTTGGTACCTCCAGGAAAAGAATTGCAAGCCATTCATTCATACGTTGACACATGACAGACCAACACAGATGTACAGGAAACTAATGTTGTTTATTTAAGAATCTTTTTACATGTCAGCCTGGAGAGACAGATTCTCAGCTACTAACCAGACCTGTTGACAGCAGCAGCGATGGCGTCATACGAATGCTTGATAACAAACATAGGAGGAGGAGAAGAAAGCAAAAGACAAAAGAGGGGCCTGTCTGGACAAGACCCCTTCGTTCCATGACAGCCTTGATCAAAGGCTCAAAAGGAGCGATGAAGCGGTGCACGCATGCAGATCTCGAGACTCGACCCTACGGCTGCTCCCTGACGGAGATATTTTCGGAAATGTTGAGCAGTTTTCAGAATATCCAAACCACTGTCACCACACACTCAAGACAGACAGAAACAAAGGGAAACAGAACAACGAGCAAGTCTTTGTCTGTCTTATAAGGCAAAAACCTTTATCCAATACCCTTAGATAGCTAACAGAACAACACAAAAGTAAAGAAAAGCAAAGGGTACACAAAGGCATGCATGAATGAATATTACTAGATCAATATAAAATCAAGATACTCTTAGGCTACACACAGTGAGAGAGCGCTGGAATTAGGACAAAAGTGACAGAAGAAAAATCTGTGGTTCTAACCTACGTATGTACAGTATTTGAAGTGCAACTGCAGAATGACACTGGAAACAGAGCAGTCACATTAAAGGAGTAGTTCACACAAAAATGAACATCACCCAAAGGCCATCCAAGAAGTAAGTTTGTTTCTTCATCTAAACAGATTTAGATAAATTTAGCATTACGTCTTGCTCATGAACAGATCCTCTGCAGTGAATGGGTGCCGTCAAAATAAAAGTCCAAACAGCTAATGAAAACATCACAAGCTAGCCACACAATTTCACTTTTGTGAAGTGAAAAGCTGCTCATTTAAGATCTCTATAATAAAACTGGTTCCTCCAATGAAAAGGATGTCTCAGTAGAGAAATGTGCAGCAGAAAACACACATACATATATATATATTAGTTTTATAATACAGACTTTACAGTATTTACATCTGAAACAAGAGTTTTAAGTTAAAACGCCCAAATTAATTTTTTCTTCCAAACATGCGTGTGGATTATTATGATATATTTATCAGCTGTTTGGGCTCGCATTCTGACGGCACCCATTCACTGCAGAGAATCCATTGGTAAGCAAATGACGTAATGCTAAATTTTTCCAAATCTATTACTATGAAGAAACAACCTCGTCAACATCTGGAATGGCATTAGGGCGAGGAAATCTTTGTACATTTTTATTTTTGTGTGAACTATTACTTTAAAAAACAGTGAAGCTATGTGTGGGACTGGGAAACACAATATTAATATCAGATTTGACTTTTAGGACAAGCCTGCAATTATGGCACAGAGCTATGCTTGTACATTGGGACCAACGAAGCAGCTGTTCCTGTGCTTAAGGCTACAACTGCCCAATCAAAATCCCTAACTGCTCATCTTACCAGACCCCTGATTGGCTAACAAATCTAACCACCTGTGTGACAAATACTTTCAGTTGATCCCATTAAATTTCAGTCCGTTTAAGGAAGTGCCCCATTAATATTTCTGGGTAATGTGTTACGTTTGAAAAGCCAAGCGTTGGATGAACAATGAATCATGGCAAGACTCTTTCACGCTAAAGATGCTGCACATCACCTAGCAGTGTTTCATTTCAGCTGGATTGGGTGGGTGGCTTCCTCCCTTCAAGTAAGCTCTTGGCAGCATGTGACAGAGTAGACAATGATATGAAGACATTTTTTTTTAAAAGCAGCTCACATTATAGTCACAGAATTACAGATCATCTGACAAGACAGGGCAGCTGAGCTTTAAGGGTACTTGAAATATGTCCGCGGTCAAATTGCTTTGGTAAAATCGGTCAGAATCAGCCGCTTCCATCACGCTAGGCCATGAGACTCCTGTGGCACATGTGCACCGTCACAGTAAAGCAGTTCAATACACTGGTCGTCTGAATGAAATGTCACCAGTCCGAAGGGAAGCAGAATTTTGGAAGAAAATGTGCAAAATCAGATACAAAGCCATGCTGAAATGTGAATTCATTGAGGTGAACGATTACCCAGGGGAACCAGATGACTTTTTTTTGTTGATTTTTTTTTTTAACATTTAAAAAATTCAAAAAGAGAAAAAGAAGAGAGAATCAGTATCCCAAGGATGTGCACATGCAATAAGACCTTGAATATAGAAAATAAGGACTATTACAATAAATGGCATTTTATAGTATCATTTGAACAGCCTATAGAGATCATCTGCCCCAAAAAAGAGATGTCACGTTTCTCAGATTCTAGCCCTTTGAGAAAACAGGCTCAAAACTAGAGTGGACATTGTTTTTGATTTATACATTTAAAGATACATTATCTTTATCTAGGGTCTTTTTTTCTTCAGTTAAAGTAGCAGTTCAGCTAAAAGGAAAATTCCAGCATTATTTCCAAAACCTGTATGATTTTCCTTCTTCCTTATATCTAGAACGCACAACCTGACTTTTAAAATCAGATTTCAGATCACCTTGGATCATACACTTGCAACTTAACAACAGTAGATGACACTCTACTAGACTTCATAATCATTTCAAACACAACAAATGCACTAATAAATGTGCCTTGTTGCTAGGAGATAAATGACAAATAAAAGCAAAGAGTGTACTAAAAAAATCAGCTCGAAATACCAAGCCTGATATTTTCAGACTGAATGGAATCTTAGTCTGAAGCTAATCTGAATTTACTTACAATCTGAACAATTGATTCATGATTTTCTGTGAATCTGTAAAAGCTGCATGCTGGCTTTGACTATTAGCAACTAGCAACAACTCCTCCAGACTGTAAATCAGGGCAAACGTCTTAGTAGTGTACTCTAGCCTTATGATAAAATGCAATATTGAGATTTGCACAAATTTAAGTGAAGGTCTATGAAGGCATGGAAAAGAGTAGAGTGAACATTCTTCTTAACATCTCCATTTGTGTTCCATGAAAGAAAGTCATACAGGTTTGTTTAGACATGAAGGTGAGTAAACGATAAACTTTTTTTTTGGGTGCATTATACCTTTAAAAATTGGGTTACCATAATGGCTGGATTTATATTGAATATCTTCTTGAAACAGCAAAAATGTGTGAAAAAAAAACCTCTCCCCATTACTCTGTTGTTATTTTACACTATAAAAAGTGATTTTGTTAGTATTTTGAAGTGGAGTAGAGATTAGGTTACTCCCACAGCTAAAATTATGGGATATAATTCCAAAATACAGAGTTTAAAAACAATCACCTTCTAAATGATGATCACGTTGAGCATGTTATACCTCTTTGCACATCACTAAACTAGAAGAACTAATGAAAGAATGAAGCCCTGTAGAAGTCCTAAACACCACTTTCACACGTGTCTAAAAAGTGGTACTTTGCTGATCCGCTGAAGGATTTTGAGAAGGGTTTCCATAAATTGTTCCCTGAGAGACCCTGCCCTTATTAGTTTTCCAATCACCATTTTACCTGTTTCTCATCTCCATCCAGACCCTCTTTCAGAACAGCAGAACTAATACATCTAACTAAAGGGGCAACAACTAAGAACATTGTCCCAGGTCCTGTAAATTGTACTGATGGCGCTGTTTTTAAAAAAGCATAGCCCTGGCAGGACAGGCGAAGGTCTGAGGGAAAAGTACACATTCACACAAAAGTTTGCAGACTAGAGAGGAAAAAAATGTCAGGCCTAACGGTGATCCTCAATTTTCTGATTTTTCCACAGTCTTTTCAAGTAGTTCTGTTTGACAAATGAACACAAGCGCTTACCAGTACCCCTCCCCGATGTTCCACTCTTGTTCATCCAAAAACATTGAATTCAAGATGATTTCTGCACTAAAAGGGTAAAATAACTACCAGGCTTCCCTTGTCAAAGGAATCCCATGACGTTTTTATATATTAAAAAAAAGTTAGTTCAGCTTTGCCTCAAAAGCATCAGTTCAAGTGTTGATTGACTAAGGAAACAGTTCTGAAATCCTTACACCACTGGATCACAGTGGACCATTTGGATTTTTGCCTTATGGCTTGGCTGAGGCATGCGTTTCTCAACATGGCAAAACAGGCCAAGAATGTCTCTCCATTCTGATCCATGCCAAGGGGGCAAAAGTGACCTCACAGCTGAGTTGAAGAAATGCACACCAGACCACATAAAACCTGGTCATGTTGCTTAAGGTACTCAGCTTAAGGTACTCAGAGAGACCCCCGTGCCCTTTGGCTCACCTTCACCATTGGCAGCCATCAGATTACCTACCATAGCGCTTGTCCGTACACAAAAAAAACCACTAATAAATTAAAAACATGAAAGCCAAAGAATTGTCAAAGGCTTGCTGCCCCATAAAAATTAATGGATGGTTCATAACCTCCAGATAAGACGGGTCTTTAAAAAAAAAAAATCTGGAGCTGTGTTCACAGAGACCAGTGCATCTCGTCAAAGTCCACGGCCTCACCCAGGTTGGCATCGGTCTCCAGTAAGCTCATAATGACTGCCATGGCTGCCTCATCAGTGCTCAGAGCGCCCAACCCAGGAACCCCCTCCAGATCCAGCTGAGAGCTCCCCTCTGGAGGACAGAAACATGGGCAGAAAAAAATAAAAATAAATAGTGTTTAATTTTGAAAGAATTTTATTTGGTTGAAAGCAAAAATCTTTTGTTTATTTTAAAAAATACTTATATTTAAAATGTAAGAAGTTACAGAAATGTTGTTTTTATTATTTACTAATTAAAAATACTATTTAATACAAATTTTAATTAATAATCAGGTATTCTGAAAATAAAAAACAAAATTTAGACATGTAAAAAATAATTCATGATGAAAATCCTGTCACAATGCACAAACAGTCTTAAATGTTCCAATAGCAATACTGTATCTTAAGAACCACATGGCCAATAATGTAATGATGTAAAAAATATACCCATCAGACTTTCTCCTGCTGTAAAGGCCCCACCCCTCGCTTCTTCCTCTGAGCTTGATTTACCAGGCATCTCCACATCTGTTGCTTCCCCATTTGGCACCTTAAAAGTATGAGCAGTACTAATGCGTTAGAACACGAGACACCACAAAACTAGTAAATTAATTTCTAAACAGACAAAAACATTTGTTTGACAGACTCACATTGCTGCTGGCCTGTGCAAGGGCCAGTGGAGACTTGTCCTGCAGTAAACTGAACGGACTTGTATTGCCGCTGGATGGTGAGGAGTTCATCCTTAAAAAAACAGAATGACATCAGAATTCAAAAGATCTTTTCTTTAGGGATGTGCACAGTTGAGCAGTTTCCAAAAATCTTTTGCAATGCTGCTAACAAATTAAATAAATTATTATTTAAAATAATTAAACTACTCATGACTAATTAACTAGTAGTTTATTGGATGACAAGCAAACCAAATAATCTCAAATTACCTTCATTTTCATTGCTTGTAATACTTCACTGTAAATTACACCAAACTAAATAATATAAAAAGGAAGCTACGTAATTGGTTTACCTATTATAGTCCATTATCTCATTAGCAATTTGGGTCCCTATGCACCCAGCGTAAATCATGCCTGATGCACTGGAGATCCCTGGGATGATTGAAACTTGTTGGGACTTCTTGGCATCATCTACAAAACAATAACAATGATAACAAAGGTTACACATTTTTAAGACGGATCATGCAAGCCAAATTCAGGTGTTCGGGTAAATGCAAAAAAGAAACAAAACAAAAACATTAAACCTCAAACAAAATAAAACAAAACCAAAATCAAACCATAACAAAACAAACAAAAAGATTAGTGCTGTCAAACAATTAATTGCATCCAAAACTAAAGTTATAGTTTACATAACACGTGTGTTCACTGGTATATTTATTATGTGTATGTGTGTGTTTGTATGTGTATATGTATTAGATCATATTTACTTGTATTTACATTTATATATCTGTTCATATAACATACCAAAATAAATATACTTAATACATAAACAAATATATTTAGTACATAAACATATAACATATATACACACACAACAGATAATATACAAAACATTACACACAAAAAATATTTTGAATATGATTAATTGCTATAAATTGTTTAACACACACAAAATTAAGTGAGCTGATTGACAAACAAACAAACAAACCCTAACTAAAAACCAATGAAAAATATAATGCATATATAAAAAACGGTGCCCAGCTTTTTATTAACTGTAAAGCTGGCCTTGCATTTATATGTGCCTTTTCCTTCATGTATGGTTTCACAGTGCAACATGCACATTACTGATACACACCTATATTAAAAACATATTTACAACATTCACAGATCTCAGTACTCACCCTCCGAGGCCTTTGAACTGCTAGGCTGCTCAGATTTATCCCCTGATCCACCTGGATTACTTTTACCACTGAGTCACGCGGAAAAAAAAACAAAGGGTCAAGAAATATCTTGTTATCTCATCAATCACTGAATTTGGGTGCGACAGGTTGAAGCATGACACTGATATGCAGTGTCAAGAAAAACAGCCAGTTAGAAAAACAAGATGAGATGCTGGTACTCACGATATAACTGTGTTGGTTGACACTATGTACTCTACTTCTTTGGTCCAGGGATTTATAAAACTAAACCACTGACTTTGTAAGGTGACAAAAGAGCCATATTTCGTTTTAAACTTATAGCAGTTTGTCTCAATCTTCTCTTTACTCCTCAGCACTGTGAAAAGAGGCAATCAAAAAGTATATTAGAGAATCAGTGCACCCAAAAATGTATTACCATTTATTTACAAACCAGTCATTCCAATATTACATTTCATATTTGACACTACTGATGACTTATTTGCATATGATGAAAATAAATGGGGATCCATGCTGTTTCAAAATTACCAAGAGTGCCGTCAATAGGTGCTATATTTTAATAGCTTGTCAGACTTTTGTTCACTTAGATGTAAATGTAATACTTATTTTTCTACAGAAGGAAGAAACATTTAAAGCATTGGAATGTGTAAACAAAGATAAAGAAACAAAGTTATTAAATGTCACATCTATTTGTATATGCATATAATTACACTGAGGCCTTCTGTATCTGCCATTGAAAGCTGTTCTAATGTTCTTTAGTAAGTAAGACTAATGATTAATGATGGATGATGAGGATTTGGCTACTCGTGTTCTTTGTACAAATGTCTTAGGCAATGTGCCCAGTTTCTTGGAAAATACTTTCAGCAAAACCTGTTGAGAGCTCCGGTGTTCCTAATAGAAGAACCTGGATGCACTGTACCTTTTCGGTGTCTATCTGCTAAATGAGGCAGGTCGTCCAGATGGAAGTATTCATAGCAGGATGTGCCTAGCAGCTCCTGGGGTAAATAACCCAGTATGGTGGTGGCTCTTTGTGTGCAATATAAATAGAACACAGTTTTTAAAATCACAATTGAAACTTAAAAAAAAATGAGAAGCAAGTCATTTTTACAGACTTACAAAACTAGAGAAAGTGCCACAGACCTATCAGAACATTTCTCATTTTATTTGAGCGTCAGGATAGTCTAGATATGATATTGTTTAAACCAGTGCTGAGCGTTTAAAGCAAATCCGCATGCCTGACCAACGACAACAAAAGGAGGGAACGACATCCAGGAATTGAAAGTAAAATGCTTGCCGCCATCTAGTGAGAATGAAGTGCCCATGTACAGTCAACTTACTACAGATCATACCGAACAAGAGAAATTTATGCGAGTAATTACATACTGTGGAGCTAGTTTGGACAAATGACTATGATTATGCACACAAACAATTGCCAGTCACGTTTATGTATTCCCAAAACAAGAGTCAACTTACCGCTGATCCACAAAAGTGAATTTGCCATCCATGGCGTAGCGGGTGACAAATTCAGTAGGCTTGACCTTGATCTCTCCGTTGGCCTGCGGGAGAGTGTGGGAGTGAACACGACCCACTGCTACCAGGCAGCTGAAGTGGGAGCTCTCTTTATCCGCCTCTGCCTCCCCCTCCGTTCCCAGCTGGCGCGTGGGCCAGGTGCGCATGTAGCCCGTGCAGTGCACAGTGCAGTACCGCTGTGACTCTGTTGGGGCAGTCAATGTAAACAGAGTAAATTTACAGGTGAGCTGTGAGCCAAATGTTCCACCATATGTTGTTAAAGAGCAACACAAAGGTGCACGTTTCATTCCCTTTTGGATTTGCTTGATTTAATCTAAAAACGTGCCGTGACAAATGTGATAAACAGGAAAGCTTAAGTACAAGCTTTTGCTCGGCATACTGTAATGGTGAAAAACTATGCTGATAACGGAAGGAAATAAAAACATAAAAACCAATGCATGGCTTTACAGGGTTGCCTGAACGACTATCTGCTCTGGGCAGTTTGGAAAAGGCCATGCTCACCAAGAACAGAAACGTCAATGCTGTTCATGTCCAGACAGCACAGCAAAACACTTTCCAAAGTGAAGTCCCTATCCAACAACTTTGTAGGAATACAGCTGTTGGAATGAAATCCCACAAGCTGTGCTTACACCACTGCATGTGGCGAGAAGAAAAAAAAAAAAGATGACATGTGTAATGGAGAAAATATGCAGACCACGTCATCAACACGTCACAAATGACATCTTGGACCAGCATCAAGTCTGAAGCCAAGAGTACACTTCTTTTTTTTTTTTTTTTTTAACCGTACCAGACAGTGGACTTGACTGCATGAACACAAGGCTCTTGGGATTCACTTAGTCATCATTAGAATAGCAAAACCATCACCAGCAGGATGATGTATCCAGACTATAATGCTACTGACCTTTCTTTTTTGAAGCCCCAGCCTGGAAGTCCTTCTCTTCTTTGACGGTAACTTTGTTGTACTTCATTCGGCAAAAGAATGAGCGCCGGGCTCCAGAGCAAAGCCGGGCCGCTCCGACGGGGAGCTCAGCCTGCACCTGCAATCCCGCTGCACGTAAACACCAGAGAGAGTCAGACAGCTTGAAAGCATGATTTCCACAAAAACACATTTTGTTATTCACTCACTCTCATGTTGTTCCAAATGTTTTACCAAAAGCAATCCTACAGCTTTGAAAAACTTCAAATACAGCACATGAGTCATTTGGACTACTTTTATTGTGCTTTAAGCCAGGAAACATGTGGGAGACTAAATAATCAACTACGAATGAATAATTAAAAAGAAAAAAAAGGGGTTGGAGAAGATTCTATTTTAAAGAACTTACTACTTGTATTCATCAAATATGACGGTTAAGAAATGATAATGGTACCAAAAGAGAAATATTAAGCAGAAACACTGTTGTCAACATTGTTAATAATAATAATAATAAATGTTACTAATCAAAAACCTTACTAACCCCAAACATTTGAGGGATGGTGTATAGTATACGGTATATTTATTAAGCAGACTCAGCACAATGTGCATGCAACAGACTCTATACAAAATGTATAAGCATTTCAGAAAGTCATTCAGGAAGCACGCACACAAACTCAACACAACCGTTTATTACGTCCAAAGTATGTTTACTTTTGGCGTCAATGAGGCGCTCCCGCGGGTAGAGTTCAGAGGCAGACAGCTGTTCCTTCACTTTACCAATGTCCTTAGGATGAACATAATCAAACAGGCTCTGTCCAATTAACTCCGTCTGAGGAGAAAAACATTCAAAAGTGCCATGCTTTAATGAATATGTTTTTTCCAACAGGTCAGATCATAAACCTAATTGTTTGTCACCAGGCAGCCGAATATTAATTATTTTAAACCAGCACTTAAAATACATGAACAATGAAATGTGTAAACATACTAGACTTGACTGTGTTTCTAATGATCTTAAAAAGTGCAGTATTAACTGCAAATATAATTCTTCAAGGACTCAATTAATTTTATATGTTTCCAAAATCAAAGAACAGTTGCTACATAAG
Organism: Enteromius thamalakanensis; assembly: GCA_032357475.1. Classification (NCBI taxonomy): domain Eukaryota; kingdom Metazoa; phylum Chordata; class Actinopteri; order Cypriniformes; family Cyprinidae; genus Enteromius; species Enteromius thamalakanensis. The sequence continues at coordinate 15,584,699 of JAUCMT010000026.1, forward strand.
TAGCATATTTGCTTTTTAAAGAGCGTCTAATGTCAATTTTGAGAGTTGTTTGTAAACACATTACACATGTTAATGCATTGCTGAAACATGCTATACCTCCACCATTGTGTTTTATATACTTCTCCTTCTTTATAACATTAAACGGTTTTGCACCATTTATGGTGAAACTATAAGAGCTGTGTTGTACTGACTGCTCAGATTGATCACTGTGTGACATCAGTGAGAGCAGACGATCATTATGCTTTGAATAACTCTTGCTGTACTTTGGTGTCAAACGCTGATCGTTCTGCGTAGTGCTGCTTCAAGTCAAACACGCACATAAGCATCAGCGGTGCGTCAGTCCAATCATGAGTTACTGTCTTTATATAATACAGCCTACGGTTTGCTATCTGGCTATGCCTTTGTCACTTTAAGTTGTTGCTATAATTTACAAAACAACTGAGCTTGCTCTCATTTAAATCAAACTGCTTAAGGAAGACCGTTGCCATGAGTGGGTGTGGTTTCAGTGCCATAAGCGGACATAGCAGAGACTTCACTATGATTCTATGATGTGGAAAATGGCAAAAAAAAAGGGATGAGTATACGTGACTAATCTTTTGTCTGGTAGTGGTGGTGTATATTATCTCATAAGTAAAGAATTTATTTAAAAAAAAAAAAAGTTTTTTTTTTAATTTTTATTTTTTTATATGTACTTAAATTTTCCTACCCGACTGTAATTCAGGAGTTTTGAAACTGATTCTGAGACAAAGACTATCTTCCCACGGTCACAGCCAACCACAAACAGAAATCCATCCGCAGCCTGGACAAGAGACAGAGATAGAAAGATCATTTAGGGTTGGTGTCGTAATTTCACAATAGCAAACAGTCAAAATGCCCTGTTCAAACAAAAGCTATTTTTGGAGCCTTCTCCACCCACATAATCAATAATTTGCAGTGATAGTTTTTCTGCTCTTACAAATCGCTTCAAGAGCTGTTTCTATAAACTGTAGGATCTACCCTTAGGACAAGGTGTTTGAGCTCATCGTCTGGGAGGAATGCAGGTTTGTAATTGGCTTCTGCAAATGAGCTGGTTGCTCCTGAAAAACAGGCACTCTATTACCCCACAAACATTCAAGATCATTCATCACGGTTTACTTTGCTTTAATTAGGTATTCATAAAGAAAAACATCAATAAAAGGCCTGTATTAGTTTTGGTGCATGCTAGGCTACACAAAAAGCAACTTTAGGTACCTTTGAGAGATTTGAGGTGCTGGACAGCCATTCGTAGCACAGTGAGTTTGTCAAGCTTGCGGGACATGGGGTTACAAGTGGGGATCATCGCTGCCAACTCATCAATCAGGTTATTCATCTTATCTCGCCGTCGTTTCTCGATCTGACTATGAGGTTCTCTACAAGTTTAAAATTATGCGGTAAGTACAACTAAGCTTTAATTAATTAATTTATTTTTTTCAATGCCAGTGGAAACTGCAAATTTAACAATTAAATAAAATAAAACAACAACAACAACAAAAAAGGTGGATAAATAAGTACCTGACACACTTAATTTTTAAGTGCTGGTCGTCTCCTTCCGATCTAAGAAAACAACAACAAAAGACATAGAAGTGTTAAAAGTAATGATTAACATCATAGAAGGTGAGCCATACTGAGTATCGAAATGGGCTTAGTACCTTCCCTGATCGTCCTCCATATCCTCCTCTAAATTTGATGCAGATTTTGTTTCCCTGGAAACAAAGCGGTGAGATGATTAAAGTGACTCATGAAATGCTGCCATGATTCTAAGAGGACGTTAAACGCACACCACGCACTTCCTTTCCCAAAGCATCTTGACTAATTCAGAAAAGCAGGGCAGGGGGCTAACAGGCCAAACAAGAGGATATTAGTCATCAGCTATAGCAAAAAGGCTATAAAACCCAAATATCAAATATTAATGTGTTACATTCTAACACCCACGTGCATACATTTTCAAGCTACGAGGGCTGTGTGGTATGAGGATTTGTAGCATATATACACATTTATGTGGGATGGACATTAAATCGAAAAGAAACACGGAGTAATGCAAAAAATAAAAGCAACAAACAACTTTGTGACGCATCTCATCAATAAATATTAAACCTATGCAGTCATTGTGACTTGTCCATGCAGCAATAATCGGGAGTAGGGCTGGGTGATATATATCGTACGATATATTATGCGCATCTCATCAGTAAAGCATTTAAAAACAGCTGACGGAGATTTAGCGCTAATCAAAGAACCGGCTTTACTGATGAGATGCGCATAATATATCGGTTGATATATATTGCCCAGCCCTACATGAAAGCACATTCCCTATATATAATGAAGTTTGCACAATATTTCAAAGTCAAGTTTGCAGTACATACAAAGGATTTCTATTTGAAATGTTCTTTTGAACTTAAAAAAAAAAATGGAGCACAGTTTACACAAAACTTCAACCATTTTCAACATCGATAATGAATTTTTGAATTTTTTTCTAAATAGGATATTACAGTGATTTCTGAAGGAATACTGGAGTAGGATGGAATAAGACTGGAGTAATTATGCTTTCCCATTACATTAATAAATACCATAAATTGTATTATATGTTGGATCAAATAAAAGCAGCCTTGGTGAATATGAGACTTTTGAACGATATTTTATGCCTTTAAAGGTTGCACTGTAATGTAATAAAATAGGAGAGTTCTTGTAACATCATAATTTTTTGTCAGGTTCAGAATTTTATCAAAAACGCAAAATATAGAAAAAGTGTGCATATGATTAGTGATTACAAATATTTGTATCCAAGAGGCCTACCTGATCATTGAGCCAGTTCTGACCATAAAGTGTGCTCAGGTCATCCATGGTAAGAACGTGACGCTTGTAATTTACACGAAACCCCCGCATCACAGCACTTCCGGACATGCGCTGGTAGGACTGCATTAGATGTTGCACCATTAACTTCCTGCAAACAGGCACATGTTAATGGTATAAAAAAAAGACTTCACAGTCATGTCTTTCATCAATTTGCCATTTTAAATATCAAGATGCATTAAGCCTTGTGACTGGTGTGAGCCACCTCTGACCTTTGAGGACTTGAAAAGCTCTCGTTAAAGATCTCCTGAAGCTTCTCCACCACCTCATCCACATGGATGGGAATCAAACTCCCATACTGCTGCAGAAACTCATCAAGAATACCTGAGAAAGAGGAGGAGTGAGAGAAGAGTAACCATACTGCATATACTATGTTCCAGTTCCATATAATTATTTGTTGTACCTTGTACACAAGAGATGTGTTCGCTGCTAAGCTGATTCTGTGGGGAGGACTTTTCCCGTTGAGACTGAACAGTAGCAGGGGAGGCCCGTCCCTCCCGGTCCCCCATGATTGCACCATGGATACCATCCCTTCCTTTTGGAATCCCATTTGTGCCACAGGAGCCTAGGAAATCAATAGGGGTCATTAATAGCCAAGGAGGAGGATAAATGAACAGATTTCAGGGAGTTGGAATGCTTCGCCAGTAATTTACTGTAGCTTACCTTTGCTGAACAATAAAAGGAATATTAAAAGAAATCTATTAACTGATTTTTTATATAAAATTTTTTAGTACTATTTTAAATGCACAGACAATGTAAAAACAGTTTATCACATGCTAAACAATTACAGTGAGAGTTCAACCAAAAATGAAAATTCTGTCATTAATTATTCATTCCAAACCTGTCAGACCCGTTCATATTCAAAACATAAATTAAGATATTTGTGATGAAATCCAAGAGCTTTATTACCCTGCATGGACTGCCATGTAACTGCAATGTTCCCAGAAACATTGTAAGGACGTTGTTAAATTAGTCCATGTGACATCACTGTAATATTACGACGCTACGAGAACATTTTTTGTGTGCAAAGAAAACAAAAATAATGACTTTATCAAACAATTATTCTCTTCCACAAAGTATTCTTGCAGCTTTGTAAAACTACTGATGTCACATGGACTATTTTAGCAACATCCAGACAGTTTTAACGCATCAGTTGTGTTTCTGTCTATACAGGGTCAGAACACTCTTGGATTACATCACATATCGTCATTTGTATTTCGAAGATGTTACAGCTTTGGAATCACATGAGGATGATGAGTAATTAACGACTAAGCTCTTTAATCTCATCAGTCCTTTTGAATAAGACCAATTATAAAATTATACTACAAGTATCAATTAGAGAGTTTATACTCGCCAGGTAAATCGTCTCCTCTATCCTCCGTTTTCCTCAAACGTCCTTCTGGGTCTCCATTTAACAATGAACTGCCAGGCGGTCTCTGGAAAGCTCGAATACCAGAGCGGCGGTTCCTGTGACATCTGCGTATCCTTCTGTATCCCATAGTTCCTGCCCATTTGGCTCGTTGACGCCAAGTTCTCCACTGCTGGGCCAAACGGTAGTGAATGCTCAAACACCTCTGGCCCCGATAACGCAACCGTGGTAGCTTCCTCTCTTTGAGTGGACTGGGGCTAGTCTGGGCCGAGCAGAGGTTAAAGTCATCTGTAACACTGACATCCATTTCCACTAGCTTCGAGTGCTCTGGTGAGCCCCACTCCTCGTCGTCACCTTCATCATTACACTGCAAAGCACCCTCTGCTTCCCTGTCCTCCAGATCCTCTTCACTCTCCATCTCCACATTCTCCTCCTCATCCTTCACCTCAGGAACAGTATAGTCTGCACCCCACATTTGGATGTCCTCCTCTCTGCGCCCTAGTTTGAAGTGGGCTGGGCTTGGGGCATGCTGAGCCATGGCTGGATTCATTAAATGGCCACCTCCGATGGCACCCCCACCCCCTGCGCCCTCCTGCCCAGCGGTCAGCGTCAGCTCATTGGACCAGTGTGTTTGAGCCAGGCTGCTGCCACTGTCTCTCATGATCCAGGAGCACCCTGCGACCTGCGCCAGCCTGCCTCCTCGCTAATGCGTGACAGAAAACATGGCAACTGTCAGAGCAAAGAACCAGCTGAATGCAAAAAATGTAGAACCAAAGCATGCAAAACTTACAATTTTAGTTGTCATTTGTGATACGAATATTAGCAAGACTTTTTGTTTATTTCATATGCATCCCTAATCATGTTAAATTTTAACATAGTAGCCATTTTTAAAGAAATAGTCAATCAAAAATTTTAATTCTATCATTATTAACCTGCAAGTTGTTTCAAATCTATTTACTTCTTTATTCAGTGGCTACTATCAAAATCAAGTTTTTCAAAATATCATCTTTTATGCTCAATAGCAGAGAAACTCACACATTTTTGGAACATATGTGATTTTAGGATACCACATTTTTAGGTAGCACAGATTATTTGTTCACTTCAAGATTACTAATGTGTTGTAACATAGTAAATAAGCTTAATTTTGATTTAATGTGGACTTTTAAAAAAAAAAGTAATAATACTAATAAAAAACAAAGAACTAGTTTAAATGTTGCATTTAAATCAGGACTTCTTTGAAAATATGTTTCATTGTAGGTCAGGTATTAGAAGACGCCCCTGCTGATTATAGTAGAATTGGCATTTCCAACTTTTAACTAACTTATCACTATGAACTCATGAGGTTTAATAACATGTCGCAATACAGAAATATGTATTGTAGATAGTGATAAAATGTCATGTGGTGTATATGTCAGATGTAAATAAAGTAACAGAAGGTCACATGTTTGAGCTTCTATGGTTATTATTGTAGTGCACTGTATATAAAATCAGCAATGCATTAAGACTAAAATAGGTTAAAAAGTACAAATGTACGTAGTCAGGGTCAGAGTGGAGTATTTTTTTAACTAAGCAGAACCAGGAATAATACCTTTATTCTGGTGACAATTGCTCTGTCCATGATGAAGAAGCATTCATGGTGTAACACCAAATTTGAAGACTTTTTATTAAACGTTCATCAGTATTGTGCATCACATTGGCACATGAGTGTACTGTTTATCCCTATAATGAAGAGTCAAGTTTCTCCTTTATTATTGACAGTAATATCGAGGCATACTGTGTTCATTTAAACGAAAATTACTTAACCTTTTAATGTTATTTAAAGCAAAGCTAGCACGTGCATAAGGCTGTATTTTATCAATGCAATGGTTAGTGTTCAGGCAAGAAGAGCAGCGGAGATAAACTCGTGCACGATGCGCTTTGTTCCGCTCTTTTACTCTGAATTATATGAATAGTGTGAAGTGGAACAGACTAACACACCGGTCTGGTATTTGACTAAAATTATATTTCAAGTGTTCATTAGAACAGAGCGCCACAAGCCCTGGTCATATAACGCATCATTCCAGCGGGCAAATCAAGCACCGATCACAAACAAACACTGCTTGGCCTCCGCGGTGCAGAAAATGTGGGGTGTCGGCACCACCGATTACTTACCGTTAAAACGTAACCTCAAGCCAAAAGCTTTGGCGTTGCTTACCAACGCAAAAAGCAGATAACTAAATTTATCGAGGATCCAAAACGAAAGATAAAATAAAGGCTGATTTAATTCTTGGCTCATTCAATGAGGGCTGGCGCTTCTTTAGGGCGAAAACACTCTTCTTCCGCCGCGTCTCTATGACGTCACGTCGGTGTACGCGGTGGACAAGAACATGAACTACAAAAAGCTGTTAGAAACTGTACAAGCTTGTAAATTTCTGTGAAGTTGTTTATATTTCCTCTAGCATGTTTGGAATTATTTTGTATTTGGTGTATTAGAATATTACTGAATTAATGAATAATAAAAAAGAATAATAAATATAATAAAGAAGAACATGAACTACATCTGAAAATAATTTATTTTGTATTTTGCACAATAAAAAACGACCCAATAGTGCTATTTCCAGTGTTTCCTCAAGCTACTAAACACATTTAAAAATAATTTTCCAGAAATTAGACATCCAGTCCACTCAAATTCGCCACTAAAAAGAGTAGACTAAATACAATATTAGCTACCATTTACCAAATTGTGTTATTTTTTTAATAAAATTATTATTATTATTTTTTTTTATCACACCAATGTTTATTCAGATGCATTAAAACCTTCTGAAAATCTAGTGAGGATTCTGTGTGAATCCTAGGCTAACCCTAAATTGATGAATTATTAATAAATTCTGAAAATTGCATAGTTTAATATTTATGTATGCCATTCCTGGGTATATGCTATTTTGCCACAATGGCAGCAGAAACTTCAGCGCTTCAGTTTTTGAACTATGATCAGAAATGAACATTCCTAATCAGCAAGGATAATCTATACTTATACCTTTCAAAAATACTCTTAAAATCTATGATAAGCAAGATAACGTAAATGGCAAGTTCTTCATGACAACTTCTGTCCATAGATGTTCAATAAAAAAATCGGATGGATAGTGTAATTACTCTGATCTTTGTTATCATAAAAATGGTGATGCATGACATTCCAGAGGTAACATGACATTAGACATTACAGAGCAAGGAGGTTTCAGTAGGAAATGGATTATTTAATATTCTTACAAAAGAGAAAATCAACACCATCGTTTAGGCTGTCTATTTTGTCAAATGCTTTTATAGCGATTTTACTGATGCTAGAACAAAGCAGTGTAGGCTACATACAAAGTGGTAAAAGTTATTGCATATGAATATTCCAGAAAAAAATCTTTCTTCCACTCCCTATTAGCCAAACACACTGCAACGCTGTCCTGAGTCACCGGTCTGTTCAAAGAACATGAAGTCCTGCAGGACAACACAGAGAAAAGAACAATATAAATAAATGGTCATATAAAGAAAGAAACAGGAAATTGCACAACTGGTGGATGAATGAATGTTTTGTGTCATATCTCACAATAAGGAAACATGCTCCAAGCAGAACTGCTTTCATCCTCACATCCAAGTCCATTGGAAAGTTAATTCCAAAATTATCTGTATCAGTCAGTGCCTCTTTGATGTAGCCAGCCCACTGTTTACTGATGCGACCAACAGACTGCCCATCCTTACCAGTAATCTGCATCAGGACAGAAAAATCAACACAAACTTTAGTATTTTCTTTTGGCCTGGAAAGCATGTAAATGAATCACATGTAAATACATACGTCAAAATCCACGTCCCCACAGCAGCTGATGGCACACAAAGGCCCTTCGATGGACAGCACCTTTGTTTTGGACACGTCATAGATAGAGAACTTGGGCTTCAACATGTCCCAGTTTTGCTCGATGTAACCTATTGTATTCCCTGGTGGTGCCTGTACCTCCATCTTCAGTCAAGGAAAAAGGGGTAGAATGGGATATGTTAATACATATATTTATTTAGCAAATTTCAGCAATCGGTGTTGTTGAAATATTCCTTTCTCTCTTTCTAAAGGTCAGCTGTATTCTGAGATCTTACCTCTTGAAGGCAGCAGGGGCAACAGCAGGATGTGCAGCGGTAGGGCCTGATTAAGTGAATCACTTCCTGATCAAAATTATCCTTTATCTGCAGGTCAAAACTCCTCAGAGGGCCACACATATTCCGTGTGCAGCAGTCAGTGTTTTCTTTAGCATGGAAAATCTTTTGACCCAGGCTGTTCTTAATCTCATACTGGTTATTAGTCTCAAAGCCAATAAAGGCTGGGAAAGAAGATCATTAGTTCGTTAGCATTTGACTTATAATTTAGTGTGTACAACAAAAATACAATAGGATACAGGTTTAAAGTTATATGACAAAAAAAGTTTAATAACTTTACCTTCAAGGAGCTCAATCTTTTGATGCACCAATATCTGGTCAATCTGTCAGAGCAGAACAGAAAGCAGATATATTTCATTGTATATTTTTACTATTAAGATATATTGTGTATAATTCTGATGGGCACTGTATGGTTTTCGAGCCACACTTGAATTTAGGGACCAGTTCTCACTATTAACCAGTGTTGGGTAAGTTACTCTAAACGGTATTAATAATAACATCTTTAACAGTGTAATGAGGTTACTGTACAAATTACGGTAACACTTTATTTTAAGGTGTCCATAATACCGAATAATCACCTAGAAAGTACTTAGTAGCAGCTGTTGTAAATACTTAACATGTAACTAAGTTATGAAACAGTTTGTACTTACAGTTTGCAATTATGGATATGTGATACGCTGTTACACTACAGTCTGTTACACAGCTACTTATGAAGCCAAAAAAGATTTTTTAATTATTTCAAATAAATAATAGATAATTACATGAATTATATAGTCACACTTTAAAGTAGAGCCCAGCGGTCATTATTAACTATGATTTTTGCTTTAATATACTTCATATAATTATTGCTTATTAAGGAAATTAGTTGTTAAGTGTAAGAGTTTGGTAGAACTAAGGATTTAGAATAAGGCCTTGTAGAATAAGACATTAATATGTGTTTTTTTAATGTCTAACTAGTCAATAGTGAGAATTGGAGTCTAAAGTTTGAGCATATTTCACACCAAAAGTGAGAAGAGTACATAAAAGGCATGACTTATCTTTTAAATGTTAATGTTAAAGTCTGTACAGTATTACGTTCAGTTACATAAGAAACATTTAAGTGATCCCTTTTTTTACTTTGTCAATTACAGTAACTAATTACTTAGTAATTATAGTTACACCCAACACTGTTATTAACTCGCCTATATATATTATCTGTGACTTTGACTTCAATGAACAACTAATTTGTTGCTTATTAATAGATTGTAATTTAGTTGTTAATTTTAGATATTGGGTAGGTTCAATAGACGTGTATCATTAGAACTAAAAAACAGCCAAGTGGGTAATATGCGTGCTAATAAACATCTAGTTAATAGAGAATTTGTCTCTAAACTGTTTTTTCATACTGGTGGGGACCAAAAACTGTTTGCTTTGCCATTTTCTTCCAAACAAAAGACAGAAACAGTTCAGAACAAAGGGCGAGTAAATGATTAAACAAATGTCATTTTTGTTTTAACTGTTGCTTTTTTAACATACTATATTCTCACAGGCCAAATGTAATTGTACACGCTTACCATTTTATTTACATAAAATAATTCATTTCAAATGGCACACTCACCTGTGTAAGGTACTCCAAACCAGGCGGGACAGCTGCTGGGTAAGACATGTTGAACTGAACAGAAAAAGGCTTTCTAATAAAGTAAACATTGAATTCATTATCCATTATATACACTTCACAAATAAAAAACCCATTATGTAGTATAAAACAGGAAATGACCAATATTTGTTTTTCGTCATATACGTCCATAACTCACATGGAAAAAATCAAATCACTTTCTTTTGAAGAGACACTAATCCACTGATTATCCCCTTTGAACGCATCGAGGCTATTTCTTCTATAATAAATGTGAAATTCCTTTAAAGCACAGAATATGCTGAAAACATATCCTGCCTATGAAAATGCAGAACAAAAAGCAAAAAAAAATTTGAATAATTTGCAAATTTGTAACCCAGGACCATTAAGCAAACTACACAAGTGACATCGGTAAAGCCAAATCCAATTTCTATATAGTATCTGTGCTTACCTCGCTGACTGTTGAAATAATGGCCAGCACAGCGTTACAGCAGATCAAGTGAAGCGTTATGCACGTCTACACCAGCATGTGACTGGGGGAAAGTGTACATACGTGAATGTCTTGTCACACCCCTTAGTCTACACTCCCTTTGGATTTTACTCACGGAAAGAGCAGTGACATCAGCAAACAAAACAGTGCAAAACAGCAGTTCGGCTTTAAAAGAACATTTATTGTTTTTCGAACTCACTGCTGTAAATGGTCAGAAAAATATAGCATTTCCTCATCTTTCAAACATATACACCTGTACATACATGTACTATTTACACTGGGATGCAGGACACATGAACAAAATAAGAGAAAGCGGTTTTCAGTCTTAAAATCAAAAACTCAATTCTACCATTGTTTTTTTGACAGAGTACACAATCAGCAGTAAAAAGGTCTAAATACACTGATATCTGCTTTACAATGGTCAAAGGTTAATCTGAGAGTATCGTGTAACAATAAAAGCGAGGATATTCATCACAAGACTGAAAATGTTACTTAGATAAAACAATTACACCTATTTGAACTGTGTTTTGAGAGTTGCACAGATCTGAGCTGAAGGTGTCCCTTATCTGCCACTCCTATTTGCACTCATTAATCATACAGTGCTCCATGAACCAAATAAGGTGTTGGTTTAATGCGACACCTGTGTTAAGGGGCCCCCAGGGGCGAGACAGAAACAATACTGGATTAAAACAGCTCTTCGCTGATAATGGAGTTGTTTTAATGGATGCTTTGTACATGGTATTTGGATTCATAGATATGAAAACTCTGGGAGAAAACTTTAAATCTTTATTGTCCTAAAATATGGTTAATATTCCTAGCCAGGTTTTGTGAGATTTAACCATCTTGACATACTGTATAGTAGTGCAAATAAGTGCATGAGTTTTAGTATAGCATTCTACCTGAAAAAAGGTCATAAACCAAGACCAGCCTTTCAGCACAGAACAAATGAGAACAAATGGAGTTATAGAAGTCAACTTTTTTTTTAATTTAAAGGAAACTAATTAAGAGTAATCGGAAAACACAGGTATGAGAACGTCTCATTAATTTAAATACACACACAGGATCTGCTCCCATACATTCATTCTCTTTTGACAGTGGAGCCCTGAGAGTCCCTGCATCTGTAGCAGTAGAAAATATCAGGTACGTTGGACTTCTTAATCTTCGCGCAGGAGAGATGGACCCATATGGAGCACTCTTCACATTCAATCATGGGACGCCCGGCAAATGGCTTCCCGCAATAACACGTAATCAAATCCCATGAATCATCACCTATAACGGACAGAACCAAACAAGGATGGTTTAAAGATAAATAGTTATCAGATGTTTGACAGCAATGTTATTCTAGCTAAATATAGAGTAAATGCACTACTAGCGCTTTAAGACTAATCACTTACCAGATTCTACCATAATATCCTCATCGGTCACCAATGTGTCAGTTTCGCAAGAGCTCACGTCTGTTTCTTGATTGGACTCCAGTTTAAGCCCCAGCTCATGGATGTGATCGGCCTGTTCTGTTAGCTCCTCCTCCCTTTGAAGCCCTTCGTTCAAAGGGCTTGTGGATGGAAAGTGTCTCTCAGCCTTTACCGATCTCTTCATTTTCTTTAGTGCTGCTTTCGATTGTTTGAGCGCTCTTGCTTCCGAAATGCTTTTTCTCGGCCCTCCTAAAGAGAAGTGCCCGAGTTTCTTGACCTTCTTCCGCTCAGCTTTACTATGCAGATGGAACTCGTTCAGAGAGTCTTTCAATCTCATCTGGTCTAAGGAGCTGTCCGACTGAAGATGGCTAAATTCTGTGCTGCTGCTGCTCCTGTCTGTCTCCGTTTTTTGGACCAAACTGTGAATTTTGTCGAGACGGGAGCGTGCATCCATCCAGCTATCGTTCACAGACCCTTCACCCGAGAGCTCAGAAAGCTCGTGTGCACATGGAGATGAAGATGGAGACCATGAACTCTCCTGAAAGCACACGTCACCACAATTTAGCCTAATTATTTGCATATGATTTTGCATTGCATGGTTGCAAGTAAACAGTCACGGCTTAAAAAAACAAAACAAAAAACATTACACCTGAGGCCGGTTTCATAAAACAAGTTTACCAAATAAGCCGGGCTTATGGCGGATAGTCTGACTTATTTTAAATCAAATTAACTGTAACAATAAGTCAGACTAAGTAAAATAAGCCTGGCTTATTTGGTAAACTTGTTTTATGATACAGGCCCCAGATCAATAAGTTCTCATTAATAAATGAATGTACTGAATGACTGAAAAGTCTGTGATAATGGGTATAAAAAAAAAAAAAAAAAAGTAATACTCTGAATTCATGACTGTTCAAAAATGGTCTAAACTCCACATCTACAACAAAAGCTTTCACCAAAACATCAAACACATACATTTTACTCACATAAACCTTCACTGTCTGATGAATACGTAATCTTCCAAAAGTGTTTGTGATATGGTAAATGGGCTCAATATTTTTTTTCAAAAAGTACCATCAATTGATATCTGAATGAAAGAACTTAGGTTTTGTAATGGTTCTCTCTTTCTAAAAAAGCTATTTTGAAAATGTATTAAATTCCATATTTGGTTTCCCATACAAAAAAAATAAAGAATTTTGTTTTTAAATAAATGCACTGTAAAAAATTACAGTGATTTTTAACTGTACAAAAGGTTCGGTAAAAACCTGTTAAATTTACAGGGAAACACTCTAAACTAACATTCCCAGAATTCCCTGCATTGCATTTTAAATTGTGTTTGAATTTGAGTTTTTTTTGTTTTGTTTTCAATAACTGTTTCTTAGTTTTTTTTTGTATTAGGCATGTTTATTAGGGTTGTGTGTTAGATGTGATGTTGTTAAATGAATGTTTATGCACATTTCCGTTTAATAGTTTTTACCATGGTGGTGTATAGTTTTTGTAGGAATTACACTGAGCACCTTCAATATACGTTACTATTTAAAAGCTTGAGCTTTGGTTCATCACTTTCTCATCACCACCTGCATTTGGTAGTTATCAGTGCATTTCAAAAGGTACAAAATAGATTTCACCACTTTAATAGGTTGGTATATTAAAATTATATCAGTTATTACGGTTTATTATTAAAAACTATGGTATTTAACTGTAAATTTAACATAAAACTGTAAAAAAAATTTTTACAGTATTATTCTGGCAACCACAGCTATGGTTTTTTTTTTAACTGTTTTTTTTTTTTTTTTTAACAGTGTGTTTATATCTCTCTTCTGGGTAAAAACGGACCAGAATTCAATAAGGGTTAAAGATTTTAAAACACACAGACTCGGGTGATTATAATGAAGATGGTCAAAGTTGCCAATTAACTGCTATACAAAAAAAAAACTATAGTTCATGACATTCAACTCACTTCTTTCTGAGGTGGAATGTACCCAGCATAGGCCAGGACAAAACTGCAAAACTTATTGAAATCCTCCACGGTCCTCTTCCTACGCTCTGGAGGCTGGAACAAAGAACACTGTACATTAATAGTGACCAATCGTTCTGATGCGCAGTAGATTTCGAGTGATAAAGCTTTTACACAAGGCTGTCACCAACCCAAAACCATTTTCAAAACATTATTGGTCATTCCTGTCAGTGACTACAGGCATAGACTGATCTCATCCATTGCCCATCCCCCATGTTCGGCCACATGTGGCCTAAGCTATAAATAAGTAACGAGGTTGTGTCACCATTTAAAACTATTACAGAATAAAACTGCGACAGCACTTACCAAAGCCTCCGTTTTACAATTTCGGACGGTGTCTGTAAAAGAAACACAAGAAATCGGTATTACTAAAAAACCTGTCACTGTTAAATGCTAAAACTACAACCTTAATTGAACTGTCAAGTTAGCTTTAGCTATGGCTATTTGGATACTGTTTAAGTAACTTCCTTACGTGATTATCGAAACGCTACAAACGGACGAAATCAAAATCTAAACATTGAAACTTTGTTGCAAATGTTGTGTGGACTCCTTCGCTCGAGTAAACATGTTCACATCCGAGCACAAGCTGCTTATGCTAAAAGCTAACGAGTAGATGCAACCTTGTCAAGTCAGCAAAAAAGGAACATTTAGCATCAGAACTATTCAAGTTATACTTAGAAAATTACATGTTACGTATGTGGAGGTAGTAGAGAGGCCATGTTAGATGCACTTAACCTAAGAGGATCTCTTACTGCTAGCATGAGTAGTTAATCCAGTCAGAAGCGCTTTGTTAAATGGGTGTGTTACACGAGGCTCCTTTAAAGCTTCGAGTATTGGTGTGCCACTAAAATTAAATCAAAAGAGAGTGTGTGTGTACGACAATAAAAAAAAACACGTATTTACCTTGGTGATGGTCCATAATACCCAGCATGGTGGGTTAACTTAACGTTAGTACAACAAAGTTGGGTTCTTCAGGTGTTGGCTGTTTGATTTCCTGCTAAGGTTAATTATCTTGTGGAGTCACTTTGAGGAAAAGTTAAATTTCTTCCAGTTGAAAATACGTGCAGGTCCGGTTGCTTTTGAATTTAACCGATAACCAATAAGCTACCGCATAACCGAGGGAAGGTTCGCCATATGCTCAGAGTAGTCTCGTCATCAGAACTGTAATACTAAACAAACAACCAGATTTTTCGACGATTAGTTCATAGTTCAGCTTAAATGAAGCCGAACCGTATATTATTTCGTCCAGACGTCAATTATCGATGATGATGATGGTGTTATCTTGTCTTCGATCCTCGCTGATCACCAGCGAATTTGAGCTGATGGCTTTAGATCTAACGTACAAAACTGCTGACACCTTGATTGTATCCACAAACGCGAAGGAAAGACGAAAAAGATCGAGTTAACTAGCAATTTTCGAATATCGAAGTACCTAAATCGAGCTTTTTGCAACTGCATTCAACAAAGTCTTGAACGTCTGGGTTACGCGCGGTCTCGACAGGAATCACCAAGTGACGCAAGCACGCAAAGCGCGCCAGACTTTTCTGCGTGATGCATATTGATGCGAACGTAATGAATATGAATAAGATTGTCAAATATAACCCGAAACCTGACAAAATAGACAACGCCGTCTTTATTTGTATTCATTAGTGGAGAACACTGTGTCCAGGCTTTATAAATGTCAAAATTTACGATGCATCGCTGCTTGCAGTAACGTCCTTGCGTTCATTCGATGAACACAGGAAATGGAGAAACTGTGGTTCGCCGGACGCCATGTTGGATCAGATGCGCTATACATTTCCAAGCAGAATCTCCTCTGGGGGAGCCATAATGGCGCACCTATTTTTTATACGGACTTCCCTAATCCAGGCAGATCAGCTGACCTATGTCGTGACAGTTTTTTTCCCCTCGATCCACTGTTTGGTAGGATATTCAAAGGATTGTCGCTAATTTCATGCGAATACAGTAAGATTTATGCGTTTGCTTTGATACAGTTATGTGTTTATTGCTATCAAACCAGGCGGTTTGGTCCTATCTCATTTTCTAACGTTACGCAGGTGAAATCTGCTCAGTTGCTGATCAGGCTTTGCTAGTAGCCATCTGTCACCTGACATCCAGTGGTTCCTTACTACAGCCTGCTAGATCTCGTTATTCGGTAATTTTGGCCGTATAAAGGCGTCTATTTATATATTTATTAATTTTATCTGTGGTGCGTTTAGTAAAGCAAAATATCATTTGTATTTGATACCTAGCATTAATAGTTTGAATCTGAATGGATACCGGTCGGCCATAGTGGTACAGTTAGTATTATAGTGTTGTCATTGAGAAAGTCTTTAAATTTGTCATCAGTTATTAAAATATTAAGCTTAACAGCAGGTTTGAAACTTACAATTGCTTTCGAGTATATTGATTAGAACTGAAACAAAACGTAGACCTTGAGGTACTGTTGAAATTGTGAAAATGTCATTGTTTTGTAATCTTGATAAGGTTTGGCATGTGACTTCAAACGCTAAACGATATTGGTGCAGTTTGAATGAATCTTCTAACGTTACACTTCCTCTTTCAGGATTGCTAACACAGAATGGATTTTTCCAAGCTGCCTAAGATCCGAGATGAGGAGCGTGAGAGTCAGTTCGGATATGTGCATGGAGTTTCAGGCCCAGGTAAAAATAAAAGCATGCTCTTAATTCACTTCCTTACAAAATTGAACATACAGCACAACAGTCCTCCCATAAGCAGTTTATTTTGGCGGACAGATGTGGTTCATGATGAGATGGACCGGTCACAGTCTCTGTGTCTGTTCATTGCAGTGGTGACGGCCTCTAGCATGGCAGGTGCAGCCATGTATGAACTGGTGCGTGTGGGCCACAGTGAGCTGGTAGGAGAAATTATCAGATTAGAAGGAGATATGGCAACCATCCAGGTGTACGAGGAGACATGTATCCTTTACCAGTCAAGAGTGGCTTACTGAAGGATGGAATATAATGATGGTTTTCATTCCAGACAAGTTAATGCAAGTCTGAGGCAGTCTGCAATTTTGATTTGACAAAGTCGATAACTGTTTGATGCCTAGCAGTTTTAAATCTGTTTGGATTTTAAAAGTTGTGTAATGCATTCCAACCCTTACTCGGTCTATAATACTTGAAAAAGTTTTTAATAAAGTTAATCCAAAAGTTTTTGTCAGGAAAATAGCTTTTAGGAACCAAAGTATATGTTTGTGTCTGTATGTTTTCCTGAGCTGTCCAAAGCTGGAGTTTGTGTCGGGGACCCCGTGCTCCGCACTGGAAAGCCCCTCTCTGTGGAGCTGGGACCTGGGATCATGGGCTCCATCTTTGACGGTATTCAGCGTCCCCTCAAAGACATTAATGACCTCACGAAGAGCATCTACATCCCCAGAGGGGTTAACATAGGAGCTCTTAACAGGGACCTCAAGTGGGATTTCACTCCTTTTCAGAACTTGAGAGTAAGAATTATATGTGTGTCTTTCTCTGTATGCAGTGACGATTCACCTAGTTTTTGGAATATAAACCCTGGATATTCCTGACACTTTCCTAGGACTGTGAGTCATGATAGTCTAGTGGTGTAATATAGTCGTATGCATGAAACCAATTCAAATCCTCATATAATATGCGTTTTTATAATGAACCAGATGAACTCAACTGTTAGTAAACACCCTTTATGTTCATGCATTGAAAACAGCAGATTTGGCTTTTTATTATATTATATTATATTATATTTATGTACTTCTGAAAGCAAAACAACATACCTTAATAATACATTAATACAATTAAAATAATATTATATGTTTTTTGCAACTTTTAGAAACAAATAAATTTTTACCATTATCACTGGGCATGACAAAGCTAAGCTGCCCCTTAGTACTGCATATGGAAGCTGATTTTGTAAATCTGATGCTGTAATTTCTGCAGTCTTTAATGTCCCTAGCACAAAAGGCTGAAATTCAAATGGATATATAATACACATGAGATAAATGCAATACAAAATAATATTTTCCATCAGCATGCAAAAACTCCTTGGTTCTGCACAAAACATTCAGGCTAAATGACATATTTAAGCTTTAAAATAATGAAATTAACAAAAAGGCAACATCTTACAGGCACTGTTAGTTTTGTATATACACTAATTGCAGATCATATCATATGTCATTATTATTATATGTGAAGAAAATGTATTTTAGTGTTTTTGGAAATGGCATATAAAATCACGATTTGCATGTGTGTGACTTTTGTGAATGTGAACTTTTGCCTGTACAGTGTTTGTATGCTATTCTGAAATGATGCACTGGATGTTTTTTCCAGGTTGGAAGTCACATTACAGGAGGTGATATCTATGGATTGGTGTATGAGAACTCTCTTATCAAACACAAGATCATGCTGCCCCCCCGCAGCAGGGGAACAGTCACCTATGTCGCTCCGCCGGGAAATTATGACGTCTCAGTGAGTCAAGCTCACAATCATCCTCGCATGTCCTGAAATACTACCACAAAAGCATGCAAGAGTAGTTAAGAGGAGTTTAAAAATATTTGTATAATACTGTATAAAAGGAACAGTTACCTAAGATGTTTAGGTAAGAGGAGAAAGAAACCAAGTATTACTAATAACTGGAACTTCCCTTTTTATTGTGTGTGCTAGGATGTGGTGCTGGAACTGGAGTTTGAAGGAGTGAAGGAGAAGTTCACCATGGTGCAGGTGTGGCCTGTGCGACAGGTAAGGCCTGTAACTGAGAAACTACCTGCTAATCACCCCCTGCTGACTGGACAACGAGTACTGGACGCCCTCTTTCCGTGAGTCCCAAGCTTTTCATGATTCATGACATTGGTGTCAAACCCCCACAAGCTTTCATGCTTAGGGTTGCCAGATCCCCAGTGCCCCAAAGGTTTTTTTTTCCTTAATGGATGCATTTTCTGCCTATTGTTTTGCTTAAACTTCCCAACCTAAAACAGCCAATCTGGGTTTGTTTAATGAGGCTGCTCAATCTACAAGCCTACCTTCTCATTGATGAACTGTAACAAATATATAATAAATCAATTAAATCAGCAATGAGTTTAAATCATGCTTATTAGTTGATAGAATTTATGTGAAAGTGCGCTAATTTTGCTGAAATGTAAGAAGTAATTTCTCAACAGTTTGATTATTAATAATTGTCATTATTAATTTGGAGCAAATTACCGATGGTTATCAATTTAACCATTATTGTAAAGTCCTAATTTCTGCCATTTTGCAGTTGTGTCCAAGGAGGGACCACAGCCATTCCAGGAGCGTTCGGCTGTGGTAAAACTGTGATCTCTCAGTCTCTCTCCAAGTACTCCAACAGTGATGTCATCATTTACGTGGGATGTGGAGAGCGTGGAAATGAGATGTCTGAAGTATTAAGAGACTTTCCAGAGGTTGGTATGGCAATGATAGTTAATGACACTGGTCATACTGATTAATATGACGTCTGTGAATGTAATATAAAACATCATAACCAGGAAAGTTCAAATGACTTAGTCGTATGCTTTAGATGAACCTGTTTTAAATGATTGACAGTAATTTTGTTTGATAGCTAACTATGGAGGTGGACGGCAAGGTGGAGAGCATTATGAAGAGAACAGCACTGGTGGCCAATACCTCAAACATGCCTGTGGCTGCAAGAGAAGCCTCCATCTACACCGGTAAACTCAAAAACTAGAAATGTGACGATGGTCCAGTTATAAGGGTCGATGTTTAAAATTGTACATTTCTACTTGAAAACTGCACATAAAAGCTGAACAAATGAGCTTTCCATTGATGTGTGGTCTATTAGAATATGATAATATTTGGTCAGCATACAAATTTGTATTTTTTTTTGTTGAGAAAATCACAGTTTAAGGTTGTCCATATGTCCTTAGCAAAGCAAAATTGCAATTAAAAATTAAGCTTTTTAGATATTTATAGTAGGAAATGTACAGAATATTCTATAAAGTAATATATATATATATATATATATATATATATATATATAGTGTAATCTTTTCTTAATATTCTGAATGATTTTTGACACACGCACACAAAACAATTGCTACAAATATACCCATGCTACTTAAGACTGTTTTTGGGGTCCAGGGTCACATATATGAAATGATGATGATAATAATGTAATGCTGGTGAATCAGGTTTTATAAGACAATTATTGATAGCGAAATGACACACAACCTGTGAAAGAAAATCTATATGTATGTGGATGCAACTTCATAACATGCCTTGTTTGTGAACAGGTATCACGTTGTCTGAGTACTTCAGAGACATGGGCTATAACGTCAGTATGATGGCTGACTCCACCTCTCGTTGGGCTGAGGCTCTTAGGGAGATCTCTGGACGATTGGCTGAGATGCCTGCTGGTATGTACAGCTCTTCCAACTTTCAATGTAGCAAAGCATTATAATAACTTCTGAAGGATTGCGACAGGAAATCTGTGCTTCACATGAATAAACTGCATTTTAAAAACATACTTAAATGGTTATAATATTTTATAATTCATAAGCAGCCTTGATTAGCATAAGAGACATTTTACAGACCTTAAACGTTTGACTGCTAGTCATGAATTTTAAAAATACTCTTTGCATATACTGCGTACTTTAAAGTTATGCTTTGTATTTGCAAAATGTGTAAAACACACCTCAAACTTCCTCCAAGTTGTGATTGCAATGCAGTTTGTTTAATACCTACTCAAACCACAGCAAAATGAGATGTCATGTGTTTAATAACTGCAATTTTAATGAGTTTGGACTAAATTGTGCAGCTTTGCCCAAACCAAACTTAATTATGTCGGATAATCAAACGTTCTTGTTTTTCTTTTACAGACAGTGGGTATCCCGCATACCTTGGAGCCCGTCTGGCATCGTTTTATGAGAGAGCAGGTCGAGTGAAGTGCTTGGGTAACCCTGAGAGAGAGGGCAGCGTCAGCATTGTGGGAGCGTAAGTACTCTCAAACAACATCAAGTGGGTTATTATAATAAATATACAAAACATGTAAGTTTGTTACTTGAATGTTATGTGTGTATTACATGTGTTTTTGTGGTGGTTTATGCTGTAAATGTTGCTGTTCAATCCACTCATTCTGTGAATAAACATTTCTCTACAGTGTGTCTCCCCCTGGTGGTGACTTCTCAGATCCGGTGACTTCTGCCACTCTTGGTATTGTGCAGGTGGGTGACTCCTATGGAAATACTTGTCAGCAACATGATACGATGTTTTTTATTTTTAAAGCAGTGGTTTAACTCTTTTAAATGAAGAAGTAATGAAATCTTCCATTATTTCCCACCTCTCATTTGAAATGCTGCTTTCAGGTGTTCTGGGGTCTGGATAAGAAGCTTGCCCAGAGGAAACACTTCCCTTCTGTTAACTGGCTGATCAGTTACAGTAAATACACACGAGCACTGGATGAGTACTATGACAAACACTTCCCAGAGTTTGTGCCGCTGCGTACCAAAGCCAAAGAGATTCTGCAGGAGGAGGAAGACCTGGCTGAGATTGTGCAGCTTGTTGGAAAGGTGTGTTTGTGTATGTTGTTTGTCAAATAGTGTTGCTGTTTTTGTTTTAGTGTGTTTTTGTGTAATGATATTTGTAGTTATATTAGCACGTTATTAAATGTATTTGTATTGATAGTTTATTTAATATATTTATGTTGATTCTGAATGCATTTTTTTTGTTTTTTTTGCCCACAGGCCTCTCTGGCTGAGACGGATAAAATCACTCTGGAGGTGGCCAAACTCATTAAAGATGACTTCCTGCAGCAGAACGGTTATACTCCCTATGACAGGTAAACTAAACATATGTGCACAAATCTTTTTAAAGGAACACTCCACTTTTTGAAAATGGGCTTATCAGATCACCAGACCTTGAGATGGGCTGAATGGATTCAGAAATGGTAAAACTCAATTTTTTAACTCTGTGAGAGTTGGAGAAAAGTGGAGCAATTTAAAAGTTAAGTTGCCTGTTTGTCAGTCTGTGCTAATCATTTCTCACATTATCACCCTGTCTCTCTCTCTCTCTTTCAGGTTCTGTCCCTTCTATAAGACAGTGGGAATCCTGTCCAATATGATAGGATTTTATGACCTGGCCCGACATGCTGTCGAGACCACAGCACAGAGCGATAACAAGATCACCTGGGCCCAGATCCGTGAACACATGGGAGAAATTCTTTACCGCATCAGCTCCATGAAGTTTAAGGTACCGTTGCTCAGATATTGATGTTGGGATTTTTGCGGATGTAAAGTTCACAGACTGCAGGTTGCAAAAGCTTAAATAAAATAAAACAGAAATATTAAATTAAAATGTTAAAAAGAGTGTGGTGTTAGCAACTAAATTAATAAAGTTTAAGTTAAAAAAAATAAGTAAAATAAAAATAAAAATAAATAAATAAATAAAATAAAAGCTAAATAGGATGGTAATAAAAAAATATAAGCAGTTTGGTGATGCTATATAGTGTATATACCAGCAACATACATGCATATGTGTATTTTATTCACACTTCTTTATTTTTTGTTAATTAATTATTTGTACGTTATTGGTTTTTCTGTGTACTGGAAGCTTCTGTCACCAAAACAAATTCCTTGTATACATACTTGGCAATAAAGCTCTTTCTTATTCTGATTCTGATAATATTATATATTAAGAATGTGGGGTTGAGTCTGTTGTGTCTTGATCCTGTTTACAACCAAAAAGGACATAAAATTATTTGTGAAATTGTTCGAAAGTGTTTAAAAATATACAGAAGTATACAATTTTCTGGTAAAAATGAAACAGGAGTTATTAAAAATCAAATACTGCAATTTGTTATTATTGCCATGAACCTCTCAGACCAAACAATATGGAAGATGATTAACATTAAAATGTTAAGTTGTTTAATATAGTATAGGTCATACTTAACTTGTTCTCTGTAATACAAGGATGTGAAATATTGACAGTGACCGACAGTTTAAATAATAATGTAATTAATTTATTAGTTATTTATGCATGTTCATTATAATATTTATTATAATTAGATTACTTGCATTCCGTTTATGCCTAACATTGAGCAGTTTTTAATAACTGCATATGTCTGTGTGTTTTGCAGGATCCAGTCAAAGAGGGTGAAGCCAAGATCAAAGCTGACTACGCTCAACTTCTGGAAGACATGCAGAATTCTTTCCGCACTCTCGAGGACTAAAAGCAACCTTTGACCTCACACGTGTCCCAGCTCTCTCCTCCCCTGTGCTGTGCAGTGCATTTCCCAGTGCTCCCTTGTGCATGTGTACCTCTCGTCTAAATATAAACTGAAACCGAACGACGCAAATGAGAGTAGCCATCGCTAATCTGAACACGGCCATTAGAAACGTAAGAGTGTGTGTTCTCACTCAACTGTTACTTGGTGTTTGAACTATGAGATCGTATTTTAGCATCTTGCCTCTGTGATCACTCTGTGCTGAGACTCAACACTTGAAGCACAAAAACAGCAAACAGTCATCTTCTCTTTATCTCACCACCTGCTTTCCCATGAGTCCTCGCTGCATGTGTTCGGAGCGCAGGGGAGCACAGTGTTTATTCCCATCTTAGTTTTTATTTCTCTGTGACCAATAGAAATGTGTTATATAATAATGGGAACAATGGAAGTCAGAAAGGGATCACTGAGGCTTCCTTTATTTATTTGAATCTTGTTTTGTCTCATTAATGTGATTTCTGCTCTGTGTGTGTTCCTCATATTCATGTAAGTGAGTGTGTGTGTGAGTGTGCATGGGTGTGTGGGTAATATTGTGGCTTCTGTAGTGGTACATTACTACATTTATTGTGTGTGGTTTTGTGTGTTCAGTTCCAAAGAATTAAACTGTTGGAAACTGTTTGAGTGACTCTGCTTAATAACAAAAATAGATGATTTGATTTTCATTCTAGTAGTTGTCCATTTGTGAAAGCTTGTGGTTGAAAGCTTGGGATTTTTTTGTAAGGGTTAATGATCACCAAGGCTGCATTTATGTGATCAAAACTTACAGTAAAACAATAAAATTGCTAAATATTATTACAATTTAAAATAGCTGTTTTCAAATTCGAAATTTGAATTTTTTTTTTTTTAAATCAATTTTTTTAAAAAAAATTCAATTTTTTTCGTGATAGTGGGAAAGTTGAATTTTAACCCCAGTATTTAGTAAAAGTGCATTTCTAAAAAGACTAATAATTTTAATAATTAATATAATCAAAACAATAGATATTATATATAATCTTATAATTTATATATATAATTAATATTAAAAAAAAAATGATATTATATACATGCTTTTAAATATATTATATATATTTTAAATATATAATATATTTATATTATATATATTTAAAGTGTCCTTGCAGAACACATTTTTTATTTCTTTAACCCTAACTTTTGAATATTTCCAATTTGAAAGCCTTTGCATATGCAATATTTGTAATCCACCTGTGACTTTTATTTATTTATTTTGCTTTCCTCCGAGACAGGCTTGTGCTGGCCTGGCCTTGTGGATGTTTTTCAAGCTGTGGTTACTCGTGTAGATACATGAGACAGGGAAGTCACCAGAGACACTTTGAATAATAAAACCTGTTTATTTGTGTCAAAAGCAGAGATGGTGATTTTCACAGTAAACAAACCTAAGCCCGAGGGACAAAATCACACAATCACAAACCAGTTCACAACCGGCTATTTCTGCGGCGAAGGCCCTGCTAGGTCTTACAAAAGGCATGTAGGTGAAAATGAAGAACTTTGCAATGAGGTTCTTTAATCAAAACAGAATACTGAAGCACGGCATGAGCGGTGAGGCCTCTCTTGAGAGGAAATGTATTCAGTGTTGAGTGCCGATACAAGAACAGTTTCTGATTGATATAACTTTATAACGGCCTCTGCTAAACATTCTATCCACTCAACAGTCCATCTGCTCCACTTGAGGTATGCAAAAGACTTAAGCCGTGTCTGCTAAATAGCATCTATGGTGTGTTGTTATGATTATTAAAAGACTAGCGATACTGAAAACGTGCATGCATATAGTTAAAAAAAGCAAGTATGCAAATATGTTTTAACATGGGATGGTTTTCCACTCTGACAGAGCAATGAACCGAAAGTTGTATCAGCTATATAATAAGTCATAAAAAATTGTTACAAATAAATACACAGCAGACTGGATGAAATAAACAAACAACATGATTCATTTCAGGAACTATTATGTAATGTAAAATTTAGATATTATTACAAGTACTTGTACTTATAAAGGAAATGCATGCTCATCAGTACAAAACCTTGACAGTTCATAACCCAGCTGCTCTTTTTCATCATTGTTTGATTTGATGGGGAGTGTATATGTTCACCGGATCTATTTGTCTATGTAATCGTATATATTATGAGTCAGAATATGGGGTGAGGTAAAGCCCTCACGGTTCACTTAAGTCATTCTCTCATGCACTGTGGTCAGATCCTGGCAATGTGAGCTGTTTGTTTACCTTTGGCCTTTACTGTATCCTCTCCGCACATTTAACCTCTAATGCTACAGAGCTGTCTCTCGCGTGTCATTTCTGCAGGCAGTTGAGTTTGTCCTTGAACTGAGTCAGTATCACAGCAACCAGCCCCACTGCCACGCCAACAACTGCCACAACGATGCCAATTATAGTGCCCACGGACTCTTCAATCACACCTGAGCAGATTCAAAGAAAAAGCTATAATCTCATGTTTCACTGTCTCAGATAAATGTAATTGGCTCCCTAACAAAGTATTTCAGATTTTGCATTTATTTGGACTGCTTTTGCAGTTACCCAGTGCTCAGTTTCTTCATCTTTAATAGTGCTTATAGTTTAATAATACTGTTAAAAGAATCTCAATGTATAATAAATGTTTCATACTTCATGCTGTACATTATATTTCTGTGATGCCAAACGTTTTTTTAATTATAATTTTATCAATACGTGTATTATGTATATATATATATATAGATACATACAAATACATACACACAAATTTAAATATATATTTTTTCTATTTTATTATTTAAATTTTATTGGGCCAAACAGATTATAGGCACAAATATATGTGCGTGCATTTTATTATGTTTGTTACTTATATATATTATTGACTCCTGATTCTCTATATATAGTTATTTTCTATTTTATTATTGTAAATTTATTGGCCATAACAGATTATAGGCACTAGCCATTATTTTTTAATTCTAGATCTGGTTGTTTAGTATATTATCTTCCTCAAAACATGGTTATTTTAGAATCATTGTTGTTTTTTCAAAAATTTTATTTCAGTAAAATTTGTATTTTAGGATATTTGAGCACACAAAAATGCGAAACACCTCGGAAACTAGCTGACGTAAAATAGAGTATATATATTTAGATATGTCTTTCAGCCAACTTTAATGGGATTTGAAGTAATTACATGTAAGCTCTTCCTTGAGGTTTACAGGCCATAGATTGATTAAAGTGCCTCTATTATGCCATTTTAAAGGTTTCTAATATTGCTTAATGAGTCTCTTAAAACAGGTTTACATGTATGCAAGGTGAAAAAACACTTTAGTTCTCTCCAAAAACAAATGTAATTTTACCC
>JAUCMT010000026.1:15629414-15651991 GCA_032357475.1 Enteromius thamalakanensis
TCCCAGTGGAAAACCCCCCAAAAGTGAGCTGTACTGAACCGTACCGTACCGTACTATGCAGTGGAAAAGCGCCAATATATATATATATATATATACAGAGAGAGAGAGAGAGAGTGCGCACATACATACATTTATTAATTTATTTATTTTAACTATAAATGTATTTATTTATTTGTTTTTCCTGCTCTTACATACATTTCCCACATTACATCCTGACACACTCCTTATTGAGATTTCTGATCCCTGTTTGGGAGTTTCTACAATCCAATCATCTGCAAGTCCTCACTAGTGAAAGGAATGCTAGTGTTTCAAAACAGTCTTTGTACCCACGTTTGACACGCAGAGAACAAAACGAAATGTGACGGAGGGTTGTGTTCAGGTTCGTTTACTACGACAAAACCGCAGGGAGGAGTGCTAATAATCACTGCGGCATCAGAACGAGACTTAGAACCAGTTGAAGTTCAGGTCACAGAGTGAGAACAGAAAGGTGAATAAAACGGACACTGTATAAAAGGTCAACGCAGTTCAACTAACACAGACAGCTGAAATTGCCCAAGACTGACAATCTCCAGAACAGCACACAAAAGAGGGCAAAGCTTGCCAAACCAAAGGTTTGAATTAGGTCACAGTCATACAGTGTGTGTTTGGAGATAGAAGTTTTCTTATAGGTTTTCAAGAGTGTGATAGAGTCGGGTTCTCACTCAGGACCAGGAGTCGATGAACAGGCTCTTTTGGATGGGTTACTGTCTCAAGCCAGAACATTCTGTGAAGGAACACTGTGTATTTCTTGTTGCTATTCTTGGAGCCAATAACCCCCTCAGACTTTGCCTTTGCAACTGAATTAAAGATCCTTCCAAGGGACAAACATTTTAGTTTAATTCCCGGGAGACTCTTTAATTGCTTGTCAAATGCTTATTAACGCACATCGGAATGCATTTTATTATGAGTGTGTCGCACAGTCCTGTTGCACAGGATCTTCTAGAATGCTTTAACATTACATAAAGCATGCAACTGTAAGTATGACACAGCAGAAACATCTACACTTACTCAATCACAGAGACACGAAAAACACCGGATGTGGCTACAATCCTACATAACCAAGAATATATACACTTAAGTAACAAATGACAAACTCTTATGATTCTTCATACAAATGAAGTATATTATAAACATGGTCCATGCTTGTACTGTATATCACTAATGTGTGATACCTTTAAGGTGTTTTAGAAACTTCTTCATCATAACAAAATTAATTAAGGATTGGGTTGAAAACAGTCTTTGTAAGGGGATTGCTGGTCTAAATATAGAGCGCTGGTTTTCTCCTGGGTTCGTATAATCCTGCTGATTCTTTAGTATACCTGTGTCATTCATTAGGTGCCGCTTAGTTACCACTCTTAATTATTACCATATAATAATCCACATGACCACCAATTAGTGTCCACCGCATCAGTAAAAAGTTACTAAATAGACAAGGAATATGAAGAGAATACTTGGCATATTTCAAAAGCAGGCTAGCAGGGCACACCTACAGCAGGTCTGTGTTTCAGTTACCTGCTGTTACGCCATAGACTTGCATTTTTTGATGCCTACATGTTCCCATTTGCCCACTGTGAGTCCCTGCCAGTCTGAGCTTGCCCTTCCCTAATGTCACGTTGCTATGGTAAGACTGGTACGCTCCCTTCCTATTCAAAACATGCAGAAATTTCCTTTCCCTCGCCTGCTTTTCCTGCTAAGACAAAGGACTTAAGAATCACAGTTACCTAAATGAAAGAAAATAGCTCAGAAAGATGAGTTGTTAATAAAATAATGATTTTAAAAGAAGAGTTCACCCAAAAATGTAATCCTCAGGTAGTCCTAACCCTGTATGAATTTCTGCTGAACAAAACAAGGGAAGATATTTTGAAAAAAAATGTCTGTTTTGGTCACCATTGACTTCCATTATAGGGAAAAAACCACTAAGGAAGTCAATGGTGACCCAAAACAGCCTGGTTACAATCTTTCTTCAAAATATCTTCCCTTGTTTTCGGCAGAGCAAAGAAATTCATAGAGGTTTGGGAACTACTTGAAGACAAGTAAATGTCAGAATTTTAATTTTTGTGTGAGCTATTCCTTTAAATCACTCACTTAGTATGTGTGTCATCTCTAAAATCTAAGGACAGGCACCTGATAATAAAGAACATCTAGATTTTATAGTCAGGTACATCTGATCTAAAGTACACAGTGTGCGTTATACAATCCCCAAATGCACTCGCAAGAGGAGAAGCTGAATCTAACACAAAAAGCTTTCTGGGCTTTTATTTTCACACAGTGTACAGGTGGGGGCTGATTTGATATTGGAATAACACACCTGCAACTTTGTTTAGCTTGCAAATATACAGGCCAACCTGCAAGCATGCAAATGGTCCCTGCAGTTGCCCTACTAAACTCATGCATACTACATTGATTTATACCACTTCAACTGAGACCAATCAAAACACATATCACGCTAATCTGTGCCGTGTGAGTGCTTCCGAGATTAAGATATAACCATATGTCCCAGGATACAAAGGTTGCAACTTTGTTTTTCTTCATCTGAGGTCAGATTAGGACACTTGAGCTTTCACAAGAGCGTGCAACTGCAGGGACTTAATACCGTAATATAAAACAACAGCAAAATGATAATGCTGGCATGAGGCATGTCTTCAGGATACTGCATAAAGATGCAATGAAAGCTTTAATCGGGCTCTAAAAAATGAGAGCTATTAGCCAAGACATATCCAAGGTGATAATACTGGGCTGAGAAATACTACAGCATAAAACTAAATGGCTGCTTCCATAACAAAAACCATAGTTCATCCAACCTGATCATTTATTTACTAAGATGCGCTCAAACTTGTGTAAATTACTCTGTTCCTGGTTATTCTTTTCAAAATATCACCAAAGACAATAACGGGAAGTATAAAGTTTCAGCCTATGAACAATTAAATATCGGTTTTCTTTATAGAAATGGGCAAATGTACTTATTGTAGTAATTAACAAAGTACTGAACAACTAACCCTGAACCTACTCCATGTAGTTACCTTATATTAAAAGTACTTTTTGTGTGCATGTGCTGTAAAATAAAGTGCAACTGCTATCTTTGTAATTATTGAACAGGCCTGTCTTATGACTGAAGAAAAGGGTTTTTGCCAAAACATGGCTATTTGTGAACTGCTGTTATCAAAGTCATAGTCATGTAACAATGCAAATCACGATGAGCTTGTCTTACAATCCTGTTGCACAGCATTTTCTTCTAGAATGATTTTAACGTTCCACAAAACACTTGCAAAACACCTAAACACAGCTACTCAATCATCACAGCGTTGAGTAAGGAAAAATAAAGTGCTTTACGATGCCATAGAAGAACCTTTTTTGTCTAAATGGTTCCAAAAAGAAAACCTTGAAGTTCTGTTTCGCAAGAGGTTCTTTGTGGTGAAATAAAGTTCTTCTGATTACAAAGATCTTTGACTAATTGGTTCTTTGTGAAACCAGAAATGGTTCTTCTATGGCATGGAAATGTAGGACCAGCACATTATTGGAAATGTCTCCTTTTGAATTCCATGCAGGTTGGGAACGATTTGTTCTTATTTTTTGGAGAACGCCCCCATAATCATTACTGCAGAACCGTGAACTAAAAAAATGCTAATGTAATGAACATGGGCGTCAATTACAGACAACACAAAAGTGAATGCATCTATAGATCGTCATCAAGATAATCTATTTTAGAGAGTTTATGTTACAGCAGACTGAGGGATATAGTTACAGAAAACATCCTACCCTTACTCCCATGACCAGACAACTCAATGAAAGGGTTTTTCAACCTTTGATGCCAGCTGAGCTCTTAGCTGATGATGGATTAGTATGGGTACATTATTGATATCAAGGCCCTGTCTTTCCACAGTCTATCCCTTTCAGTCCCAAATTGACATTGATCTGTTACAGAGCATTCCCAGACTTCCTCACGTCCCCAAAGAGAGATGGAGGAGGCAGATGATGGACCTCTGGGGCTTCAGGAGAGGAAACAGTCCTTCTAATAAATACGAAAACGCCCTGAGCAAGGCAAGAGACAGCGCTGTAAAGTAATTGGAGTGAAAAGAGCAAAACATAAACTGACGATCCAGAGGCTGCAGCCAATTTATGGAGCCACGTTCAGCCTTTCTGTGAAAACCAAATCAAATTATATTCCTGTGATGCTTCATGGTATCTCGTTTTACTTTCGCTCTCAGTAGATTTCAAATGAATAGACTAAAAGCGCGCAATTTCTTCAAATCTGATGTCAAGTCAATTCCAACCTGCAAACTCTAAGCAGAACATCTAAAACATCATTTCATTGCCGTTTTGATTTGATTTCATGCTTCGACTTCACAACGATAAGGCAAATGATAGTGAAAATGCTTCAGTAAACAAACAGACACAGAGTCAATTGTTTGAACTCGCCTGTAAAGACCATGTCAACCCTGCATATTTATGGTTTCAAATGAGCATAAAATTATGATGAGGGGAGGCACAGCTGACTGACATGAGCTGGGGGTGGAGGGACTCATTTCATGGTGTAAATACATTTGCCTGACTCTGTCAAGTTAGGTGACTCAGCCCATATCACGAAAGCTGAACACATAGCACTGCAGTGCCGCACATCACGACAACCTCGAGCAAGCTCGCCTCAGAACTGGTGCAGTGTGATGGATTTCAAAACCTTAAAATGTTCCCATTTTATGCAGCGAATGTGGAAATGTCGACAGCAGAACATAAGGTTACAGTGAGGGAAGAACAGAAACTGGAATGCCATGAAGGTCTTTTTTTCCCACATTGCACTAGTGATAAACTGACAGGCCGATAAATTGCTGCTATTATGACATTTTTTAGCATCAGCCAACAATCTTGCACTTTTCAATAAAAGAGATAATTGAGTGAACTTCATCTACACTTAGCCTTTAGTGCACAGCTCTTGATTCTGATTGGTCAATCACACCATTCTGCAGTCACATCTTACTCATTTTAATCACATGAGAAATAA
Organism: Enteromius thamalakanensis; assembly: GCA_032357475.1. NCBI lineage: Eukaryota > Metazoa > Chordata > Actinopteri > Cypriniformes > Cyprinidae > Enteromius > Enteromius thamalakanensis. Next base: position 15,634,450 of record JAUCMT010000026.1, read on the forward strand.
TTTCAACTATTTAATATCTGTAACAACCAGACATGAGGGCAAATCAATATTCGTCTCTCTGGAATACTCGATTCTGATACAATAATGTGTAACTCAAAATCAATATCCTTTGTCAATAAAATCAATACACAATATTCTACTTAATCATCTGGTAGCAGCAATAATAACTGGGAGATGCTCTTCTCCGCGTCATGCAAAACATATGGAATTTTGGAGATGAAATCCAATTGCTTATTCCTCGAATACGTTCCGAGACGAACGGCATTTTTTGCATGCATATAAATGCTGTTTATAAATCAAAAGGGTGCGATGCTCGTAGAGTGGATGGAGAATTATTAGTCGTGATCTGAGCTGCTCCACTTTGCGCAGCGGCAGTCAGTCAGTCACATGCGCGCGCGTCAGTGGCCCCACCTCCCGCTCAGTCTACTACGTTCAACGGCGAAGAAAGCACATGACTGCAGTAACTGTGTTCTGTAACTCAGTCACGAGGATGGAGTACTATTACACTGACCAGACAGCGAGTTCAAGCACATTTACAGCGTTCACAATATTCCCCCTGACACAAGGACAAAGGACAAACAGCGAGCGTTATTACCTCCAACATGTTATAAGAAGTCTGTTAACGAGTCGTCAACCTTTCGATGACACACCTGACACAAAGTAAACGGCGCGCGACTTGTAAAGATGCACAATTGAATTTATGGTACCAAAATTACACTTTAACTACCGGCATGTGGCAGTTTTCGAATTCCAAATAATAATTTAATGTGTCCTTATTCACCTCATCTTTCTCCTAAGTGTATCGGTATGTTTTAAAGTAACGTCAGGCTTTTTAAGCGTTTTAATTGTAAAACTCCCCATTCTGCGCGTATTGTATCTATAAATAAACCTGTTTGACATGGCAAGCACGAAAGTGCAAAATGCACAACGTTTTTATTTATTAATATCTACTACAGCACATGATGCAAAGATCGTTTGACTAGCTCTAATTAGCATCAAGCTCGTTTTGTAACAGTTACGCAAACGCTTACGAAAACAATACATTTCGTCAATTGAGCAAGAGTTCCGATTTCTACACTATGATGTACATATATAAGGCCTACAGTGCTGTGTATCAGTTTCTCAACTTTATAAGTGTCAAAATGCATTCGGTTTACAGCTTTTTTAACAGCAATATTGATTATACAAACACTGATACGCATTAGCTGCGTTAATACTAACATCTGCACCGACGCAAAGCATAGCCTAAAGACCGAGAAAATACACATCGGAAAATTCCATAGTTTACTTGATCTTTATTACTTTTCATTGTACCTCCCAATAACCTCGCGCTTTTGTTGTAAGCTATATTAAAACTACAAAAGCAACCAAAAGCTACCAGCAAGCAACTTAAAGTCAAGTTCACCCGAGCACCCACGTGTCACACACTCTTTCACACACACACACCGGGAAATTGGTGTGATTTTTGGCAAAGTGATGAACACGTTTGAACTCATTCTATCCTGTTTGAGAAGTTACTAACCTTCCCATAATCGCTAGCCCTCGAAAGCATACTTAAAAAAAACAAAACAACGATTATCTGTACAATATTCATTACTTTCGCATGTATGCATAATTTCCTGTGAACTCCACGTGAAGCGCAGACGGCAGGGACTCCAGACGCCGGCTGAGACGCTCTGACAGCATCGATGAAATGATGCAAGTATATCACGCCACGGAGAGTTACGTGCAAAAATACACCCGGGGAAAAACAGCCACGCTTCTGCTCTATCAGAAATGGGGCACGGCTTACCTGGCTGCCGGAGTTTTCAGTCAAGTAATTGAAGACAAATGAAGAGAGCTCCTCATCTAACAGTGAAGCGCAGTCCGCCATCTTCTAGAGAATGAGATGAGAGGAGCCAGAGAGCGCAGCTATACTGCTCTCCCCGCATGCAGTGAGGAGCTCTAACCGACCGAGGGCAGTGTTCTGAGGTGCCTCAGTGCTGCACAATCATGGCTGGGTTAGGTAAAACAGCGGAAAAAGTGAATTATTGGGAGGTGCAGGTGGGATAAACACAGGTTGGTGGTGGCTGAAGAAGGATGTCGGGACTAGGTGCAGGCAGGTTGCATGTTCCTCACTGTAACTGAACCTGCTTGTGCTGTTTAGATTACAGTGTCTATTACTCATTTATGATGCTAGTTCATGATGTCTAAAGTCCATGCTTTGAGCAGGTAATATATACTTATATTGTGTGTGTTTGCATCCTGCAGTATCTATACTACAGGACTATAGTATCTTCTATAGATACTATTTACTGTACTATAGTATCTTCTTATATTCACAATGCGCAACAAAGCTCTTTTTCTGGGCATACAACTTATGGCAACCAAAAAGTAATTAAAAGACCAAAATATTGTTTTCAAGCTTTATGTTTATGTTATTTAAATATCTTTGTAAAAAGTCAGATGTATTTTGTATTATTTTGTACTAGACAGTCTTTTGATCCTTTATGTTGAGGAAAAAAAATCCTTATCTTTAACCCTAGTACTGTAATCATTTAATAAAGAAATTATAGATAAAAAGCACTTACTTTAGGCCTGATGGTGCTAAGCTAATGGTGATAAATTTTTTGCTATATCAGTAACGCATTAAAATCTATGTAAACAATTAGGATGATTGCTCTGTAACCACTAGACATATTGATTGGCTGCTCTTGTCAAGTGCAGTTTTCCTATAGTCGCTCACAGACCATGATGTAGAGATTTTGACAGCTCCTAGTACTTGAATCGAGATGAAGTCATTCCGCTCAGAGTGACATCCCAGAAATCACCAGCTGACTGTTAGTCAAGAGAAGAGGCAAGTCTGCCGAGGAAACCATCCCCTTTATTTGATTCGCATCGGAGACAAATCTTATAGAAAGTAAACTTTTTGAATGGCGTGCCAACCAATCCATATAAAAATATAATCTGACAAGCCCTTGAAGAACCGTTACAACTTCTCAGTCAAATCTGAAATTACCCCAAGGTCACATCGGTGTATTGAACCGTGGACTGCCTAGCTAGCTATCGACCAAGCACATGCTGTTTCAGTGGTCAGAATGAAAGAATGAAAACATACAGTATAAATAATCCAATGCATGCTCTTACATGCTTGATCAACGAATAGATAGTGCTAATTCTCAGAGCAAATATTACAAAACAGACGCATGTTGAGGGAATTTAAGTGCAACGACAGCTGCATCAAAAACTTTCAGGGACATTTTACTTCAAGATTGTTGCTCAAGCCAACAAGCCCACCTTCCATAAGAGTGTAAAAGGTCACTGAGGGGATTTGACAGGGCTGAGCGTCTGGTGGGTGTCTCTGACAGCTGTCAGACCGGAGAAGTTCATTCTGTGTTGGAGTTATCAGTCAAGAGAAGAGTCTGTTTCATCAGTCATATCATTTCATTGATTATGCCCTGATGTATGGAGGTCAACAACATTGTGCCTTCAGCTGCAGCTGTCCAAGGACAGCAATCAATAGAATTCACACATTGTTTTCCGACGCCGAAGCATGCACAATTCTTTTTTTAATGTCTTTTTTTTGCTACCGCCAATGGGAGAGCATGTTGCTGCTGTTTGAGTGCATGCATGTCTCTCACTGTGCTTTATGGCTGGAAGGTGATTTAATGGGGGCTCCTGAGTGAACGGACTGCGCTCTGAGAGAAAACAAATCAAAGAGCACACACTTGTTACTGCACCGAGGACTGTTGTCATGTAGAAACACTGGGTTTAGTTTCAGAATGACACCTTCAGAGTTCTAAAGCTTTGAAAATTGCCTATTTTGGTATTGACTTAATACACAATATCTTAATAGTGAAGTATGTTCTGTCACACTTCAGTTTGAGGACCGGTTCTAACTATTAACTGCCTTAATAAACTCCTAATTTGTTGCTCATCAATAATTAGGTGTATCGGGTAGGATTAAGGGATTTAAAATGTGATAATGCACAGTAAGTGTAGCATTAATAAATGCTACACGAATACCAATAAACAGCCAGAATGCTCGTAATATGCATGCTAAGCAACTAGTTAATATTAAGAATTAAGAAACTGAAGTCTTACTATATATTTTATTATCGCAATTACAGCTGCATCTATGTGTTTAGTGGCCTACTTATGCCTCATCTCATTATTGTTTACTTAAATATACTAAGACCAAATGTTAATGCAACAAAGGAAAACTGCATTGCAGGAGATCATTTTTTTAATGCAAATAAATGCTTTGAAGACCCTGAATAAGAAAAAGCAGGCAACTAAAGCCAGCGTGTTTCCTGACAGCATGTAACTTCTGAAGACAACATCAAACACTCCTTATTTTGCCCATTTTAGCATCTTAACAGTTGTGTCCATGTAAACAAATGGCCCAGTATGTGAGTGAAGAATGATCATCAGCTGGTCTAATAAGTCACAGTGTTTATTCAGCCCTGTCAATAAATTCAGTAATACTAGTGTCAGTTACAGAAGAGCCATCATGTATTATTATTATATACTGTATATTCAAAATGTTTGCCAAAACTTAAATGACTTGATCTTGTATAGGGTAACTTAATGTCATACACAACATAATATATATAGTTTATTTGATTATAGGTATTTTTTGGGAATGCTCACTCTTAACCTTGAGCATTGCTAAGATTATGCTCTCAGCACCTCAGAAAAGCAAGTTGATCCTACTTCAGAACTACTGGAGCATTTAACTTCAGAAATATGTGACTTCCATTATATCCTGAAGGGTAAAGTTTAACTCGCAGAATGACCGAGTCACAATGTGCCACTGTGTATGCAGCAGTTACAAGCAATCTGAACTCAAGGCATATAGTTCAAAAAAAGCCGGGTCGTGATTGGAGAAAATGCCCGGGACACAACAGATATGCAAAGCATGCAAGCAGAACGCGCTGTGATTGGTCAGAGCGTCCCCCTGTCTCTGTGCATAGTAGGAGAAGGAGTGAGTAGAGTAAAGCAGGCTGCATTAGAGACTCGCTTCCTCAAGCAAACACGTGCCTGCTCGTCACATGACTCCCTTTTCCACTGCCGGCGCCTGACCGTGCATAGTGCTTATGCTTGCTGTGTCGGTTAGATGAAAAGACAAGGATGATTGCGCAGGTGAAAGTTGAAAGGAAAACTGTCAAATATTACAAAAACACCCATGAGCAAGGGTGACAAACAATATTTGCAGGCAGATGACATTTTCCCCTAAATATTATTATTTTGAAATATTTAAGGAGAACAATATTTATTTAAGACAGCATGTCAATGCAGAGTGTAAGATACTGTGTGTAGGTGCATACATATAGCGACCTATATTGATACAGCACATCTTACCAAATGATAAAAACATTTTTTTTAACAATTTTTTAACATATAAAGAGCAAAAATCATCAAATATTCCTGGACATAAATATGGCCTATATTAGAATTATTTTTTAGAATATCTAAAAAATAATATTGGAGCACTGTGCATAGTGTACTTGAAAAAGCAACAACAAATACTGTATTTTCTTGTATTTGAGTAGCCTTAGCTGAATAAAATATATACATTTTGACAATGCTACATCTCTTTTGAGGTGTATATTGATCTTGAGTACACACACACACACACAAACAAAACCCCTCTACTACAGCATAAGTTTATACAAATAAATGATTGATTCTCTTCCTTGAATTCACATTCTGTTTTTTTAAGTTAAATGGGGAAAAACAAGATGCTTTAGAAAGCTGTCTTCTGGGAACAGGTGAAAGCCAAAAATGTAAGTCTCAATCTCAAATCCTCAGACCACATGCTTCACTTTTATCTTTGACCTGCACTATATGGAATTCTCCATTATTCAAGCCCATATCAAAACAAGGGGTTGCATTGGACAAAGGATAGAGGCCTTTTCTGTCTGGGGTCTGTGAGCGATTGACCTGCGGGGCCATGTGCATTGGTTTGAGAACGTCTGAGCCTTAGTCATCGCACCATGTGTGTACACTGCTGCATGTGTGGCATTCCATCACTAAACCTACAAGAGTCTTCAAAGACACACCCATCAACGCCTTCACTATTCTAATGTAGTGTGTCTGTGAACTAGACTGTACGCAAAGTTCCGAAATTGAATGTAAATTATGCATTTACCAAACTTGTAGCAACCGGCTTCTCCCCACCTACATGCTATATTTACACTTCTGCCAGCTTGCAGGAAGAAGATGGCTGTTGCTGCGGCTGAGTAATTACCATGCCTTGCATCAATATGGGTAGGAATAGTTGCTACAAAGCTATTAGAAAGCACTGATAAAGATAAAAATCTTAGGCCTGGTGTCCTTTTACAGAGATGTTTGGACAGCTGCGGGGTACAGACCACAAGGAGATGCCCATCAGGATCTGATAGGTCTCCTAACACGCATAGAGAAGCTAGCTACATGCTATCTAGTAAGGCCTCCCTTGAGTCTGTTGTCCACCAAAGCAATTAAAAGTTAATGAGTGTGAAATTTCCCAGACCAGGGTTTCCTTTCTAATGGATACTTGTGGCTGGGTTACACTTTATTTTGATAGTCCACTTTAGACTTTCTACTAACTGTATATATATGTAACTCAATATCAACGACATGTCACATAATTGTCATTAATTTGCAGCTACATGACTATTGCTAACTCCCAGAGATTTTTAAATTCATTGTACACTGAGTTTTTTGCATGTTAAAAAACAAATACAACCTCAGTTTCTGTCAATCGCGTTTACACACTGCCTCGAACTTTCATCCATCATAAAAAAAGTTTGTATCGGCTTAGATTTTCTGCATTTTGGCATCAGCAACAAGCATTTAAAACTGCTTACGAAAATTTCTGCCAAAGTTTCTCCTAGTCAGTATGTTGTGGGTCCATCAAAGTAAAGTGTTAGAGGTTATCAAGCAGACTAATACTTATATAATCATACTAGAGTATACAGTATCTACTAATACTCTAATCACTTGACATGTAGTTGCAAAGTTACTTACTGCTAGCAGAAGGTCTAAACTGGACTATCGTAATAAAGTGTTACCAGAGATTGAAACAATACCCCTCTGGACTGGACTGGTAGGTTGTTGTAGTTGGCAGTGTTGTAACAATTAGACATTTGGCAGATGCCTTTATCGACAGGCATACATGTTATACATTCACTTGTTAACTGCATGCCATTTTGAAATGGTAACATCGCACAAGGTTGATATGAGTCTCAGCTGGGTCTTTGTTTTGTGGAGGATCCAGTGTTATTAGGCCATGGGAGAGGTTAAGCTATAGTCTGTGCTGATAGCCCACCTGCTGAAACACTGAGCGCACAGCCAGATGCTGCCCAGCCAAAGTAGGCCAGATTAGTATTGGATAGTATAGTGCAGTGTAGTGTTCCTCCATTCTCGCTCCGTACGGCCCAGCGCTACGTTACTCGGCCTCCCCTGAGACGTGTTGATTTATGACCATGAGCACCAAGAGGGACAAATGGCTCTAATCCCGACAGCACAGTTTCACAAGCTCAGTGACAAACACCTTAAGAAGTATTGGGAAAATGCTTAACAATCAGAGTCATAAACATTGATCCTGTTCAATGATATGGAAGACCTTGAATTGCGAGCTCTTGGATACAAGCGGAGGCACACACATGTATGAGCTCACTGCGTGAGAGTGCTCCATAAAACACAGAGATGCATAATGTGCTTTTTGAAGGACATTATATGAGTGTGACAGACTGTCACCTCAGAAAGAGAAGCAGGCAAGAGATGGTTTTTTTTTTACATTTATGCAATTTTGGAAGCCCGGGGGCATATCTGGAGGTATCGTAGACACATTGTGACATTTATACGATGGAGAATTATAAACAGAATCGAGCTCGAAGAAAGGCTAAACAGTGCGAAGGGAGTCTCTCTCCACATGTGACATTCACACCAATCTCGCTTTAGCTCACGACTGAGCAGTAGGATCCCATCACTCACAGTCACGCACTTTCATGCGCATTTAGCAAAAATGGACTATGCAAATGAATTCCACACAATAGCCAGTGATTACCCAAATGCTTGGTTGCTTTGAGCCAGTATGACTGCAGATTGATGGAGGGAGCTGACCCCTAGCCATTCCCTTTCTCTTCACTTCACTGTCACATTGGAGCCAAGAGACGCAGGCCCCGATAACCCCACCACCTTATCACAGAAGCACACTCCCTTGGTGCTCAATCCGTAGGTAATTGAATCACGCACGAGGCTGTTTGCCTGATTGAGGATGGTATTTAAAAAAGCGGACGGTCAGGTGGTGACTGGGTTTGCAGGCTTCCTTTTTCAGAATGATGCTCTTGGTCCAATCCTTGCTGCAGTTGTTAGTCATACAGGGATTATACAACAGCTACAACTCACTCCATTCCACCTTGTGCTCACCAAGCAGGAAAATGGAGCTAAATATAAATGCAGACGGCAGCATCTCTGGAAAGGTCGACAATGCATTCGCAGCACTGAAGATTATCATGTGTAAACGTGACTTACTTGCCACGTTTAACTCAGACCAAGGATGGGAATCATGAACCGTTACGTAAGCGGCTTCGCAGATGAGCTTTTCCCTAAAGATGATCTTTTCTACCGCTCACATCTAAAGAGCTTGATGTGTAAATTTCTGACTAGCTCCTTCATAATCCTCTGATGATGAAACAAGATTTTGACACTTGATTAAGGCTATTGGAAGAGCTACAACCCTATGCTGTTTGAAAAATCTTCGAATTTATATTTAGTCTCTGCATTATGATCCCATGTGACTTGGATAATCCTTGACAACCAAAACAAAGCCGTTCATCTTTTATCAAGATGGCACGACTGGAGGCCACGCCCCTTACATGCCCACATGATGTCAACTGTCATACCCTCAGCAACTTTATTAACACAGAACAGGCTTCCAGCACACAGAATTACTTATCAAACCAACAAACTTGGTTCCCATTGGGATTCATAGTATATGCTTATCCCTTAACTGGAACATAGGTGTTTTGATTCATTGAGAATACTACAGCAATTAGGAGTGGGTCACTATTTTAGTTTCTGCAAATTATACAATGACAGTGTCTTTGATTTCCTCAGTCTGTGTCTCTTAACAGCTGTTGTTGGAAGTGGACCAGAACACCAGCTTACAAAGTCTGCTTAATGCAAGCACCGCTCCGAAGGGTAGGGGGATGAATGGTTCATTCTACCCAGGGGGTGTCAGCCATCACAACGTAATTAATGTGTATTTGCTCATCTGTTAAGGTACATCCTCTGACCTCAAACCCCTTGCTGTTCTCCCTTCCAGAGAGTTTGAGGGCTTGGCCTGGTGGAAAAGCGAGATGAGCGGTGAGGAAAGAAGAGAGAGGAGGGTTGGGGGGAATAAGCTGATGCTAATATAACAAAGAAAATTAATAAGGATTTGTCTTAAAGTGGCCATATTATGGATTTTTGAAAATTGCCTTTCATGTAGTGTCTAATGATAACGTGTCTAACAGACAAGTCTCTCAAAAGAAAAATTTGAAACAAGTGATATTCAACATGTTGGTCTGAATGAAAATGCAAATTCATTCTTTGCCATTAGGTGCCACTTTTGCATTAAAAGCATTAAAAAGCTCACAAATACGGCTTTAAATTTCATTAATTTGGGTTTGGAAAAATGAAGCGCTCACGAATAGTTTGGGAGTAGTTATAAGGTAATAAGGTAAAAAATACATAAATGCATATTTTTAAAAAATGAAAGTGTTTTTGACCTTGCATGTATGTCAACCTGTTGTTTGGGATTCAAAAACCAAAATATGAACCTTTCATAACCCATAATAGGGGCACTTCAAACCGTACCTACAGCGCATTGCATACTCCCATTGAACCAAAGCCTTCCCTCTTTGTGACCTGCTTCTATGTGATGAAAACTTTTGCTATTTCACAAAAATGATACGGCACATGACCCACTAAAAAATCCCCAACCCAAAAACACAACTAGCATAAAATTGCAATAGCAAAACCTGGCCATTTTACTGTATAAAAGCAAAGCCAGGGAAGTAGGATTTTCCCTCCTGAGGGGAGTGTGAGAATCAACCGGGCTGAGACAGGTCTGTATGACAAAACATTCCCACAAGACAAGGAAGTGAATCCTGATTCATCAGCGTAGGAGGAAGTGCAGCAGGTTTAGGCAAGATCAGCCCTGCAACACAGACATGGTCATCTAATACCGTAGTAGATACATTCATCTTCCTGTCTCTCTCTTTTGGACACGTCAAGAATAACACAGTAACTTAATCCTGCAGTCTCTCTTTCAATGAAACATGATGGATATTTGATATTAAACGTCGAATAAAGAACATTCTATCCTCTCAGACGTTAATGTTTTCAATATCTGTTCCTACTGAGGTACTCAAGACTCGTCTTTAAGCAGGTTAGTTGACCTCTGGTCACTGTGATAGAGAAGCAGGCCCATCCTTTTTCAAGAACTGTAAAACTAGAGTTTATCTGCAGTGTAATTGAATACTTATCAAATTTCAAAGCACTACGCATTCTTAGAAATGATAAAATAAGAATAAAATAGCGTTTGAAAGAGACCAAAGGGTAAAGAGCATGTTTGCCAATAAAGAACTGTGTTTACATCAGCTTTTTACTAGTCAAGCTTTGTGATGTCCCAGACATCTGCAAGAGAAGAAGGCAAAGCAAAAGTAAGAATCAAAAGGAACACAACTGTCTGTGCATTCTTCTTCTTCACTTTTGTGGTTTTCCGTGTAAGATGCTCTACGCATATTTATTTCGAGCACTGAACAACAAATGCAAATGCAGCTAATGTGATTTATTTCACTCTCAAATACTACAGGTTTAGATGCAGAAACAGAAAAGCATCCTGATTTATAGTTGCTAAGCTAATGGCAATATTATTACTCATAAATAATACAGCAAGACAAAATATTTGGTAAAACAAGATTTGGACCACTTTAGACCACTAATTCATAATTAACTACTTTTCCATAAATAAATTCCTAATTTGCTGCTTATTAGGAGTTGCTACATTTAAGTATTAGGTAGGTTTATGGATGTAGAATAAGGTCGTGTAGAATAAGCTATTAATATGTAGTTATTAATATGTAGTTATGTAGTTTATTAGCACTAATAAATGGCTGATATTCTAGCAATATGCATGCTAATAAGCAACTAGAGACCCTTAAATAAAGTGTTACCCAAGATTTTTATCTAAATTAGTTTTTTATTGATACTGTTCTTTTGATTGATTATTGCTTTTACAAAAAAAAAATACATTTTTTCACAAAGAATAAGTGCAATGCTTATAATTTACCCATAAGAAAGCATGGGTTTGGAACAGCTCTATTGTGTGCAAAGTCATTTTTATGTATGTATTATATTTGAATTAATACTAGAGTGACTGGCGTGGCTACGTCGTTTATTTATTATTCCTCTGAGGGGATCCAAGGACACTGTTCCTTCGGCCAAGTCCTGTGATATCCAAGACTGCCAAGTTCTCCGCTGCCCTCCACACCATGCAACCTCAGTGACTTGAAATGTTTGCATTCGTTATCTTATCTATCCTGACTAAATCAATCTAGTGGTAAGTGCTGAGGCATTGAGGAAATGCTGCAAACATCACAGGTAGAAAAAAACAAAAATCCTTAAACCCTATTGGTTATTGTCTACAAAAGAAAGTGGAGCGTATGAAATGATTTCAAGATGTTGCTCTAATTCCTTTTATCTGCAGATCATTATTCACTAATGCTTTACTGCTTTCTGGATGAATACCTCAGAGAGTGTCTGATTAAGAAATCATTTCACATGGAAGTCTGGAGCTAATGGACACCTGTGAAGGTACTGACAAGAAATGTGCATTGTTTGAAAGGCTATAGAAATCTGTTCCAGTTTTTACACCAGCTCCAAATCACAGCTGTCAGATTCTCTCAGTCCAAAAAGGATCAAATTGAGATTTAAGAAAGCGCTTGTTGGTTTTTGTTCATTTAGTAATCCGCCCTGGCTGAGGTAGGCCAAAGGTCAGCCGGCTCGGTCCTACGGCACATGAAAAAGCATCTGTCAGCATCCCAAGCTCAAAACACTTTCATTACTCAAGGACAACTGCCACAAGTAGAAGGTTAGTTCCGCACGAATGGCCCAACATTCCTGGGGTGTCGCTCCATGTCTCAGAGTCAGCTGCTCAGAAAGGGTGACCTCCAAGCACCATTTACATTAGAGCGCCGCCTGCTTCCTGGGTCACATGCGGGTGTCCCATTTCAGCAGCGCCTTGAATCAGGATCGCTGTTCGGAACAACCCTCTCTTTTCCCCAAGTGGCTCCTCTGTTTCTCCCCCGGGGAAAGCACTGAGAGAGACTCTCGTTTAGGTCAATGGAGCAGCAGCCCACAGATCAATGGCTGTGTGCTGTCACATGGGGAGGGGGATACCGGCAGAGATGATAAGCGTCCATCTAATTACACGCCAAGGCCGTTTCAAGGCCGCTCAGACCCTTATTCATTGCACCTCTGAAGCAATCATCATGCATTCCGAGGCGCTGAAGATGGTGATTTATAAAAGCGCTATTGTAAACCGTGTAAACACAGGAGAATCAAAACTAAGAGCACAGAACATGAAAACTAGACTTTTTTATAATTATAAAACAGTGCATACCCATTTCATTTAACAAACACCAATTTATCGTGAAACTATTCTTGGCAGCTCTTCATGGCAAGGTTTGTAACATTATTTATATATATCAAACACCAGAAGAAAGAACAATAAACAGTACATTCACATCTTTTATTAATCTAGGTACATGCTACACATTTTTATTTATCATATATATATAAAGTGGATTTATGTTATATTTAACATTAGGCCACACTTTATTCTAAAATGGTAAGTTGATATTATTGAATGACTATTATTTACGAATTTTGCCCCAATAATTAAATAATTAGTTTTTTATTAATAGTAAGGTATTTGGGTAACACTTTAGAATAGTTAACACTTGTTAACTATTAACTATGACTCAATTCTCAATTTGCGGTAACTTGCTGCTTATTAATAGTTAGTGAGGTAGATGTTAAGTTTAGGTATTGGGAAGGATTAGGGATGTAGAATAAGGTCATGCAGAATAAGGCATTGATATGTGCTTAATTAGCACTGGTAAATGGCTAATATTCTATGCTAATAAGCAATTAATAGGTGTAACCATAAACCAGTGTTACCTGTATTTGCTAACTTTAGGTATGGAGCAGAATTAAGGAACGTAAAATATGGTCAGAGTAAGGCATTAATGTAGTGCTTTATTTATACTAATAAACAGCTGTGTAAAATTGTTGCCCCTTCTTTTATTTTAATTATTGCAGCACTAACATTCCTTCATCATTACGCTGAAATGAGAATATAGTTCCTAGCTATACTTTTAATATACCATGTGTCTTAGTACATGATATAACTACAGAAGAGTTCAGTTTTCAATAGGGAAACTATGGAAACTCTTTGGTCATTTTTCAGTGATGTGCTAAAGGTCTAATCAGATGCAATGATCTATGCTAAGCTACAGCTACAGCTCCGGCAGACTCAGAGATCAGCTGAATAGATTCGGAAAATGGTAAAACTTAGCTGTTTGCAAAAAATTGCCATGTTCCTTAAAAATAACCTAGATTGGTAAATGCTGTTCAAATATATAAGTGACACTGGAACATGAAAATAGTCATAAGTAGCACAGATATTCGTAGTAATTACCCAAAATACATTTTGTGGATCATAGTTAGTAATTTCTCTTTTATTCCAAAATCATGAAGATATTAAATAAAGATCATGTTTCATTAATATATTTTGTAAATTTCCAATTGTAAATATATCAAAACTTAATTTTTTAATAGTAATATGGATTGCTAACCCTAACCCAACTTCCCGGGATATTTGTACAGTTGTAACGGAGGAATTCAAAACAAGAGCGTAGCATCCTCTCAGTGGCCACACCCCCAGCCACTCCCCCTTCACTCTCGCTTGTTATCACAACGACATGCAAAGGTTAAATCCAGTATTGTTTGTTTAAAATGTACACATGGACGATGGAGCGGAAAACAGACCTCACATGATCTTTAACCCTTTGCAGGTGTAACAAACCCATGCTGGTGTGCGGGTAAAGCCCGTCTGGAACAGCTGTGCTTGTGTTGGGTTGACAGGGGGACCTCATGGGGGTCCCATCTCAGTGCAAAGATGAAGCAGTGCATCACATGATCCCACACGGACAAGTTCGACTCATGCCGAGCGTGCCAGAGATTTCAGTTTGTTTACTTTTGCCCATCTCTCTCGCTTGTGAAGAACAAAAAACAAAGAACATGGAAAACACACACACACAAGCACACAGCAGGTTGCACCAACAGATGCTGGACAGATAATGCATCTCTCTGGATCACATGCATGTGGAGGGTGGATAACACTTTTAACACAAGAATAGAGCGAGTAGCTGGGTGTTTGGTGAGTGTGCACGTCTCACGCCTCAGCTTCTGTTTAAAGTTTAAACACACTCAAGTGCATGCCGTTTGGCTCCGGTCTGGCTGTTAGTACGCAGAGAGTAGAAAGGGGGTGGATGTGCATGCGTGCCTATTGTCATGTCATGTGATCTGCTCTGGAAATAGCCGCCTGTCACAAAGGAGGAATGGATCCGTGTGCCCTCTCCGGTATGGCGGAAATACAACTCTCAAAGGTGAACCTCAGTTCCAGAAATAACCCGTGTAATATCAATGTCCCAAAACAGCGCAACAGAGAAAGGGAAAGAAGCGGGTGAGTGACGTGCCGGGAAAAAGAGCAGAAGAGCTGACTGTGTGAGAGCGAGAGAGAGGCCTTGAATCATTCAGTACTGCAGATCAGGGAACGCTCTGCATCTCTACTGCATGTATGTTTGCGCTACAGCCCTGCAAACATGTGTGCAGCTGTGAATGTTTAAAGTGATGAGAGCAAAACACAAGAGACAGCAAGGGCATGCTACACTCACACCGCAAACCAGCTTGCAATTCTGATTTTATATCTTAGCGGTCATTCACACAACCTTTAAGGGGTCATATGATGCTATTAAAACGAACACTATTTTGTGTATTTGGTGTAATGCAATGTATTTGGTTTAAGTTTCAAAAAACAATTGTTTCACATACTGTACATTTTTGTTTCTCTTTTAAGCCCCTACTCTTGAAACGGGTCGATTTGTACAAATCTCGTTGTTTAAAAAAACGAGGTGTGCTTTGATTGGCTAGCGACCAAGTGCACTGTGATTGGCCGAATACTGCAAGTGTAATGGAGGCCAGCAATTAGGTGCTGTGCAGGTAAACCTCACTCCCCTGACCTCAAAAAGAGGCGCTCTAGAGACTGATGGCTCCTTGTTAGAGCACCCGCCACTCATGCCGTTTGTTTTACTGTCTTTTTACACGTCTACATAATGGGATTCTTTCATTTAGGATACATTTCCATTTATTTATTTGGCAGACACTTTTATTCTTCCATGTTGTAGACCACGAAATAGCAATTGATTTACAGTTGGGACGCAAGAAGTAGTCAGAAGAACTATAAATTATTATATTACTTATTATATTTACTAACACAAACCCGTTTAGGCTAGATTTTTGCTTCTCTGTGTCCACACACTGTATTCTGATGCAGCTTAATTCTTGATCAATCTGTTTTCATTGATATATATTAATATACTCTGTTGTCATAAAACAGGATGAATCTGAAATAGTGACTGAAATGTGACTTCTAAAAACAACCTTCACTTTATTTTATGGTTACACTTAGTAGCTTATTAGCATGCATATTACTATATTAGCCATTTATTAGTGTTAAGTAAGCACATATAAATGCCTTATTCTACATCCATAATCCTTTCCAATACCTAAACTAGTAATTAGTAGTAAATTAAAAATGTATTGGGGGAGAAGGCATAGTTATTTTTTTTTAATATAGATTTTTATTTCGGTTTTAGTAATTTACCCTAAAGTTATTTTATTTTAATTAGTAACCAAGGCAGCATTTCTCAGTTGTATTTATGTTAAATGTTTAAATAAAATTTTTATATTTTATTTTATCTGTATTGCAAATTTTAAAAAAGCCTTTAACGGTTTTATATTGCATAGCATAAAAAAATACTTTATGAAAACAATTACAAAATAAATAGAAATTTCATGCCATAAACAAACAAGCAAACAAAAATATATGTGTTTGCTTAAAAAAAGACAGATAAAAAAAAAGACTGAATTCGCTCAGAAATCATTGCACATTGAACAAAAACAGCAAATGTATCCAACGTGTATAGATATTTCTCAAATGTGAAAAAATCTTTCAGGTATGTCTCACTGCAAGAGTCCAGCTACTGGAAAAACTCAAAGACAGCATCTTGTTAACACTGCTCCAAGTTTTCAACCTGCTAGATTCAATACTTTGACTCTACGGAGCGAACAGCAGGAGCGATGATGAGCCAGACAGACGGTGGGTAAAGTATATTTTCAAAGACTGACTGACTGAGAGAGAGAGAGAGAGAGGGAGGGAGGCTGCGTCTCCATCTTTCCCCTTGGCATCCCTGTGGAACAGTTCCTGTCGGAACAGAGTGTCCCTAGCTCAGCACTCAACGCTTCCAGCGAACTCAGCGAGATGCTCAGCGTAGCCCAGGCAACCCCAGCCACCTCAACACCTGGCCGAAGGCTTCTCATTAGACTCAGAGCACGCCATGCACCTGTAAATCAGGAGGGAACGCTTGCTGAAGGGCCATTCTGATTGCACACACACAGAACGCCACTTCAACAGAGGCTAGATTAACACTCTCAACCGTGACACAGGAATCACTGAACCAAGGCACATATAATTTTAGCCTATTTTTAAATATATGCTGTTAAAATGTTTGAGGTCAGTGAGATTTATTTACGAAAATTATTCAGCAAAGATGCATTACATTTTTCAAAAAGACAGTAATGTTATAAACAATTCAGTTTCAAATAAATGCTGCTTATACTGCTGTCACAGTTACATATTACTTAATTTACATATTATTATTTACATTATATAAAAATATGTGTACTGTATTTATTATGTATATATAAATACGAAAGAAAATTCAAAATTATTTTGGAAAAGATATATATATCGTATATAAAATATAATATATATAATAAAATATATAATAAAAATATATAATATATATATATATATTGTATATAAAATATTAATGTAGATATAGGAATGTATATACATGTAAATATTTTCAAAATATATAATGCATCTGTATATGCAAAATAAATAAACTATACATATAGCAATTTTATTTTGGATGCAATTAATCGCGATTAACTGTTTTGGCAGGACTAAATTATACTTAACATAAATAAATGATTTAAATTTATTTGAAAAATAAATAAAAATAAAAACAATAATAATAATAATAATAATAAATTAAATGAAATAAAAAGCCTTATTTTATTTAGTGGTAGAAAGAAAACATTATGCAAGAGATAAAAAGTAGCAAGAAGGTAACACGTTTGCATAAAAATGAAAAATCAGCTTTCCCATTAAAGAATA
>JAUCMT010000026.1:15652058-15666924 GCA_032357475.1 Enteromius thamalakanensis
ATATATGTTTTTATTTATTTTTTTATTTTATTATTATTTTTTTAATATATCAAATACGAAACTGTTGCTGTAAATTGTAATAATATAAATAATAATAATAATAATAATTAAAAAAATTATTGCTGGGTATAACATACTTCTTTCAAAAACATTTAACATTTTTCCAACCTCAAACTGTTAAATATCAGTACTGGTATTAATTAATCTGACTGAAAGATGTCCTTGGATTTTCTCTCTCTCTAAAACAGCTTATTTACTCAGACAGGTCATATCTCAATAGTAACGTATGTTTTTGCACGCAATGCTTCCTTCTGAGTGACGTACAATCCTACATAACTGGAAAATCAAGGGGAAACATCCAAGTCTGTAAGTTTGTAGTAAGTAATAAGGATTTGTATGAAGACAAACATTTCAGGCGTATCTAATGGTTTTCACGGTGAATTATGCAACTACATCCATTGAAAGAGTGACTACTTCTTTGTCTTTATCCTCTGTATGATTAAACACGGATATGTGCGTGAATGTGTGTGTGTTTGTGGCATGTGGGAGGTACGGCTACACTGACTCACTTTAGCTTTTGAGACCAAAACGCTGATGACTAATGGAGGAAGAAGCTTGAGGGCCTTGAAAAAAGAAGCAAAGAAACAGAAGAAGAGGTGGGCTTTGAAAAATGCATGCACCCCAAACCCAACACTCCCGGGTTCACCTCAACTGCTGCATTTCTCATAAGAACATGCTGATGTATTATTGAGCAGCACAGTTCCGGTCCGGGACACAGAGGTCACTGCATCAACGCAGTCAGCTGAAATAGCCAGCAGTCAGAGCACAAACATGCACATGTGCAGCGAACACTTCATTAGCATAGCCCCAAAGAGCAGTAAAATCTGTCCTCGAAATAAAACCAGCATTAAGCCATTAAATATGCATGTCCTGTCTGGGATCTGTTTAAGACTGTGAAATTGAAATGTAAACAGGAACAACGTCGTGTTGAAGCTGATCAGGAGTATGGGTGGAGCAGTCTAGTGCATTCATTTCTGACAGGGGTGTGAGTTACAGTCGAAGAGGATTTGTTTTTTTTATTGAAGCTCATTGTAGTAAAAGGGTTTGGCCGTGTTTGTCAATCTTCTGCAGAACTTTGGAATGAATGAATGATATTACAGTATATACAGTATGTAGGCTATAGAGTAGACTAGTTCACACACAGTGATTGTTTTCCATTTCAAGTCTAAAAAGGAAAACCTACTGAATATCTACAGTAGGTATCTTATGCTGGGGAAAAAAGAATGTTTATTAAAAGGGATAGTTCAGCCCAAAATGATAATTTGCTGTTAATTTCTGCACTCTCAGGCCATCCAAGATATAGACGGTTTCAATGACAACATACAACAACACAACGTTACAGCGCATGTGTGCTTTTGTGGACCTACTTTAACTTCCGGTAAACATTCAAACAGAATCAATAACAACAGCTAAGCCCTTTCTTCTAGAGTAATTATTTTTTTGATAACAAGCTAAATATGTTTAACGGATTTATTAATAATGCAAACTCTCTGCCAGCAGGAGGTGGAGAAAGTAGAGAAAGCAGCACTGAGCTTACAAACACTGCTTTACATGCAGGATGAAATGATACTCACATTTTCTTAAGCCAGTCTTCCTTCAGAAATACAGTGATATAAAAACACTCACACTTGGGTTTAATTTTTAAACGTGCATTACGTGGATGTAGCCGGTGTACTGCCGAATTTTAACTCGCTGCCAAATTATGACTCCCCTGTTAAAATCAATGTTAATCCCAACCCCTCCCCCACACCTAACACTAAACCTACCAATACTAGGGGAGTCATAATCTGGCGGGGGTCAAAATTCGATAAACAAACACAGATCAGAACTTTAACCGTCTATAACCGTCTTTTAAACCGTCTATAGCGGACTTTCTTCCTTCAGTAGATCAGTAAAGAAGATTTTAGCTTAAACCATGGTCCTTGCTGATTCATTACCATAATTTACAATACATACAATACAATCCAGATCCTCAGACGAAATTATTCACCTCTGGTAAAACTGCCTTGTATGGAATGCATCCTTCTCACATAATCGGCACATACAAATTTCACCCCACTTGTAAAAAGTAAATACAGATATAGCTTATACTTCAAAAGGCTATGGTTTAACTGATCAAATATGAGCTGCACTGCTTTGTTTACTGCGGTTACCAGGGAAACGGGCTATATTCCTGCCAAAAAGACCCCACCCCCTTCCTCCATAGACACGCCCCCGGTCTCCGGTTTGATTCAACTGATTCAACTTTTTCTCCAAAAAGAACTGGTTCAAAAGAATTCATTTGTGAACCAGACATCATCCTTGACTCAGTATATGGATTACAGTTCAAAATGTTATAGACAATGTTTAGTTTTTAGTTTTTTTACATGGTACAAAAGAAACACCTCAAAAATACTACCACAAACCTACAATTAAACTATATGAATGAAACTATAGGCATTATTGGGGAATACCACACCTTAAAAAGTAAAAAAACAACAACCTGACCAGTCAGAAGTATTGATTGAGCTGTGCATTTAGACTTGTATTCACATACAAACACTGATCAGCACACATACAAGTTAATAGAAGATCAAACATTCTTACACATCTGAGTTTATGTTTACCATATTTGATGTGCTCTATGACTGTGCACTGATCAGTGTTTATAACATTAGTGAAATACGTGGGACAGAAATCAGTTTTTATTCAAATTTTTATTTTTGTTGTGAAAATCAACAACCAGTTTGGTAAGACATGAGGGGGTGTAAATGATGACAGCATATTCATTTTTGGATTAACTATCCATTTAACCCAATAGCAGGACACAATGACACACCTTTTGGGGTAAGTTGTCACAACAGAACACCTATTTGCTTTTCAGCAAATTTCAAAAAGTTTCATTAAATGAAGGTAACGGAAACAACTTGTGGAAGTGGATTTTTGACACCAGATGTAATAGTTACTGTTATTAGATATCCCAATCTCCCCTACTTACTACAAGACGTGAACAAATAGCATATTTAGATGTTAATGCTTGTGATTTTCATATCCAGAGGTCGTAGCAGGCTTATCTGGAAGATAATCATTTACAGATTGAGCTACCAGCTCACCTTTATCCTGATAACAGCATTCACTGTTTTGTTAATAGTTTGCTTTGAATTAACTACGTGATCCGCTGGTTGACTTTAGCATGAAGGGCAAGCAGGTGATAAACGGGTCATAGAAGTGAAAGAGGCCGAAAAACAAGGACCGTACATATTAACTCCGGCCCTTCCTGGATTTGCAAGCTACCAAGCAAACGCTCTGTTGCTGGAGGCTGTGCTGTCATAACAACGTTACGAGCTACGCTCGCTCTTGGGACGGAAAAAGAAATCATCCTTGCTTTATCCTTGCACACAGCACATGACGTGAGCCGGTGTCTGATGTCACGGCGGGATACGCTCTGTGGGATTACATCGTGCATCAGCTGGGAGGATGAATTAGGCGGGATAAACATCTGCCTGCTTGCTTATCAGATTAGAGGCCAGAGATGGAGTTTTGGAAATATGGAAAAGGAGTATTGCATTTTGATTACAGTCAACTTAGTATATTTAAACGGCATATTTATAGCAGCTGATTTGAATTCAACCAAAATACATCATGCAATGAACAGGACATCATCGGTGCACCAAGGATCTGGTTTGCACTGTCAGGGTTTTCCTTAGCTGTGACCTGTGAGCTTAGAAAGCACAGGAAGACAGTCCTGTCCTGCCTTTGCTGAGCTGTGGATTGCTGGGCCACTGAAGCGGGCATCCATTATTCAGCTCATGGGGATGGGCAGCTCCATCTCCTGGGATTAAGAACTCGGCTCTGATGAGCACATCACGCTCTCTACTGACACACACACAGCGTGCCAGGGACACGGAAAACACACCTCCTCCGCACGAGTGCATCAATTATGAAGTGAAAGCCTTGGTATCTGGATCAGAACATCTAAACCTTGGCCCGATCTTGAAGGCTGCATTGAATGCATGTAATTCATGACACATATGTGCAAAGCAGACATGAAGGCATGAGCAACGTGTAGCACAAAAAAGCCCAATGGTACATACTTGAAGTCTGCACGAATGGATCTATTGTATATCTATTTTCTAAATGCATAACATAGATAATTGCAGATAGTTCATCAGTGCATGTGTTTCATTAGCTACACTTTAGGGAACACTTGTTTACTATTAACTGCAAATAATTTGCTGCTTATTAACAGTTGTTAAGTTTAGGTATTAGGTAGGATTAGGGATGTAGAATAAGGTCATGCAGAATGATGCATTAATGCAATGTCAACATCACAAAAGTCCCACCCTACCTTTTGTTTTCTGATAAACCATTATACTGGGATGTATGTCACAGGAAAAAAAGAAAAGATCAATTTTGAAGGGATAGTTTACCCAAAAATCCAGCCATTATTAATTCCTTCTCATGTCTTTCCAAACTTGAAGGAAAATGTTTGACTTTTATAATATGGACAAAATCTTTTTGAAGATATTTTCTTTTATCATGACGGAGTTTGTGTGTTTGGTTGAGCTAACTCTTAAATAAAGAATAAAATGTGCTCACCCTCAGGCCATCCAAGATGTAAATGAGTTTCTTCATCCGATTTGGAGAAGTGTAGCTTTATATCATTTGCCCACCAACGGATGCTCTGCAGTCCAAACAGCTGATGAAAACATCCAGACAGCATCATAACATAGATGACCTGAAAAATTGTTTGTTTGGAAGAAACAAATCCATTTTAATGGTCACTTCTGGAAATAAATATTAATTTCAGAGTAAACGATTGCTTCAGCACGCATTCTAGTATTACCATACCCTTGTGTTGAGGATTGAGTTACCTTTAAAGATAGATACCATATAGGCACTTCAACTTAACACACTAATAAGATAAATTCAAAAATGTATCATAGTCCTGTCCCATTTACTTACCCTAGTAGATGATTTTCCTACAATCAGAAGAATTCAAGCATCTTTGTGAGCCAGCAGTCAGAACGACAGCTAGACAAATGCTCAGAGACGTTAAAAATGGTTCAGATGAACACAAGGATGATGTACTTTGGAAAGACTCAGTTGCAGAACGGAGGCCAGTGAAAGGCAGTGATATATTGACTTCTAGAACCACATATACGTATTTTTTACTTTTTTTATGTAATTTCAAATTTGTACACTATTTTGTATGATGGATAAACCGTAATCAAGCATTGCAGCTGACTCTATCTCCAAAACTTTTGATGTAATAAACTCAAATCAGTGTCATGTCTATTAATATACTTTAAGTCGCTGTGTCATAAGAAGGACTGTGGCCGTTGTCATCCTAAAATAGACCTAAAGCAAAAGTCCTGAGCGCCGTGTCTACATTGATATTTTTTTTTAAGATGACAGCTGACACTACAATAACTTTCTTGACACCTCCTGTGTGAGGGGGAGGTTTTGAGCATCTTGTTTCCTTTCCGTGTTTTTTTTTTTTTTTTTCATCAGCATATCAATATCATTCCACCTTAGATATATTTTAATGAAGGCTGGGAATGTGAGCAATCGATTGAGATATGCAACGTTATCAAACAATCTCAACAGATAAGGATGCACGATCAATATTAAAAGCACGAATCGCAAACGCCAGAACATCTTTGGGAAAACCTCCAGCAGTTGCTTTAACCTACAGAAGCATCAAACCTGTAGTGTATTCAACAGCAGTGCTGATCAGAAGAGCCATCTGTTAGATTAGAGCCCAGCCTACAGGTGTTCCAGGAAGGTATGCTATTCATGGCGTCTCCTCATCACTCATCACATGCACAGATGTGGAGAGGGCTTTTAGAGATGCCAGAGAGCAGCTTCTGTTAAAGTCACATCTATATTAAATTTAGATTGTTAGTTCGTCATTGAGGTTTTGGAATAACAAACAGCTTAGGTTTGTACCAAATGGATGGCGTCTTTGGAAAGAATGTTAGCTTACTGTTTACTGCGTATCACACTTAAATACAGCAAACAATCTCATTTTAAAAGCACGTGTAACAGTATATGCTGAATAAATATTTCAAAACATTTACCAGGTATGTATATTGTGGTCACATGACCCTCTGCTCTTGTACCATTCTTTTTTCTTTTTAAATTTTGTGCACTTACTAATGATCTAACAAGATTAAAATAGCTGCTGGAAACCTTGTGACATTGGACAGATGCATTGCTTTGTGGTACGTGGTTTGCATATTTGGGAAAATTCAAATATTTGGGTAATTCATCATTCATAATTCACACGCAAGAAAATTTGCATTCATATTTGTATGCATAATGCAAAATAATAATAATATAAATAAAATGAATAAATAATAATAATAAATGTACAGACTGTTGTACAAATATGACAAGCTATGACAGCTACTGTACTCAGCATTAATAAAAAATGCTTCTTAAGCAGCAAATCAGCATACTAGCATGATATCTGAAGGATCACTGAAGACTGGAGAAATAATGCTGAAAATTCTGAAATAAATTACATGTTAAAATGTATTCAAATAGTGAATAGCTTTGTTGTAAATGTACTATTTTCTCTTTTTAACTATTTAAAAAAAATGCAGCCTCTGTGAGCGTATGAGAATTGTATAAACTCATGCTTTTGAGTGGTAGTATGTATTTTATACATTAATTATTTATTATTGGTGATTTGATGCCTAAAAAAGGGTCATCATTTTATAAGTAAATAGAAAGCCACAAAACGTTAATAGGTGTTGATATTACTGTTCTTGTATTACTTTGTATTATTATTATTGGATATTTAAAACCAATAAATGTATAAAAATAGAAGAGTATGGGCAAATGCAACTTGCTAAAACATTTGGACAGGTGATGCATACAGACACAGGAAATCTACATTTCATCATCCTTTTTCCACTGTGTCAATGTTTCACAG
This sequence comes from Enteromius thamalakanensis, assembly GCA_032357475.1. NCBI lineage: Eukaryota > Metazoa > Chordata > Actinopteri > Cypriniformes > Cyprinidae > Enteromius > Enteromius thamalakanensis. The sequence continues at coordinate 15,659,041 of JAUCMT010000026.1, forward strand.
GACCGATTAAAGCTGAGGACGGAAAAATCTCATCCGGCACTCTATCGGACATGACTGCTGTCGATCATGATGTAATCAAATTAGGCTTAAGACTCTTACCGGAGGCTTTATAAGAGGGCTGGGTTTGCCATCGACAGAGCAAACCTGATCGGCTGCGTGCATCACACACAAATAGAGAGGGAGAAATGGAAAGCGGTTTCCTTGCAAGCCATAATCTGACGCAAATCCCAGCAGGCCAGCAGGGAACAGAGGTCAGGCGACTGCGGGCACTGAAATGACCCCCCTGTCTTAGTTTATGAAAACTCGCCAAATGACCTGCTTCTGTTTCCATATTGACAGCAATAACAGTAAACCGAAGCCGATTGCCACTTGAAGTCATTCCACGCTGATAAAATGACTTCTCTCCTGAAGTTCTCGAGTTTTAGTGACACCAAACGGAATTCTGCTCACGGATATCAACTCTGATTTTTCATTTCTTCGCCTCGTCATTTTTTTCCCCATTTAATATCAAGGAGCTGTTGGGAAAATGACTGGTTAATTTAAATCTCTATTTGCCACAGGCAGGAAGTCGAGGACACCTTAACCTTCAGATATGGCGTGCTGCCTCAGCAAGTGTGCGGAGCGTTTTATTACTGCCACAATGGAAAAGCATTATCTGCTTGTTGTGATTTGCAGGCAGATTAATACAGATGAGACACATAAAAGGGGATATATTTATTTGTTTTGCTGCAATAGCAGACAGAACGGCACAAAACTCCCCCTAGTGGTCGCGTTCCACAAAAGTAGTCCATAAATACAGCTGCAGACAGCAATAGCAATCATTCACATGATGGAGGATGAGAACGTCACCTGGGGGGGTTCACGATTCCTGCTTTAGCTCAAAGCCCAAGCAGTTATTGCAGAAACGGCACATTTTAATATACTGTTATTTTAGATTCAAGCTCAAAAGGATTGAAACCTTTTCTCTGCTTGGTGAGCTTTATGAAAATTCACAGAGTTAAAGAGAGAACAAGTGAAAGTTAATTTTCTTTCTTGGCTTCTTGGGATTAGTTTATGTTTAAATCAACAGCGGTGTAGACCGTGTTTTCATTTCTAGTTGTCTCCTGCAGATTATTTACAGTGTAAACAGGGTTTTGTTGCGGGCTGTGTTTGCACATAAAGCATATTACAGTAGGGGCAAAACAATAAGTCCTACGTTTGCAAAACACTGCATTTGTCAAGAGGGGCCGGTTTCACAAAATGCCAAGATAATGGCACTGAAATCCCTTCATCTGCGCTGAAGACTATGTTGGCATTATTAAAACAAGTGTTTCTGGCAAGTGCGATAACTTAGTGGTGACCCTGTAGCGCATAAATAGAGAACAGAACTGGTTAGATTACTTACAAATTATAAACCGTTTCTGTTTCAAATTACATGACAGAGTACTTTTTACCTAGCTTGTTGGCTCATAAAATACAATTAAATCACATTGATATAAATATGCTAAAAAAAAACTAAATAAGAAGTGCATTAAACATTACATTATGTCCGGAACTGGGGTTTGTAAAGGAACTGCAGGGGGTTTATCAGTTAACTTAAAAAGTAAATAATTAATTAAAATCATAAAAAAAAGAGAGTAAAATTTAAACTCTTTAAACTGAAATTATTTGTTAAATCCAGAGGTCAAATGCTTTGAGGTCTCTTAATTTTCCTGACCAGTGACTGGTCTTTTTGTGACTGTCTACAAAACTATATTTTCTGACTGTATCTAAGGGGTAGGTTATTTTAGCAAAGAACATTTAAAAGATAAAGAAAATGAGGAAATTATGGGTATTTATTGTGATTTTTTATTGTTATTGGTATTTAAGTGATGTAATCATGTAATCAATAAAAATGTTAATGCAGCCTGACTCTGAGTATATTAAAATTTTATTTAATCTAATTACAAGTAAGAACTGTACTTAACTTTTACTTAACATAATCCAGATTATATGTAAACAGTTACTACCCAGCTCTGATAGAGGGGTCTACAAGAGCTCAATTACCGTGGAGTTGTATCTTTTTGGGTTGCAGGCTGCATAGAGCTCTGCCCTCACGCCTGTGACCAACAACAATTTTAAAGCAGTAGCATTCCTGGACCGTCAGCGCTGTTGTGAATCTGACCTTGAGCTCCTCAACAACCTTGACCAAGAGGCAGCGGGCAGTTGGTGCAGCAAGCATGAAAATGAAAGGTTACTTAATGAGATGAACAGATAAGAGTAACGGAAGACAGAAACCAGACCTACGGGGGAAATGAGATGATTAAATGGTTTAACAAATGTGTGAAACGAGGAAACTGTTCTTGAAAAATGATTGGTGCTTGCTAAGACATGCTTTTAAACAAGGATTTAAACTTCACTGTGTAACTCGTCCCGCTTCATTTGTGCTATAATTGTGAATGATACCTCAACTCATGCAGTTGGTTAAAGGAGTAAGGAGAGGAACAAGTTCCCTTAGATTTACGCTGATACAGAAGGCAAGGCGCATCTCTTTTTACTTGGGCTAGCAAACAATCACCTAGTAACCACCCATAATATCCTAACAACCATCAATGCACTAGCAACCACCCAGAATATCACAGCTATCACCACAACCTAGCAACCACCTAGAATCCCTAAAAGCAACTGCCTAACGACTAGCAACCACCCAATCACCCCAGCAACCACACCCTAACAACCCCTTATCAATGCTCTAGCAACCCTCTATACACCTTATGAACCATCTATAAATGTACCAGCAACCACATCCTAACATTTATCAACACTCTAGAAACCAGCGGAACACCCTAACAACCACCAATCAATGCACCAGGAACCACACCTTAACAACCCCTTATCAACGCTGTAGCAACAACCCGAACACCCTAGCAACCACCAATCAATGCATCAGCAACCACACCTTCACTACCCCTTATCAACACTCTAGCAACCACCTAAACACCTTAGCAACCACCTATCAATGCACAAGCAACCACATCCTAACAACCCATTATAAACACTCTAACAACCACCTATAAATGCATTAGTAACCATACCCTAACAACCACCAATCAATGCACTAGTAATTTTGCCCTAACAACCCCTTATCAATGTTTTAACGAACAACACAAACCCTTTTGCAATCCACCTATTGATCCCAGTATCTACCCGGACTACCAACCTCCCAGAACATCCCAGCATCCACCAGAACATTCCAGCAACCACAGCCTAACAGTCACTTATCAGTGCACTAGCAACCACACAGAATACTCCAACCACCCTTTAGCACCCACATAGCAAAAGCTAAGCAACCACCAGAATGTTAACAAATCACTACGACACCTTCAGTAACCACATACTATCAGCCTTGCAGTGCCGCAACCACAGAATACTTTAACAACCATCAGAACTATACAACTCAGCAACAACCATTACCTTTAGAAACTACATAAAAAGCCCTATAATGGACCCTTTAGACAAGACTGTGATGACGTGTAAATCAATAGTAGTCATCAATTCTCAAAAGTGTTTCATGTGTGTGTATATATATATATATATATATATTTTATTTTTTGTACATTTCTAAAACTACTCTTTGCATCAAATAAGACTTGTCCACGCCCCCTAAAACAGTTCATTTAAACATGCCCCCACGTTTCTACGTCACAGAGTGGACTTAACTTCATAACATCGGCCAAATATTACGCAAAGAAAGGCTGTTCTCGCTGTAGTGTTTCTGCTGCTTTCTGGACACACTGTGAAACTACTTTGCTTGTGCTTCCAAAAGAGGAGATAACTAGTAGGTTAAGTAGGTCTGGGCGATTTATTAATACGCATTGATTAGCGGTAAATTTCAATCAGCTGTTTTTAAAATGAGCCGTAGATCACCGGCAAGCTACACAAAATTGTCTTCAGAATTGGAAGTGATTTATTTTCAACACTATTGCGCAGGAAATGACAGACTCCTGGAGACCTGGAGAGTAGTCTATGCTGGCTGTGCACAGAGACTATAAAGTGGAGCAATTCTACCTCTGCAAAAACAGTCTGGTGCTTCTGACTCACAACTGTTAAGTAAGTTACCGTTTCTTATTAAAAGAATCTTCTACTCACTATTTGAATGCAAGTTTTGAGCAGTGAAGGGTAGAGCTTGTTGCTTGTGGTTTCTCTGACTTGTGTTATAAGTCACGATAATCAGTAATTATGTCCCCACTGCCGAATCACAGTGCACTGGATAGCTGGCCAATCAGAGCACACTTCGCTGTTTTAGAACGATGAGCTTTGTACAAATGCATTTTATGATGTTTAACAAAGAATGGATATTCTGCTTTCCAGACATGTTAATTCAAAAGTAATCCAAACATAGTCAGAATACATTACTCAAAACGAGTAATCTAGAAGATTACATTACTGACTTCAAGATTTATCTGTAGTTACTAAGAGAGCACAACGTGTAAGTAATCAATGCAGCGCTGTAAACTGATGCTATTTAATGAAAGCGTGTTAGCAGCTCCATGGAGTCTCCATGAGAGACAGTGAAGTGTTTACCCTCTGCTCTCTGTTAATCTCCGCAGAACATTCTCAGAGTTCCTCCACACAAGTTCTCAAAACATCACTGTGTGTGTCTCTAAACAAAACACACCGTCTACCATCAACAGCTGAGCTCAAACAATGTCTAGTCGTTTTCCCAGCAGGCCCATTAAGGTGAGGATGGGAAAAGCTTCTAACTCAAGAACGAGGAGATGATGGATTTGGGAAAACAGGAGTCGGTCACATGATCACCGTGTCTCAAAACAAACACACCGTGAGATTGACTCGGGCTGGTAAAGATACGGGATCCGCAGCAGCAGCATTCCCTCCCATCTCCCGCCTGGATGCTTTCCAGCCAGCTGCCCTCGGGAAGGTGAACGACAGGGCTATTTTCCTTACACTTGTATGAAAAGATTGCGCATGTCAGTTTTCAGAGAATGATGGCTGCTGGTTTTCAGACTGCCAGCAATAACAGCTCTCCGCCGGCACTGAGGAGAACAGTCATTAAAACAACAGAAATAAACAGCATGCAACCGATATTATGAGCATTCCTAATTAATACAGAGTGTAAATACTTCAGAATTAATTAGAAGATTCTAGTTTAGTATGTAATGAATTGACAAACATATTGAACTGCAAAATTCATATTCTGGGTTCAGTTTAGCTTTAGACCATTTATGGGGTAACGTTTATAAAATTAAAATAATAGTAAAAAAAAGTGTCCCTTCTTTTATTAAAACAATATATATCAGTGCTGTCAAATCATTAATTACATCCAAAATATAATGTTCATGTAATTAGAAAAAAATAATTTTATTAATATATTAATTAATTAATTTTTATTCACAGAATTTATATTACATATAAATATATTTAATTTATAAACATAACACTTTGTTCTTAAATATATGCATGCAATGTGTGTGTGTATATATACATAAATATAAAAAGTACACTTATGTGTATGTAAACAAACTTTTATTTTGGATGCATTGGATGCAATTACTTGCGATTAATCATTTGACAGCATTAATATATTTATATATTAATTTAAATAATTTAAATAATTTATTTAAAAAAAAATATAAACAAAAACACAGATCCATAAAACGTACGAAATGACTCTAGAGTTATGAACAACAATACAACTAACAGATTCATTTATGGAAGTGCTTTTATAAACTTATAAACTTCACGTTTCTATTTCTGCAAGGATTTTCCCCATTCACTTCCATTTTAGCGTAATCTCCACAGGCATCTAAAACACATCGACCCAATGAAAGTGATGTAAGAGCACTTTCTTCCCAGAGATACATCATATGGCCTTATGACGATCAGAGGAAAGACAGGTTTCCATATAACATGCCGACCGCAGGAACATTGGATATGAAGGCGTGAAATGGACTCTGAGAGGTCAGCAGATCTTACCTGCGTGGGCGAGTGGATGGGTCACTTCATTCCCAATGCCATTAAGATCTCCATTTGTGGCTATGGCTTCCTTTATGGCTATAATCTGCCTGGTGTGTTATCAAATAGATAGGACAGGGTCTCTATCCAAATGGCATTATCATGCAGCACAGATAGCGTCTGCAAAGCTGAGTGGCTCCTTCAATCAATGCTATTGGCTGCTAAGATACGTCCAGCCTTGCCAAGGGTTGTCTGACAGTGCACAAATATGACACAATATAAAGGTTTTAAGATTATTGCAATCACAAAACAACCTTGAGTGGGATCTATTGCAGATCTTTCGGCAAAAATTGTGATTTTGACTTCAAATGTGTACTTTAAAAAAGCAGCTACAGGTTTACAGTGCTTGCATATTTATAAGCGAGGTCAACAAGTATTTGATCCAGTGATTTTGCAAGTGTTCTTACTTAGGAATCATGAAGGGATCTACAATTTTCAGCATAGGTGCATTTCCACTGTGAGAGACAGAATCTAAAAGTCCGGAAATCACATTGTATGATTTTTTAACAATTTATTTGGGAGTTACGGTGTCAAATAAGTAAAAGACTCCTGTGCAATCAGCCAAAGTCTAAGTAGCAACATGGGGAAAACCAAAGAGCTGTCAAACAAGACAAAATTGTAGACCTTCACAAAGCTGTAAAAGAGCTACAGGGCAGTTGTCTAAAAAAAAAAAAAACACCTGTTGAGGCAATTGTCAGAAAATGAAAGAGGGTAATGAGGACTGTCAATGCCCCACGGAAGATCTCTCCTCGTGGGGTATCAATGATGCTAAGAATGGTGAAGAATCAGCCCAGAACTACACGGGAGGAGCTGGTCACTGTGAAGAGAGCTGGGACCATCGTTTTCAAGGCTACTATCAGTAATACACTAAGACGTCATGGTTTAAAATCTTGCATTGCATGGAAGGTTGCCCTGCTTAAGACAGCCCTTAATGTCCAGGCCCATCTGAAATTTGCAAGGGACCATCTGGATGAACCCAGAGAAGTTATGGGAGAAAGTCCTGCGGTCAGATGAGACCAAAGTAAAACTTTTTGGTCCTAACTCCATCGATGAACGGGGCCATGTAATGTGACATATTGGGTAAAAACTTCCTTCCCTCAGTCAGAGCATTAAAGATGGGTGGCTGGGTCTTCGAACATGACAATGACCTAAAGCACACAGCCAGGAAAACCATTGGCTCAGTAAGAACCATATCAAGGTTCTGGAGTGGCCTAGCCAGTCTCCAGACTTAAATCCAATTGAAAATCTTTGGAGGGAGCTGAAACTCCATGTTGCTAAGCGATAGCCCCGAAACTAGACAGATCTAGAGAAGATCTTTATGGAGGAGTGGGCCAAAATCCCTCCTTCAGTGTGTGCAAACCTGGTGAAGAATTAAAGGAACCATTTGACCTCTGTAAGTGTTCACAAAGGCTTCTGTACCAAATATTAACATGTTTTAACTCAAGTGATCAAATACTTATTTGACACAGTAATTTCCAAATAAATTGTAAAAAAATCATACAATGTGATTTCTGGATTTTTCTTTTTAGATTCTGTCTCTTACAGTGGAAATGCACCTATGCTGAAAATTGTAGACCCCTCTATGATTTCTAAGAGAACTTGCGAAATCATTGGGTAATCAAAAAAACTTCTCTCTGTTCTCTGGTCAAATATTTATATGAGATTAAAATGCGATTAATTTTGATTAATTAATTACAAAGCACAAAAATTACAAAAATTTTTATCGAGTCCCGGCCCTAATATATAATAATAATAATATATATTAGCAGTGTTGTGCAAGTTACTTCCAAACTGTAATATATTATATATTACTTGATACTGTTATTTAAAAGTAATGCCTTACATTACAATATTACTGATTCAAAATTGTAATGCGTTACATGACTCCTGTAT
>JAUCMT010000026.1:15671448-15707385 GCA_032357475.1 Enteromius thamalakanensis
ATAACATATTTTCATTAAATATATACATGCATGTGTTTGTATTTATATATACCTAATAAATATACACAGTACATACATTATATATTATATAAAGAAAAACTTTTATTTTGATGTGATTAATCATGATTAATCCGTTATATATATTTATTTATTTTTCTAATGTACATTGAAATATCACCGTTATTTAAAGAAATTCTCTCGCGATATATATTGATATCAAATTATTGTCCAGCCCTAGTGTAACAGTAAGTAAATAATGTAATGAAAGAGCTTAAAATGGGTTCATAACTGGACTGAGATAAATATAACAATTTTGATGACTGATGATATACAGATTTTCCCACCAGTCACAAGTGTTATCAAAACTTTTCCAAAAAAATGATATTATATTATAATGTTTAACATTATACCATTATACATCTTTTTAGATTTAGTAGGTAAGAGGTATTCAGTGTTATATGATGTGCTTGAAGTGTTAGGAGTGGGCTGTTTATTATAGCTCATAAAGGAAATGAAAGTTGTCAATGGGTGTTTGAGACCAAAGGGAAAAAAACAAAAGATGTGAAGGAAATCTGAAATTATAAATCAGTTGAAGTGCTCCACCTTGTGGTTAATATCAGTAATGGGTTATGAATTATGTTCATTAGTGGCATTTTTTAAGGCTTAGGTCACACTTACTGATCATATTTGCTCAGGGTTTTAAACTTCTAACCCAAAATATTAAAGTCATGGAAAAATGAAAGCCGCAATGAAACAGAAGTATCAGCAGATCATTTATTCTGTATTATGGCAAGCATTTAAGTGTTACGCATTCTCAAAAATAAAAGAATGACGAAAAAATATGATCAATTAAACGCCTTTAAAATATAAAGTGGATTTTAATTTCATGCTGACTTTAAACATAAGTGCAGTTATAGAATTGACAAAACTAATTTAAAATAACAACTGAAAACATACTAAAACACATTTTTAAAGGAACAGTTCTCTGTCGACAATTCACTCTTACTGAGTCTGTTAAAACTCATTTTTCCTCCTAACTGAAGCCTTTTTTAATCATGCAGTGAAACTGCACGGCCATTGGTTAGTGCAGTGCGATCTGGATAAACCAATCGGTTGGCTGATTTTTCACAGAAGAGAAAATTTCTCTACAAATTTCAAATTTCGAAGACTGACATGCCCGCTCACCACTGTTCCACCTGCAGGACCCTCCTGCACACTGAGGACAGCCACAGGGAGTGTGTTGCCTGCCTTGGTAAGACCCATGCAGAAGCCACTCTGACTGGTGCTGAATGCTCGCACTGCAAGGCTACTTGCTACTCTCCTCTTTCCTTCACGATGAACTCACAAAGTCCTGGCACTCTCCTTACTCGGTGCAACTCCGCAATGCTACCTCCTCGTCCTTTACATACACTAGCTGAATAACTCTCACAAAAATTAAACAACCCATGAAGATTGTTTCGAAAAAATGTGTCTTTTACAGAGACACTCTCACAGTCAGAAGCTACCTCACGACATTTCTGCTTTCCGAAACATGAAGCCATGATGATAGAGAAGCTTTGACAGGCAGATCATGCAGATGTGTGTGTGTGTGTGGGTGCTGTGTGTTTGTGATAGTGTATGTCACTTTGGCTGACAAGGAGTGGCAGTTCATTTCTGTTCCTCCGATACTGAATTTACAAATGCTGAAGTGTGTGTGATTGATGATTATGAGATACTGCAGACCTGCCATCAATCTCCAGAGGCCTCGTTCTTTTTGAGACAAGAATCAGGTCGAGTAACACGGCGGTCTTATGACCTATCAGTCAAACCATGTCTGTGGATGTGTGTGTCAGTCACCTGGAAACATGGAGTGGTCAAAGTGTTCAGCAGTGGCTGGGCTCCGGGGGTGTAGGAGTGTCTTCTTGGTCCTGGACCGCTGGTTGTGACGTTTAGATGAGGAGACTGCGGCGGGTTGATGGTTATCTGGTGGTAGCGTGTCAGTTTTGAGGCAGGCACATATCCCCTTGGCCCTGAAAGAAAATAAATAAAAAAAATAGACAAATCTATGAAGATACTCAAATCTGCTTCATGATAAGAGAAGATTTGATGTGCTTTATCTGTATTTATCCAGCAGATGTCACTCACAGCACTATCATAGACTTTCAAAAACAATGAATGTACTCACAACACACACAACCCCACTAAGAAATGTAAAAAATGTGTTGCATAAGCAGTAAACTTTGTCTATAAATAATAAAACAAATGATCAATAATTAAGGGATAGAGAAACAAATGAAAAAAAGTTGATCAAAATGCCTTAAATCAGCTGTAAAAAAAATATAAGAATATATATAAAAAAATATATATATAATTAAATTAATTAAACCCTAAAATAAAATATGATATTGGTCTGTGAAACTGGTTGTTAGAAGAGCTGGCATTTGAGTCTCAGAATACACGGAGCTAATTACAGTCAAAACAGTAACTGCTAGATACCAAAGGTTGTGATATTAATAATTAAGTTGTAGAGTAAATATGATTTTTTTAAATAAATGTACTATATGCACTATTTTAACAAATTCATGATTATTACAAAATATTACTGAATTGGAGTAAATGTCTTGAATTGTCAAACTGTTTAGATTTTTCATAAAAATAAATCTTTTTATTCCAAACATTAGGTTATTAAGTGAAGATCATGTTCCATAAGGATATGCAAATTTCTAACCATAAATATATTAATACTTCATTTTTTTTAGTAATGTGCATTGCCAAGGACTTTTTTGGACAACTTTAAAAGGGCACTTTCCTCAATATAGGATTTAGATTTTTTCACACCTTCAGATTCCAGATTTTTAAATAGTTGTATTTTAGCCAATGATTGTCATATTCTGACAAACCATACACCAATGGAAAGGTTATTTATTCTGTTTCAGATGATGTATACATCTCTTTTTCAAAAAAATTAATAAAAATAAATTACTTTTACAACTGGTTTTGTTGTCTAGCTCACTTGAGGTTTTCATGATACAAAAACATTTCATGAGTTCACGCTTTCTCATTAATAAAGAATAAATAGCAAATTTGGTGTGCTGTCAGGAGAGCGAGCCGGGAGAACAGCAGACTCTGAACCCTAGTGGTTTAAACCCTAGCAAGGGCAAGAGTTCAGTATTCGGCTTGGTCTCCGTATGCCCCCTGGAGGAAGGCGTGAAATGTGAGTAATGGTGGAGAAGGGGTGAAGGAGGGATGCAGTAAAGCGAGATGCGGAAGAAAGAAAAGCGGGGTTATTTATAGTAGGAAGGCAGAATTTAATTGGGTACGTTTGACGAGAGAATTGATTAGATGATGAGATGCCAGCCATGATGAATTCATCCAGCGTTCCTCCCGAAACTATGTTTTTCTGCAAAACATTCACTTAAGTTTCAGACCTCAAAACGTTCTCATAAGCTTAAAAACCTATATTCTAAAAGATTAAAACTAAAAGACGATGTTATGCTGACTATGTAGGATCTGACAGTAATATCACAAAAGATATAAGTGTATATTTTAACAGATTGTTAGATATTTACTGAGCATTCTGCGTTTTGTCTAGAATCCACCACGCCTACTCAAACAGAGCCCCAAAAACAGGACAGAAAAGAATGTTTTTTAAATCTTGAAAAGATTATAAGTAGACCTCAGCGAACACTACAAAATACTTCAGTCCATGATCTCTTTAAAGCAAGTGAAATCAGTCTGATCTGAAGGATTTTGTTGCATTAGAGCAAGTGTTATGTGTATTTTCAGATGAGTTTAATTAAGCATTAGTGGAAACGAATATCAAATGTTTTGCTTTTTGCAATACAGAATATCAATCAATCACTTTAATTTATATAGCGCTTTTATCAATACAGATTGTAGTAAAGCACTGAACATTATCAAATAGGAGAACAAATAGGAGAGTGATGGAAATTTATAATTACGAGATTAAACTATTATTTATTAAATGCAGAGACTTGTTTTTAACCACATCATGAATTATTTGTCTAGTTTTTCCCATTTCAGTTTTACCTCCTGCATCAACCAGCCAGCGGCGACGGTCTCCTCGCGTGTCCATCTCACTGACGACAGCTACCAGCTCTCCCTTGTTAAGGGTCAGATCAAGGTCACGGGTGCCCACCACAGGGCCTGTCAGCTGGTAGATCTTCTCCGAGCCATGTTTGGCAGTTAGAGCCTTGAGACGCCGCTCACACACGAGATTGAGCGCCTGAGATGACACAGACGTGAAAAAACCCTGAATTCCTACCCACTCGCACTTAATGTGAAATTACATACAGCAGCAGAAATTCCATTTAGAATGCAACTGTACATGAAACGAGTAGACGTGCAGTAATTACAGTGCTGGATCAAAAACAATTAAAAACTGAGATGAGAAGTGAACATGAGAGCTAGGCACTCTGAGGATGTACATCCATGATCTGTATTCTGATCACTTCTGAAGATCACAGAGCACCTCTCTGTTTGATCCTGCTGTCTTCCCTCTAAACCCATACGACTGATGTCTTTATGATGATATTGATTAAACTCTGGATAAAGACATCTGGTTGTCATTAGCTGTAGTGATGGCCTAATTCTCAAGACATGACACAATATGACATCAAGACAGAGAAGCCACACCAGCACACAATATTAATATTACTCTGAAATATGAAACATGACAATGGTTTCTGCTTATGAAAAATCTATTAAAATAACTACTACATAATTGACACGATTTTTTCAACTAATGCTACTGGATTTAATATGCATTATTCATCATGCAAATTACTGTAAGGTTTCCGCAATCTCCTGTTAAACTGCTTATATTTTCTGATAATTCATTTTCATTTTAATGCAATTTTTGAATAAATTAAATAAAATTCCAACTTTTAACAAAACAATCAGTTTTTGATGCATAAAATCATGCCTCTTCCCAAATAGTTTATCACTATCAATGATTCAGCTTTGCATGAGAAAAAATAAAAATAAATACTTTTTAAAATATTTTTCAAATAAACAGTTTTTTTCAAGTATTTTTGAATATTACCATTTTTTACTGTAGATTTAATGCCTTTGTGATTTCTTTCAAAATCAACAAAAAAACTTACACACTTCTAACATTTGAACGGTAGTGTATTTCCCATTTTTTTTTATAATATTGGAGAATTTAATCACTTTGCTATTATTCTAAAATGTGGCTAACATACATAATAAACAATGAGCAGATGTGTCTTTTGACTGTAATTTGCATTATTTCACTAAATGAGAGACAGCTGTTTAGGGCCACCCATAACACAGTAACCCCAGGACATAACATATTTTGCTAAGGTATGTTTATAATTAATAGATAGACTGATGCAAAACACATGAGGGACAAACTATTTCAAGATGAATGAACGGTTGTAGTTTTATTTCAGCAGTGCCTACAGGCAGCATTAAACTGCAGGAGAAACTGTCCCGTAGGAAGACGTCTCCACCCGAGACAGACAATAGTGCGTCTCTGTGTTGGGACTGACCTGCACAATGGGAGCATTGAGCTCACTCTGAACACTCTGACACAGGCTCTCCATCCTCCTCGAACCCTCCAGCACCGAAGTCTCTGCCCACTTCCAGAACTCACCATCCTCCAAACAACTGTGTGGGAGCTGCCGGGAGACAGAGAGCAATTCATAAACACTGCCAGACTGCAAATAGCTATTTTTAATAACACTGTTCCAACCACATGCTTGTGGTGTCATTCAATGGTGCATTATTGCACAGAATGATCAACGTTTCCTGAAACTGATGGGTATTAAGTGTAACTAAAATCATGAGGAAGAGAACTACGTGACTGTGAAGGTGAATCTCACAAAATAAATAAGAACAACAGTAAAAATACATGATGATAAATTATATTTTGCATGAAAAAGAAATTCATGAAAACTGTTATGTACCATTTTTTGTAAACATTTATTCACAACTGCAAATGTTTTTTTGTGATTAATTTGTGATATCAAAATAATAAAAACAGGATATTATTAAAAGTAGTGTGATCATTTTTATGGAAGCCTGTTTCTGACATATTCTGACATAAAATAAATCAATAGTTGTGACTTGTCAAAACGTTTTCTTGCAATTGCAAGTTTTCATCTTACAATTCAGACCTTTTTTCAAGAATTGCGAGATATAAACTCACAATTGCAAGTTATAGATTCAGAATTGTGAAATATAAAGTTGCAATTGCGAGTATATTATATCACAAGAAAAAATTCTAAGAAAAAAAAATGTAATCAGATAATTTTTAGTAATAAAGTCAGAATTCAGAGATAAAAAGTCACAATTCTGACCTTGTAACTTGCAATTGTGAGTTAATCTCTCACAATACTGACTAATAAAGTCAGAAACACAAGTGCATCATGCAGTTCTAAGGAGAAAAAAAAAAGTCCGAATTTTGAGACAAAATAACCTTTTTTTTATTTTTTTTGTGTATAGTGTATGTGAGCGCTTCTACACATTTATGCATTATCTGGTCAGGGTATATTTTGATTAAAATAAATATACTTAAGAGTTTAGCATTAGATAATTATTGCAGTGATTAATATGATTCTGGCATGTTATGTTACATGATTGGCAACAATTCTTCTAACCCGAACTGATGCATTGTATATTCTTAAACAACCATAGAAGACATTGCTTGGTCCCTTTTCCAGGATGACAATGTTAACATTCATTTGACCCAAACTGTGGAAAAAGTGGTTCAGTGAGCATGGGGAATGATTTTCATGTATGAATGGGTCACCAAAGACAAAGATCCTGCACTTAACTCTAAAAAGTCATTAGAATGTGCTGGAGATGAATTTACTGAGTGGTTTGACCCCCCAATGTAAGATCTCAGCCAAATATTAAAGATTATTTCTAGGTGGAAATAAATGTTGTGAAATTGCATGACATTGTGCAAACAAAGTTACAAGGAATGCACAATGTTGTCAAAACTAAAGGCCCTCCGATGAAATATTAGAATGTGCAACTCTTTTTTTTTGGCAGGCAGTGTCAAGTCGACTTCAGCACATTTTAAAGACTTCTAATACGGTTAAGGTCAGGATTTTGTGGTGGCCAATCTTTCACAATTTGAGCCTGATTAATCTTGACATTGTCCTCCTGGAATATGGACATGGCTACATCTTCTGACGTAATTGTTTGAGAAATAAAAAGCTACGCACTGCTTCAGTTAAAGGTAAAAGAATTGTTGGCAAGCATATACAGTTACATGCAAAATTATCAAATTCTAAAACTTAAGCATTTGCTTATTTAAATCAACATGGCGGCATTTTTGGCTAAGCAGCATACAGTGGGGCCAGAATGATCAGAGCACTAGTATTTTCATTAACAAAAAATGGTTTTACGTCAGTTATTTTTATTTTTGCTGCAGTACTGTGCGCCAGTAGGAAATATCAGTTTACATTTCCAAACATTCATTTTCCCATTAACTGTAACAATCCAGTGGGATCTGCGTTAGCTGAAACTGAAACTAAATCCAGAAGAACTGTGTCTCCAAGATGCTTCACAAAACCTACCAGAAAAAGTGAGAGCACCAAGGGCAAAAGCGGTTTTAATGCTAAGGATGGTAACAGCAAATACTGATTTCATTTAGTTAATAGAAATTCATTGATAAAGAAGATCTATTTATAACATTATTTTAGGTAGCATACTCATTTTACAGCATTTTTACATAAACTTTTAACAGTACATCAGATTTGCAGGTTTCTTGAAGCGTCTGGGAGTTCTTCAAGATTTGATCTGTCTCGGTTCGTTCTGTTTCTTCCAGACAGACTGGATGTCTGTGTGGAGCACTGGCTCTTCTCAGACAAAATCTCAATGGATTATTACAAAACAAATGTTTGGAAATCTAAATGTATATTTCACATTGACACAGTATCGCAAAAGACAGAAATAACTGACTTGTGAAAATACTAGTTTGGCCACCACTGTATATTCTTATTCTCTCTGCAAAAATTACCTGGTTATCTCTAAACCTCAATATTTCTGTTTCATCTGTAACAGCATGTACCTGATGGGTGAAGCTGGTGGCTAGCTGCTCCATGTCAGTGGCCAGGTCTCTCTGCAGGCAGCTGACGGCCTCTAGCGCGGCCCACAGGAGCTGCAGGGCTTTGCCGTTGAACAGCGGCAGTTCGGTCAGCAGAAGAGTGTTGATGGTCTTGTAGGTGTTGGTTATGGCCTGCTCCTCAAAGCTCAGGTTACTCTTCTCCTCGATCAGCTCATAGTCAAGAAGCTTGTCCTGACGTTTGCGGATGAGGTTACGTGGTCCTGCCATCAGTTCCCGCAAGGAGCTCAAGGGCTTAAAGACTAAAGTCTTCAAACGCTCCTCCTATAAGCGACAGCAAAGGAGATTTACAAAGCAAAATGTAGATGGTTAATAATTTAAATCAACTACTGGTAACATAAAAAAACACAAGTCACATATGGAGCTATGACGCATAAACCACTGCTGTGTTTTCCTATATGAAGCTTATCACTAAAATTGGTGCTATAAGCAAAACATTGCATCCATAATTTAAATGAACAGTTCAAACATCCTGGCAAAATTTGTACCCTTACATGATACATGGTGTTTCGGTAGCAGTGTTGCTTCTAGCATGGTTAGACACTGATGAATGGGGAAACACTAATGTAGAAAATAGAAGGACCACAGAGAGAAAACACTGCCTCATGACTAAAGCGGTGACAAGTTTTGGTGTTTCATACTTAAGTCAGAGATGCCATATTTAATTTGACATGTTTAGAAATGAGTCAGAAGTTTGCACTTCCAGATCCATGGCCCATGAGTCGTGTGCTTAAATGCCTGATATATGGTCTGTAAGACAGGGTTAAAATTATTTCACACTGTATTCTACAAGGAAGTAAATCAATATGACCCAACTCAAGATTATTTTTAGATGGCTTCTAAAAAGTGGCTTAATGAGACTAGAGGCGAAGAGGTTGTTGAGGACATCGAATGTCATCACAGCAGAAAAAAGTAAAGTAAACTAATCTCAAGTCTGATTCTTATGAAAGCCTGTTTCCGCCACTGAATAAAAATAAATGGTATTGTAAGTGTTGCAAAATAATAAATAAAATTAAACATGTACGTATCACAAATGTTTGTTGGTCACAGATCTTTTTTCTTCCAATAATCCCAAAAGATCAAGGGAAAAATCTATTTCCTTTTCTCTGAGGGAAACCAGGTTTTATCCAAGGTTACAGGCTGTCCTATAAAATTACATTACACAAAATAAAAAATAAAAAAAAATTACCCTTCACCAGGAGTTTGATTGACAGGTGATTTTACCAATCTTTATGTCGAATATAACAATTTGTTTAACAAAAACAAATCAAACAGGAGAGTAAATTAACAGTGGATTTGAACTTAAAAAAAAGTGTGTATTGATGCCTTTCCCTGTTAAAACATCATACATTTATTCCTGTCATAACTGATAAATGGATGGGACGAGATGATGGGTTCATGTGCCACTTGAACTGAGGCACAACAGTGATCCGTCATGACACATTAAAGACACAAGAAGGTATTTATTGTTGGAATTTCTTTAAAAAGCTGAGACTCTGTTTCATACCAAAAGTAACCTGCTCCATCAGTAAGCCTTAGCTTGTTGGGCATAGCAACATTAACTAACCCTTTGCAAAGGGTTGACTGTTATTCTGTCACTTACAGCCTTGTCTCATTCACACCATTTTAGTCATATTAAACTAAATATGAGTATAAGACTAAGACTAAAGCCTTATACTCGTTTTGCTGGAAAATCTGTGGAGTCTTAAAGCCGGGTTATAGAATTCTTTTACATTTTGTCCAAAAAAAACATAAAAGTGCAATACGTGATTTCTGAGAAAAGCTGCTGATACTATATATCAACATATCAAACACCTTTCACAAATGGACTACACCCCATTGGATAGCCCCGCCCCTACATTACTAACAGACCCCCCCATCACTAGTGGACACGCCCCTTACTGGTGATTAGCGTGTTTAAGTGTTTGGTCCGATCAACTTTCAACAGCATTTCTCAAAAATTGCTCACTGCAGCTTTAATCGGCCAAAAGAACTGCAACTTTATCACTAACAATAGTGAAGGTCTTACATATGAGGGGTAGATCCACTGTCTGAGTGCCACTGTGATTTCTTTAGAGAACAAGGCGGTTTTCTCTCCTTCCAGATCGAGATCTGCTTCCTCTGGTCTGCAGCAGATGAATCTCTGTACATGGAAACACAGCTCAGATGGCTAAATAAATCATTACCAACACTTCAAGTGCACAGCCATCATCTGAACCTCACAATCTTCAGTAACCCCATCCATCTGCCCTGGGATCAACACATTTTCCTTTCATTCAGCAGCTGGAATAACAATGGAAAATGTTTAATAGGTTGATCCATGAGCGTACTGTCTTCACACCAGGGGAACACCAAAATAAATGAGAGGTTCAGCTCTTTTTGACTGTAAAACTTTAAATACACTCATTTAGAGTAAAAATGTGAAATCCAAACCCGCAGATGGTGGAGATAGGCCTGTAGATTATCATGAAGCTCTGAGACACCCCTCTCAAGGACAAAGAAGAAGCCAGCAAGTGCATCAAATTCTTCATCCTTCAACTACAATATGAAAGTATAAATTTAGAAATTATTGTAAAAACATCTCGTCTGGCAACTCTTTATGGAAGCAATGTGGTTCTTTCAGCATGCCAAACATTTCTATTCCATTGTTTACTCTTAAGCAGTTACCTTTGGCACTATTCCTGTCTCATGCTTTATGTACTGGCTCAACCGGGCTGTCTTCTTGGCAATGCTGTGGCCACTCAGCCGATTGATCTTGTCCTTGATGGTCAGGTTCTCTGTCTTCTTGTACTTGTCAGCTGTGAGAATGATAACAATGATGCAAAGAAAACCTTCAACCACTTCATTCTTCTGCTAATTTATTCGTCTACTCTATGCTTCTGAGAAGAAAATGTGGATGGATTGTTGGAATAAAAAAATAAAATAAATTAGGTCAGTACATTTAAATCAAAAGGCTATCAGAATATTATAATATGGATCTGTGTGTCTCTGTGTGAATGAATGGTTTTATCTACTTAAGTGCACATGATGTTTGCTATGTTTTTAGTGTCTGCGGTCTCACTAAACAAGGACATACTGTAAATAAACTTTATCTCCAGCGTTGAGTGTCTTATTATTAATTTAATTAAACCGTTAAAATAGAATCCAGAAAAACTGAAAATGGAAAATACAGTAAGAAAAGCAATAAATAAATAAAAATGACACTGTATTTAAGAAAACAATAAATAATAATAATAAAAAGTGTTTAACCTTTTAATAAATTGCTGTACCTTGTATAAATTTCATATCCTCAGTTTATTAAATGTGCTTTTTGATTAATAAAATTTAATTTAAACATTAAAACAGAGTCCAGAGAAATCAAACTGAAATCAAAATTAAGAAAAAAAAACAAACAAACAAAATGTGGAAAAAAGGCTTCATAAGGCCCTACTGATGTTTCCAGTGGAATACTTTGGTTCAGTAAACTTTCTAAGCATGTTCTCACCGACTTCACGGAAGCGTTTGTACTCATTGATCCTGCAGTTGATCTGGATAGCAGTGTGAGCGGCGCGCTCCAGTATGGGGCAGACAGGGTGTCCAGGGTCAGTGTGTTTCTGGATGGTCTGGAGCAGCAGCGGGTAACGAGCGATTCTCTGAACCGGCATCACCAGGAAGAAGCTCAGAGTGGATGCATTCACATCAGGACTGAAGACACACAAGATCAGGGGTCAAAAATGACAGGAATGCTGGGTAATACACTAGTGTGTTTGTCTAGAAACTCATTCTGCTCTCAACCTCAATAGGTTGTTGTTTACGAACTTACGCAGACGACTTGACAATTCGGACCATTTCCACCCACAGCGCCTCTTTCTGTTTGTAGCTGTTCTCTAGTGCTGTTATGTTGTTGTAGTTGGCAAGATACTCTTTATAAGCCATCTCTATGTCTTGAGACAGATTCAGGAAAGAGTCACCTGAGAAAAAGAATAAGATCATTAATAACGTATAACATGATTTACATCTTTTTCATACTACATACACAGCACTTATTAAAAACATGCTTTAATCAGCTAGGACACATTAAATTGATCTAAATTAACGCTGGAGCCATTTACAATGATGTGATTTATTGAAAATCATTTTCAATAAGAAGATAACGTGACACTGAAGACTGGAGTAATGATGCTGAAAATTAATTACATATAAAATATATTGAAATAGAAAACTATTCTAAATTGTACTAATATTTCAAATTATTGCTGTTTTACTGTGTTCTTATAACATAAATGCAGTCTAGTTAAACCTAAGAGACTTCTTTCAAAAACCTTTTTTTAAACCAACCCCACACTTTTAAACCCTAGTGTAAGTGTATGGTTATTTAGACTGTCAAGCTCCAAAAAGAATGTAAAGATATTTAAACATTCCATACATCATACACCAACACTGCCATCTTGAAATTCAAGATCTGGATTCTTGACTTGTGATGTTAAGGGTGAAAGTATTTTTAATCTGTGGGTGGGCATGACACAGAAAGTGTGACAGTAAACTGAAAGTGAACTGGAAATTCCAGTTGGTCTGGTTGTACTCACAGAGTGTTTCCAGGTATTTCGGGTCACTATGATGTATCTGTGCCTGGTCCAGGAGGCTCAGGAGTCTGCTGGAAACATCCATCACTTCATCTATGTGCTGGAACATGTGCTCCAGGTTTGGAGGAGGCGGCTGCAAGAGACCCCATAGTATATGTAGTTACCAGAGCTAAACCATTTATCGCCGGTTTCACAGACAAGGCTTAAGCCTAGTCCTAGACTAAATATAAATCTGAGCAGTTTAAACTGAAAGAAACTTGCATTGACTGTTCTTAAAACATGTCAGTGGCTTTGTTTTGTTCCAAGATGCACACCAGCAATGCTTTTTTCTAAGGCATGCTTATAAAATTACTTAAATGTCCTAACTGAACTATGGCCTAATCCTGGTTTAGGCTAAGCCCTGTCTGTGAAACTGGGCCCATGTCTCCTTAATGAGGTTTACATAAAAAATAATTCCATTTTATTTCACATTCCTCTTAGCTGGATTGAAAAAAAATCTATTATTCTTTTTTTATCATAATTATTATTATTTTCAGATACATGTTTTTTTTGCCCTTAAATATCATTTTTTTATACATGTCATTGTTTAGTTTTAGATGATGTCTATTAGTAGTTGTGGCCTGTAACTAAAGCAAGAACATTTGATGTTGTTGTTTTTATTTAGGCATCACGTGTTAAATATAACTTTTCCTAACTATTAGGTTGTTAATGTTTATAATAATGTGTGACCTGGACCACAAATTCATCAAATTCATAAGCATAAATTTTAGGATAAGACAATATTTGGCAAAAATACAACTATTCGAAAATCTGGAATTTGAAAACTAAAAATAAACATAATAATATGTTATTAAAAAAATGTATTAAAGTTGTTCTTAAAGTTCTTAGCAAAGTTTATTACTAAACCTAATATTGATTTGATATATTTACAGTAGTAAATGTAAAAATATCTTTATGGAACTTGATCTTTACTTATTAAAAAAAATATATATTTAAATGTATATAATGCAATGTATTTTTGACTATTGCTTTAAATATATCCCAGAGGAAGGTTTTGTGAATGATATTTGATGATGGTATTTGAATGGTGGTGGAAGCTTGTTAAGCTTGTCTACCTGTAGTTTCTGCAGGTTGCTGTGAATGGTGACTGTACAGAGCTGCAGATGTTTCAGGAAGTTCCTCTCAGTCTGCACAAGCTCGTCTATGGCCATGAGCTGCCTCTGAGCGGCTCTCTCTCTGGCTGCTGCTTCCTCAGCTGTTACCCGTGCCTTCCTCTCCTCTTCATCCTCCTCCTCCTCCTCCTCCTCAGGCTCATCCAAGGTGTCATCCATCTCTTTAGCTCCCTCTTTCTCCTCTCCGATCTTACCCCCTGCAGTCACTGTTACATTTACCTTCAAAGAATTCGCCATAGGGATGTCTAAAAACAAAACAGGTTTCACAGTTTTTACATTTCTTACAAAATGCGTGTAAAAGTGTGATGGTGATGCACAAAATCTATTTAACCATTCAAACATGCAATTATGATTTATACTGACCTATACTTAAAAATAACTAACACAACAACACGTGTTATAGTTAGTATATATAAAATGTAAACAGTATATATAAAATGTCATATGTGACTCCTGGACCACAAAACCAGGGTAATTAATTAATTAATTTTTTTTTTTTACATTTAGATTTATAGTTTATTTAAAAGCTGAATAAATAAGCATTCTGTTGATGTATAGTTTGTTAGGAAAATACGTATGGCAGAGATACAACTATTTAAAAAAATTAAATCTAAATAATCTAAACAAAATAAGTTTTAAGCAATGCATTATTAATTATTACTATTAACATTATTAATCAAAAAATAGGTTTTGACAAGTAATTCACAAAAATATCTTCATGGAATGTGATTTTTTCTTAACAATCGAATGATTTTTAGCATAAAAGAAAAGTCAGTGCTTGAGTCAGTGTTTTATATTATTATTATTTCTAAAATATTATGTATTTTTTTATGTTTTCATTCTTAAATATTTCTTTTCATTTTCGAATTAAGTTTTAGTAATTCTGAGGTGTTTTTATTCAGCTTTATTTTTCCAACTGTAAAGATGTTAAATTTAAAACTAACCAAACAATTACACACACACACACACACACACACACAGAGAGAGCTTTATGGCAATTACTAAAAACTACAATATTAAAAATTACAATATTTTAAATAATTTAAATAGTTTATCATCACCAACAACAATACTAGCAAAGCATCAAAAAATGTCCATAATAACTGTCCTTGTAAACATACATAAAGCTTCCCACTAAAAGTCACTTGAAAATTATGAACTCACCTTGTAAGCTCACTCCTCACACAGAAATTACAACTGACCATCAATCAAGCCTATTACACAGATAAACCAGACTCAACACAACTTTTAAGGACCACCCATAAAGGGCTGAGTGCTCTATTGTCACCCATCCAGAGGGGGTGAAACAACATGTGTCTAAAGACTTTCCACCAAAGACAGCTTTTGATAGCAATTTAGTTCATTATTATGAAAATAATGTACACATGCACACGGACCCACAAAGTAAGTCAATACAAGTGGGGTCAAAGTCTGGTTGAGCAAACTGTAGATATTTGTGCAACCAGAGATAATTACAGGGCTATATATCATCAACAAAATCTTTGTTACAATTTCAGCTACACCCACAACTGCAAGCACTTCTACAAACAAACAAAGACTCTTAAGCACAAACCTCACCACATCCGCAGACATTAATAAGGAAACAACACACATGTACTGTAGCAAGTGCTCGGGCTAGTATGCTCAAAGTGAAAACCACAAACTCAGCATGTAGCACAGAGCTTAAGAGCTCTCACATTGCTGCACTGCAGTATGACAAACCCTTACTTAAGGAGGAGGAAAGAAATGACAGGTTTACTGCAAGAACAATCCCACGAAAACAACCAAATGCATCATTACCTTTACAGAATGGGAAAGCCTAACGCTGGGTGCCTCCTGTGCTGACAAATCAAGGTTAGGAAAGCCTGGGCCAGACTCTCAGAAGGGTGGAAGTTTGTCCACTGAGTCACACTGCGGGGCCTCATGTGGCACGGGTTTGTGGGAAGGGGGATGGGAGGGTCAGCTGGGAGGAGGAGGTTGGGTTTTAGAAGTGGGGATCCGGATAGGACACACACACGCTTTGATGAATACACAGACTGACTGGAGTAGCCATTAGGAAAGAAGTGAGGCCTGTGAGGGATGAAGCTGATTGGACGGCAGGAGTTTAAGAGCTGGTGCACAACACACACTCGCAAACACACTCAACAGCAGTAAACAAAGGCCCCATGTGGCCAGGAAATTGTCACCAACTTGACGGTCAGAGTCGTTAAAAGGCAAAAGCCATTAACCATTTCAGATACATCCTAACAACTCTTAAAAGTCCATCCATGGAACCATTTCATTCCACAAAAGTTGTTTTGAGGTTATTAAAATGTTCTTAGCACTAGGACAAAATGCTTCTTTTATGTAAAGTTTTTAACATTGATATTATAAGTGAAAATCAATATAAAGTGAGACTGTAAACTTTTGATGCTTACAGTCTATATAAGAGACCAGTGATGGTTAGTAACAGATCACATGTAATTTGGATTATATTATATTTTATAACACTCATAATCAGACTACAGTTACTTTTTTAATTATAACCTATTATTTATACAATCCTCTGTCTTTGAATGGCTTTTGTATACTTTAAAATGCACAAATTCATTCACTTAAATGTGCAACGGCAGGGGATTACGTTACTAATTAAACTCGTTGTCATGTAATTTGGAATTAATAACAGATGTAATCCAGACATCATTTAGGATCAGGATTTCATAGAAATGTAAACAAAATCTATCTTTCTAGACATTAATCAAAACATACAAAATAACGATTAGCTAAAATGACAAAACTGTTAGTATCTTGTACATCAAAACCCTGATTGAATGACTATTGTGTCACATATCCTGATAAGAGCTGATTCGGGATGGCTTAATGCATGTAAATCATTAAGAATATAATAATTATGATTCAGAATTCTCCTCACGAATCAGTTCTGGCATTTTTCCATTTATGATTCTTCTGGTACTTCAGTAGCAGAGGCCAGTTACTAGTTAAGAAAGCAGGCATAACCTAATTCTTAAATAAAATCTTAAAAATGTAATATAACCGGAACTGCATATGCAATACAATTTCTGAATTTCCATTCCATACATCAAGAAAGTCCTTAATGACATTTGAGCAGTTATATTTACCTGCCATGAATATGGAATCAACACTTTTTAAGTAAATAAATAAATAAATAAAATAAAAATAGTTTTTTCTCACCCTCGTGTTGTTTCAAACACTTAACTTTCTTTCTGGGAAGAGACACTGACAGACAGTTTTCGGTTTTACCGGGGTATATATTTTTTCCAGACAGTACAAGAAGCACAAAAGTATGACTAACGTTAAGTCTAACACCTTCATGTATTCCACGTAAAAAAGAAAGTCAAGCGGGTATGACAGAAAACAAGGGTGAGTAAATAGTGACAGGGTTTTCTTTTTGCTTGAATGTTTACGGCTGACACTCAGCGTTACGTCTCGACCATGCATCAGCTGGACGCTACACTCACCTGCGTTCTTACCTGTACGTGTTTACGGCGTTGTTTCCTTGGAAGCAGAACGGTGAAACACCGCAACCGAAAACATTTCAGCCATCTGTGAAGTTAAACTACTGAACTCGAAAGCGACAATGACAGCTGCGGCTTTCAACTCCTTCAGTATCACCTGTTCTTACGGTCCTGGCGCACTAAACAGGTTCACGCGCAGGCCGCGTCACACATTCCGAGCATACCGCGCGCGCGAGAGCGAGGTACGCTTAGTCATTCTTGCGAAGTATGACATAACTGTTTGTCGTTCGCGTATTAACCCGAACGCATGCGGCAAAGTGGCATCTGAGAAATGTGGCGTTGATTTCCTAGACAGATTATTGGCGAAATCGACTATTAAGCGTACGCAGTAGGGCAATAACGCAGACTCGGAGGACAAATCGTTGCCAAGGTAAAAGACCGCGCTTCACTTTGGTTATTTGGGAAGCAGAGACATCGCGTGGTCGCCTGAGGTACAGCTGAGTTCTTAATCTGTGTATAGGCTGCATCTCAGATTAGGTTTAGACCCTCATTTTATATATACTGTTTACATTTTATATTTACTAACTATAACACGTGATGTTGTGTTAGTTAATTTTTAGTATAGGTCAAATATTTTTTATATTATAGTCCCAGTCTCATTTAAATGCAAATGAAAGGCATGCCTGGATTAATTAATAACATTAATAACATTAAAAAGTTTTTTTTTACCCTCAGTGATTATTTATTTGTTTATTCATTTATTTATGCATTCATTCAATCATTCTACGAGTCTTGTACTTCTAATTAGTTAAATGTGTGGTGTCTTTACTGACTAGCCAACACTGCCTTGTTTTTGTTTGCTGATGACTCCTCAGGACACTCATCACAAGACTTACCTTTAAATAAAAGCACAAAAAGCAATCAATAAATAAATAGATAAAGACATGTTTAAATAAAAAAAAAGTTTCAGGGCTGCTTTTCTTAAATTGTTCTTCAAAAGGTTTATTTTTTGTCGGAGTAGCAAAGATATTTAATGTAAATTTTGCACAGGCAATTGAGAAAGTAAAAAATAAGGTAAAGTTGTGACTATATGCACACCTTTTATTTTTTCATTCATAAATCTTCCTTAAACGCATGCTTGATTCCGCCTCCCTGTGGTTTCCAGGTTATTGATGCAGGTGAGGTGAATTGCAGCTCCTTCCAAGAAAAAAACAAAACAAAAAATCCAATCGACACAAGAGAATGGAGGCTGCATACGCGTTATAGGTCATCTGTGCATTGCTATGGCAACAGATAACAGCCCAACCTTATAAAACAAACTCAGCACACAGAAACAGCAACCTGTTTTTCTCTCCTCTAACCACAACTGCGCTAAACAAGAGTAGGGTGTTAAGAAATTGCATTTTTAAATCAACATGTTTTCATTCTGACAGAAAAATAGTAATCAAAAGTCTTACACCATATAATCATACTAATTAATATGTCCAAGGCCTAAACAACATGCTTGTGAAAAAATTGTGCTTTCTTTCAGTAAGGAAATCACTACTCTCCACCTGCATGCTGTATATATATATATATATATCTGTCTTTGAGCAGAAATCCCTTCAGAGAGGATATTTTCTTTCATTTAGAAACATTCATTCAAAATGAGCACAGCTGAATCACCCACTAGGAGACCAGAAAAGGCTAATGTAGTCCCTTGTCTCCTGATCCCCATCATTTGTGGTGTGGTAGTCAACAGCATGAGTCACCTTTGTCATTTATGTTAAGTGTTGACCATACTGTCCTTTGAGGACTGGGAAATTAGTTTCTCATCAGGGGGGCAATTTAGGACTCTCACAGCCAATGAATGACAATAAACATTCAGAGTTCCTGTATTGACCAGAAGTGGGCAGTGTGAGCATTTGGAAATGACAACAAGCCTGCTCATTGACTGAACTTAAGAGGCATGATTTATTTTAGTAGTTAAATGTTTTTGTTTACTAAACCTTTCAGGAATATGATTGTCCGTAGCTTTTCATACGCTTCATTGATTTTCATACTCTGCAGCAGCCAATAGGCTGGAACATATTTTTTTTATTTTTAGAAAAATTTCTCTTTCTGTTTGAGGATACGCCAGGTCCAGTGAGTCAAGAAAAAGACTCAGCTTTCACCTTTGAAGTTCAACTTAGAAAACCTAAAGAACCTGAAGTAATGTGCTTCAGGGCTCGTTCCAGCTCTCCCACATGTTTTGCCCTGTATTTCACTATAGCCTGGCACATACTGTATAAACACACAGACACATTCATACATGTGAATTTGCGGTACATAAAGTCCCCCCAAACACCCAACACAAACACCATCCATAGAGAGAGACCATCATATTGAGCTGGTCTCAGGGTCATGTAATGCAATGCATTGACGTATACCAACCTAAGAGTCGTTTCCTCTGATAATATTTTTAGCCAAGGGCGTAGGTTTGATTTTGGCATTAATGGGGATATTACGGCACATCCCCATAGCATCCCTACTAAATTTTACCTCCTTGAAAATCATAACAAGCAATATCTGACTTAGTTCTCTCCTTAAATATGAAGAGGTCAAGCAACAGATGAATGAGTTTTCAATTTTTGGGAACCCAAATTTCCTGAAAAGCTTATGGACGTGATATAAGTTTAAATCATTTTAAGATTATACCACTGAAACGAGTTGAACAGAGAATGAAGGAAATTTACTTGATTAATTTGTGTCTCCTGCTAGATGAAATTTAACCAAAAACCTGTCTCTAAACTTCTCTTTTCTTTATTCAAAGTAATACATGGAAAAAGTTCAGTAACACTTCAGAATAGGGGGTCAGAATAATGCATTAGTTAAGCATTAATTAATGGTTAATTTGTTCACAATTAAGCATTAGTTGAGCAAAAACACACTAGTAATTAATGATTGCATCAGTTAAGACATTAACATAAACATGTTAAACTTAACATTTTAACAACTTAACATTTAAGGGCCCGAATTATGCATTAGTTAAGCACAAATAAACTAGCAATTTATGATTGCATCAGTTAAGCACGAAGACGTGTAAAGCTAATGATTATCTGTACATATAATAAGGGCATATTATATATGTTATTTACAATTCATTAGTCATTAACAAAAAAACAAAAAACATTTAACATATAAACAAAAAAAAGCCTCTTAATACATTTATGCTATAAACAAAAATTTGATTTATATAATATATATATATAATGATTTATAATTAACTTATATATATATATATATATTATATTCAAATATATATTTCATTTTTTTGTTGTTATTTTTATGATGTTTAATTACTGCTGGTTTGTATATTTATAGCAAAAATATTGTAATACAGACTATTTGACCCCCTGTTCTAAATCCACATTATGACACTTATTGAGTGATATTCAAGTTTGTAGACTATAAGGTAATCATTAAAGCTAAACTGCCACTAATTTAGTGCTAATAAAGGAAGTTTGATAATTTTTTTTTTTTTAAATGACTAATTAATTGTAAAAAAAAAAAAAGGCTAATATGCCCTTATTATATGTTCAGGTAATCATTAGTGATATGTGTGTTCATGCTTAACTGATGAATAATTGTGAACCAGTTAATTAGAAATTACTAGTACTAATTAATGCATAATTCGGGACCTTAAAATATTAAGTTAATCATTAATTACTAGTGTGTTTTTGCTCCACTAATGATTAATTGTGAACACATTAACTATTAATTAATGCTTAACTAATGCATTATTCTGGACCCTTAAAATAAAGTGTCACCAAGTCCGTTTTTACGATTAATTTTAATAAACCTGGTAAAAAAAATGTTTATTGCAATCATCATTCAGCCGTGATTAATCATTCATACGTGCTTCTCCCAAAATTTGTTTATAAACATAATTTGTAGCAAAAAAAACACTAAATATTGGTTCAATACTGAATACATATTTAACCATTTTTTATTCAGCATTTATATATATTGTTTATTGTTTGATACAGATTAATGCCGTCAAACTAATTGCTAATACTGCTCTTTTAACTCTTTTTGTTTGTATCATCTTCCAAAAGAAAAGCTGTGATTATCTTATTAAAGTGATCTTGTTACTAGCTAAAAATAGCTGCATGGTTATGGAAAAAAACATAAACAACATGAGCAACAGAAACTAAATGTTGCAAAGTCATATTTCTTTGTGACTTCAGCTTTAAATTGGCTGTGCAAATGACTTAGTAGTAAAATGTGTGCAATAAAAACAAACCCAAACAGAAGCATTGCATCCCAACAATTTAAAAAACCATATTCAAAGACGTTTACAACCCACTGCTTCGAGCAGCAAACTTTACATGCCTAATTATGTAGAAGGTACACACAAAAAACATGGCTAATAACTAACATTAATGCACTGCACTATATGCATACAATACACATTAAACTCTGCAGACATTTTTTACAGCACACCAATAGCTAGAAGTAATCTCAGCTGAGATGAACGATGATTAAACATTGTGTGATAAATGCAATATAATACTGTAATAATATGATTAGTGGATACTCCTGGTATGGTCATTCATTTGAAAATACAGGAGAGCCGTGACAAATATCCAGAAGACTTCACATTAGTCTACATAAAGCGAGGGAGTTGTGTATATAATGCCTTTAATAAAGCTAAATAACAGGGCTGTAATAAGAATCCAGCAGCAGTGTGCGGCCCACAGGACTTAAACTGCATCTGTGCAGCCTCCATACTCACAAAAACAACATTACATGCAGTATGGGAACGACTGAGCATCAAAATCTAATGTGATATTATTTAAACGCAATATCTGAAAGCATGGCTTGTTATCTTAAGCAACACAATTTGATTAGCTTAGATGTGGCAACCGTTTTTTTGTTCAGTCAGGTGTAGAAATTCATTTGCTCTTCCAATTTAATTATAATTTAAGCCAAGATCAGAGGAAAAAATCAATGGTGCACAGATAAAAAGCATGCCCGGCTACACAAAGGGATACACTGGCACTAAACAGTGGCAGTCAACAAGCTCCTAAGCTAAACCAACAACTGGAGGCTACATCCGAAATTAAATAAATACTCATTTCCACAACGAAAGCAAAAAGGAAGCTAATTAATAATTAAATGCATGCTATTTTGCAAATGTCCCGCCTGAAGCCCAATTACTCTGATCCTCCCACCGGTAAATAAAGGTCAAGCAATGATATGCAATTACACCACAAAGTAAACTAAAACCACTATGCCCATATAAATATTTCTTAAAAGACCAGATGCATGACTGAGGTCATTTGCATTAGTTAGGTTACTCTCAGTAATTAGCAAAACACACAGACATCTTTAACTCATTATATCATTTAGCCGTTACGAGAAATCGCCCAGATTGCATGAATCAATAAGCTTGCATAACCCCGGATAAATAAAAAGAAAGTACCTTTCTTGTGAGTACCATCCGATTTGGAGCCTTGTGGGTCTAATGAAAAAAAGATCAGGATTAATAACATGATATTCTAACAGCAAGATGTTTAGCTTTTTTTTTTTTCTTTGCGGAACCAACAACAGAAAAAAAATATAAAAGCAGCATGGCTCACTTATTCTACTTTACACTTTGCCAACACTTTGTGCGTTGAAGTGTGTGGCAGGGAATATTGGGTGCTAAGGGCATACTAAGGGCAAGAGCGGGTAAGGAGGGATGCACTTATTCGTCCAAAACTTCAGAGCGGGCAGGACAAGAGGCAAAGCACTGAAATGAAATAAAAGGATGGGGGTTGCAATGCATATCTGGTCACGGGAGGCAAAATGCACTAATAGATGCAATACACTAGAGAGAGGGAAAATGCAAAGACTACATGTCAAACTGGCTTCACTTTGAGTTTTGCACAAACTGTCAAAATGTTTTGTTTTTTGTTGGCATTTTGTAGACCGAATTGATTTGCCTGGCATTGGGTTGCAGGATTGTGCAATACAAAAGGAATGGGAACTTACTGTGGGAACCACAAAAACAGCTCCCGCTTTTACAAAAAGAACCAATTTGGGGCATTTTCCCTGAATGTTGAATCTAGAAAACACACGGCAGGTCACGGTGCACTATATTCCAGTCTTCTCTTGTGATGTTCATCAGAACCATACAGAAGCTACAACATCTCTCTAGTGCAGTTCTGTATGGTAATCACAAGTTTAAAGATGCTCCTTATAAAACACTACCATGCACATTGGTGACCACAGATATCGTGTACAGTAATGCATTTCGGGCTATTCCGAAAAAAGGGGAAACAGCAACGCGGGTGGGCGTCATCTGTGCGTTACCCTAAACAGAAATCACTCATCCACTGGATCCTAATTAACACGCACACATGAGAGCAGACGAGTGATTTAAGGACTTCAAAATCAGCCTGTTCTTCTTGAGCCCAACTGCATGTTCAATAACGCAGACGCCGGCATAATCCAGGACTTCCCAAGAGACGTATCCTTTGTGAAAAAAGCTACATTAACCATTCAATACCCGGTCCCCTTGACCCGCCATTGATTATCCCATCTAAAGCTCTTAGATAAATGACATTAGCGGCAAATATTTTAGAGGAGCACACTTCTGTCGGTGCTGTTCCATCACCAATCATACAGGGCTAATATTGAGAGAGCTCAGAGAGGAAAAAGGCTTCAAAAAAACCACACAGTTTACACTTTATTGAAATCCAATCTGAAAATGAAACAAATTGATTAAGTGCACTGATATATAACTAAATATTACCAATTATCAATTGCAGCCTCTTGCGATGCATATAAACTGCATACAAAAATAGATTATTGGAATATGTTTAACTAGAAAATATTTTTTTTTCACTTTTAATTGAAAACGCATCTGGAAATGAAACAAATCAATTTGGTGCACTCATAACTAAATGTTAAAGCCAATCTCGACTGAATCCTGTAAATATTGCATATACAAGGATTATCGGAGTACGTTTTATGAGAAAGCACTATTTCACATTTCTGTGCACACTTATAATTTGAAACGAAAGCGCACATAACTAAATACTAAGCTTATCTCAATTGAATCCTGTACAAACTGCTGTTAAAAAGAAGTTTTATATGAAAATACTAGATGTTCACGTTTAATTACTTGCCACTTGCTGCTTCTTTGTAACTATTTGTAAAATCTATCAGCAATTTCTGAGTGAAAATTATTTCAAGGGACCCCCTCCCAAATGTGCAGACAGTGATAAATCGCTCTGGAGTCGCACCCTCGAGTACAAATGCGAATAACAGAAGTTTTCAAATTAAATTTCCATGGATGATCGTCTCTGCGGCCCTGTGAGAATTGGAACAATTTGTAGGCGATGAGCTAAAACGTGTATGAAAAATTAAAATCACATCTAACCTTGCTCCGTCTCGGTGTCATTTGATTGTTCTGTTGTGATGTTTCTCGATGCCTTCTCTCTCTACCCATGAGATAAAAACGCAATTATCTAGCGCGATCCTGAGATGCTTCGTTACCCCCATGGTGGAAACACAGTTCATAGCATCTCTGAAAGCTTACAAAAATCGTTTATAGCGGCCTCTTAAAGCAGATTGTGGCAGGAGCATACATTCAAGACGGCAGATATGTTATCCAGACATGCCACGAGAAACACTCTTGATCAGGATTTCAGTCATCTGTCATCATTTAAACCCAGTGAAAAGCATCAGTAGGTTCACCATTGCCGTTTGTATGTGAACGCTGCACCCTGACTCATTAGAGAATTCCCATTAATCCTATTAAAGTCCCATTAAGCATGTGCTGATAGCACCGAATTAACATCAAGCTCCACCAGCTAATAAGGCTTTGCTTCTGCAGTTTACATGAATGAGGAGGAGATGCAAAGAGGTAACAGAGACATACAGGACATCCAAAAAGAATAGAAAAAAGCAATCAGTAAATATACCGCAGCAGATTGTATATTTACGAATGTACACTTGTCTCATCGAACCCATTCAGAAGCAAAGTGACACAGTAATCAGAAAGCATTACACTGATCATGATTATAATGCGTGGTGGCAGCTCATTGGAAACAGGGCGGGAGGGAGTCGAGAAACCGCGAGCAGCCGATGATTGTGTGATTTGGGCTGAATCTGTAGCACCTCGTGGCTGTCGGCCTCTCTGTGACTGATGAGAAGGGACAAGGTTAACGTGGGTACGGGAGACGCAGCTGCGCTCCGAACCATTCATCACCAGCGGACGCAGATTACAGCTCAAGCTAGCGGCCTGTCTCTGGACGAACAATCGCGATCCTCTCAGGTTCACACGTCCCCAATTTGTTTAACGCAGCTCTTTGATCTGTCAGCGAGCGCTACCGAACGGTCTGTTCGAAGGAAGATGATTTTAAAAACTAAAATGTGTAATGTCTGTGGTACCAAACATCATTTAAAAAAAGAAAACAGGTTTCCCGCCATCAGTCAAACACCAATTCACAGTGCTAGGCTGAGCTGGACAGGACGCGTATGATATATGCGTGGGTTAAAGACATCAAGATGTCCGCGTTAAAAGAAATTTACAAAAGAGATTTTATGTAAATAGAAAGTACATTAAATGTAAGTAAAGTGTCTACTAGATACGTTTTTGAAGAATAATATGTAGAATTGTCATTCAGTGAAAGTTTAAAAATTCCAACAACATGCTTATTCTTGTACATATTCAAACATATAAAAGAATAAGGGAGAATATATGTGTTTTAAATTAATAAAATCTTACTGACAAACAGGCAAAACCTAGGATAGTTAGGATAATTACAACTAATTAGTATTTGTAATTTGTCTTTTAATAGGTCATAAATTTCTTTTTTTTTTTTTGCATGCAACAATAATTTAAATCAGTATTACACTTATTGTATTATTACTTAAACCCTTTTTTGTCTTTGACCGATATCCCTACAGTCTGGATATTTTTAGGGGGAATGCATATGAAACTGGTTTACGTGAAAGTGTGGTAATACTTATTAGCAAGGTTAAACTGGTTAACATTAGTTAATGCATTAGGTATAATAAAATAACAATAGCGACCTTTTATAAAAAAAATACATAATTTAAATATTCACTACCAAGTTTGGATTCAGTTAGATTTATTATTATAGAGCTAGTATTAATTAGTACTTTTGGTAAAATTAATGCTTCTATTTAACAAGGCCACGGTAAATTTTGAGAAGTGACAGTAAATCCATGTTACAAATAAATATTTTTCCAGACAATTTCCATCCAGTGTTAAGAAGCATAATTTCAACTTTGATAATATCAGAGATAATTAGATATGTTAGAATGATTTCTGAAGGATCATGGGACACTGAAGTAAGGACATTACAGGAATAAATTATGTTTTATATTATAATATATTTAAATAAACTCATCCACTGGATCTTATACGTCTTAATTTAATATTTTTAATATTTAATATTACGTTTTAACTAAAATAATTAGATTAATATTTTGCAATATGACACTTCATTTTTAAGACAGCCTTGTTGAGAACAAGACAAACCACTTTTATCATTTTTAATGAGTAAATATACTGTACTAAAAATCATTGCTAATTCATATTTATCCAAATTAATGTTCATGTATACAACAGAAATCAACATAACTCAACATAAATTCATTGTTAGTTCATGATAACGAATGCATTAATTAACTAATAATAATTAATTAAAATGGTAACACTTTACAACAACGTGCTATTTGTTAACAGTAGTAAATACATATAGCTAACAAGAAATAATTTCCCTTTTCAGCATTTATAAATTCTTGTGAATGTTAGTTCATGTCAATACAGTTATAAATGTTAGTTCATGGTGCATTAATGTAAACTGTGAAAACATTTGATTTTATTAATGTATTAGTAAAGGCTAAAATGAACAAACTAACATTAATAAATGCTGTATTAATACTGTTCATTCTTAGTTCATTTTAGCTAAGGTATAAACTATTTCTCACATCTTATTGTAAAGTGTTACCATTAAACCTTTTTCTGAAGTGTAAAAATTACACATTTTAGCCTTAAAATACAATCTTGCGTAATTCACTGATTGAAAAGACACATGTGAAAAAAACTCCTGGTTCTTGCTGCATGGGGTGCCCCAAATATGCCAGGCTATGAGCTTTCCATTTCAAATGGTCCCAACTAAATCAGTCGGAAGGATTTCCCACAGTGAGCCCCAGTCATGATCAGTGTAATTTCTTCTCATGCCAGCACATTCGTTGCTTCAGGCAATTCCTATCTTTTTCACTCCATTTTTTCGCTGTACGACCAAATTAGCAGGAGAGGCCGAGTAATCAGAGGAGGTGAACGAGCTGAAGAAAATGTCTTCTCACATCACATGCTGTTTATGCAGGAGCGTCAGACTCTTTAAATGTTCTCTCTCTGCTTTTCTTCCCAAATTTATGGAGAGATGCTGTCAGGCCGCTAGCTGCGTGATTTTTAGAGATGCGGTCTATAGCAGGGAGCAGGATGCATGAGCTTCCGGCTCAGAGTGCAGTTACACGCTTGACCTGACAGCCGTGACGAACCTTTGTATTTCATAATGTCTGGTCAGGTCATGTGACGAAACAAACTGAATGAATTACATAATGAGCTGACGAAAGAGGGCCAGTGTTTTATTCAGACAGTGGTTACTTGTATATATATATATACACATACATGTTAATACAAGAATTAGTGATTTTGGTTTCTCCCAACTAGTGTTTAAAACATAAAAGCAATGCAGCGTTTGTTGAAATGTCTGCTACTTCAGGGTAAATTTAAGTGAGAAAACAATCAGCCAACTCCGCAATATGACGCTGTTCACCATAAACAAGTTTGCAGCAAAACTCAGCAAAATGTAAGATGTCAGAATTCATTCACCATATCACAGCACAGACTGTCAACAGAAAAAAAGAAATAAATAAAAGAAATAAATCCACTGCCACGAGCAAGGTTAAGATGCAAGGCCTCAAAATCAGACAGGGGCCCTCTGCCATTTAAGCGTTCAAGCAGTCTGAACAGTCTCTCATCTCAAGTCTTTTACCTACCTATAGTTTCAAAGGAAGAGTGAGACTGTACACACACACACTGTACACAATTTCTGATTCGTCTGCATTACGTTCAACATATCTTGGTCAGAGGGAACACTTTATAATAATTTTCATGAATCATATATAAAGCTTCACAAAACAGTACTTCGTATTTCAGTGCACAATACTGACTTGTCAAGCATTATAAAATATAATATTACGTTGCTTGTTGAATTTATTATAAAGTGTTACTGGTAAACACATGCAAAATAGCAAACTTTAATACATGTGCTTCTTATAAATAATACTAATTCAAACATACAACAATAATTATATTGAAATGAATATATACAATATACACAAAGCTATTACATTAGCAGGGAACATATGAAAGCTTTTATATGTACATATATTATTAAAACAAAGACATTTTCTTGTAGTATTATTGTTTAGTTACATTATAATTTATTTATATTTATATTTATATATATATATATATATATATATATATATATATATATTAAAAGAATCCCCCCCCCCAATTTGTACTGGTGTGACTTCGAAAAAAAAGTGTATTTCCAAGAATAGCTAAGGAACAGGTAGACTGTTATTTGCAAGGATTGACATTAATATATTGTTGAATATAAGGAAACCTCTGACATGTGTCTTGCAGTGGCTATTTCTAACTTTTCCAGCACACGTCACACACTATACTAATATATAGGATACCCAGTACCACCATAGACATTCAGTCAGGATAATGATTCAAGATCATGGACCTTAAACAGGAATGTAGCCAGCTTTCTTAATACAACGACTATACAACTTATTCTTAGTAAATCAAGAAAACGTACACATATTATTATTATTATTATTATGCACTAAGGTTCTAGCAGGTTCTTTGATAACTATAACCTTTGGAGTGAATATTTTTTTTGCATTGCATATAATAATATTTCACTTTTACTGACAAGTCATTTATAAACCGCTTGGCTACATTCCTGTTATATCCAGCCGTGTCCTGGTGGATGCACATACCTTTAAAATTAGGTCTGATTCTTGCATCATAACCGGACACCTTTCCCATAAGCTTGTCCAGGAATTCTGACGGAGG
Source organism: Enteromius thamalakanensis (assembly GCA_032357475.1). Taxonomy (NCBI): domain Eukaryota; kingdom Metazoa; phylum Chordata; class Actinopteri; order Cypriniformes; family Cyprinidae; genus Enteromius; species Enteromius thamalakanensis. The sequence continues at coordinate 15,700,899 of JAUCMT010000026.1, forward strand.
CATTGGGGAGGCAGCTTTCCGAGCCGCTGCTTGTTGGGACGCTGCCAAGCTGTGGATCGGGACAAAGACAGGTGCGTTAAAGAACAGAGGAGGACAAGGCGTTATTCATTATGAGATTTTTTTTTATTATTACATTCACTGGCCTGAGGCAGGCCCTGATATCTCTGACTCATTCCAAGCTGACGTTACATGATATGATCATCATCATACCTGTTCACTGCTGGTGGAATGACCTGCCCAACTCAATCCCAGCAGCCCAGTCTTTAGCCATCTTCCAGAAACAGCTAAAGACACATTATCACCTTGGAATTATAAGGTTCTGCCTGACATTGGTGTCAAATATGAACATATTCTTACTCTGTGACAATTTAGGCCGGTTTTCCCGGATAGGAATTAGATAAAGCCAGGACTACACCTTTGCTAATTTAGTACATTTAAGAATTATTACAAACATGTCTTACATAAATGCATTATCTGTGAGCATTTTAAGACCAAACAATGACAATCATGTATTTCAAGACATCTCAGTGCAAGCTTTTTCCAGTTTAGACAGCTCTTAACATTGATTTTAATCTAGGACTAGTCTTAAACCCTGTTCGGGAAACTGCCCAATAATGTACTAGAATTTGGGATTTTCTATTTAGGAAACAAAAGTGTTCTATTCATAAAGTATATGGAATCCAAAACCTTTGAAGCTCTATATCTCAAAATTGCTCAGAATGCAGAACCTTGTAATTCTAAGATGGACACATCTACACCTGCACTATTTATTCCTATTTTTATTCTCTTTATAGAAAACTTCTATAAAAAATTATCTATCTGTATATTATAAAATTATACTCTCACTCTATTCGATCTACTTAACTTTTTCTTCAAAAACTTGACTCTCTGACTCTTGCACTCTATTCTATATTTAAAAAACATGACCCGCTTGAACTTTCTATTTTATTTCTGTTCTGTCTTTTTGTTTTACGTTATTTTCACTGACCATGCACAAACCTTATTTTCTCCGAAACACAAATCTTGTTATATATTATTGCTAGTGCTGTCAAATGATTAATCGCGATTAATCACATCCAAAATAAAAGTTTTTCTTTACATAATATATGTGTTAATGCTAAGTTTATTTATTATGTTTATATTAAAACACACGAACAGTATATATGTTGATAGTATTACATATAAATGCATTTAAACATTTTATTTTCTTATATTTGATATTATATCTAAATATATTTAAGATATAAACATAACATGTTATCATTAAATATATACATGCATGTGTTTGTATTTATATATATACTTAATAAATATACACAGTATATATTATATAAAGAAAAACTTTTATTTTGGATGCGATTAATCGCGATTAATCATTTGACAGCACTAGTTTATTGTTACTGTTAAAGAGAATTACACAGAACGTATTTAAGATTTAATACAGATACAAAATTGGCAAAAAACCAAAGCAGTGTGAAGTTGAGCAGCGAGTGGCAGAACTGGTTTGTACCTTGCCGAATCGTGTGGAAAATGTCCCCGTCAGGAGCGAGTGGAAAATGATGATGGTCTCATCCAGGTCCCAAATAAACACCCTCTACGGACACACACACACACACACACATTATGAGTATGAGCACAAATATAATCTGCTTACTCGTCAAGAAAGATATTTACTCCAAAACACTGCATATTATCTCAGTGCTGTGTTTATGATAATAATTGCTGATAATCCCTGCTGATAGTCAGTTTTCACAGCTCATGGGCAGACGCTGCATCCTTTGTTCATTAAAAAATGTACAGTTTGATTTGGCTGGTGATCAAATACACATATCGATGTTTTAAAACACAACTTTAAGAAATAAATCCAATAGAATCAATGGAGCAATGAATACAGATCAACCATTTTACTTCAGTCTCCTTTAGTTTAAACCTGAGTGACTTATAATGAGTTTTACTGCGCTTTTCATCTTTTTTTGATTCAGTCCTCATTTCTTTATTGCATGGAAAAGACTGTCCTGGACATTCTGCTAAAACTAAAATGAAATTCATACAGGTTTGGAGCAATATAAGGGGCGGGTAAATGATGTCAAAGCGTATATTTTTGGGTGAAGTCTCCGTTTAAACCGATTGTCTGATTCTGTGAGTGCTGAATGAGGTTGTTGCCAGACATCGTTGCACAACTCTGGGTTGGATGTGAGAGTAATCCCTGCGGTGCGGAGCACAGGAATGTTAATGAAAGGCGTTGTGTAAGGGACACCGTGAAGGCCAGCGTCTGTACCTCAATGTCAGAGTCCAGAGGGGGGACGGGGTCATTGGCCCTCTTCCTGCCTCTCAGCTTCCCATCTGAGCTGCGTCTCGCTGGAGCGCCTTCCTGCTCCTTTCCTGGAGTCGGAGGACTCGTGGGAGCGTGGTACTCTGCTGTTACACACACACACACACACGTGATGACATGTCATATACATACACACACACAAACACATATCTCAATACCAAAGCAAATGAAAGGTTTAGGTCAGCACTATTGCATTTAATACTTTAGAACAGCATACATATACTGTACAAAAAGTGACTATTTTAAAACTCAAAACTCTTTTTCAAAGTATTATTTTTAAGTATTCCCTATATATTAAGCTTCCCCAGTTGGCAGGTTTTTTATATTTAATATGGCATTTCATACTATTTTTCGTAGTATGTACTTCCTATATTCAGCTAGATATTAAATCTAGATATAAATATATATAAAAATATATATAAATATATAAATATATATAAAAGTATATTTTAGCAGGTTGGCACTATCTAATTTTTCCCCCTATATTTATTTATTTTTCATACTATTTCTCATAAGTATTCCCTACTGAGCTTTGCTTTATGTATAGAGAGACATTTAGTCAGATATCTGGATTTTAAAGCAATTTGGAAAAAGTTATTACTGTTGCATACTATTTTTCATTGTATTTTCATAAATATGCGCTATATATATTTTGCTTTTTAACCCTGATTATATGTACTGAAAAAACTTATAGTTGAACATCTGGATATTTCAGCTTAAAAAAGGTTCAGGTTTTTTGTTTTAAGTCTTAATTTTGTAAGTTTACAATACTTTTTCACTCTCATATAGCAATTTTCCAGAATATTTTAACTTTAAACATAGCTAGACAAATATAAAAAATAACACTAATAGAGCTCACCTGTGTGTGATTCCGGGCTGTGATTGGTCGATACAGCGGGATGGTCTGTGTGCTGATAGGGTATCGCCGTGGTGATGGCTGAGGGTGTGATGTTGCTGGTTGTGATGTATGGGCTGTTGTAGTGAGTGTTGTAGTACGGCGAATATTGACTTTGGCTGTAGCTAGAATATGTTGAGAAGTCCTGATGGAGACAATGACATGAATGAATCATCTCAGACTACATACTACTTTCTATGTCTAATTTGGTCTAAATCTTATTGCAGCATTCGATGATGGCTGGCTAATATACCAAGGTAGTTAGATGATACTATACTACAAAAAAAATGTCATGGTTATATCATTTTAGTCATTGCAATTTTTTAAATATTATTTTGCAAAGGTCCAACCAGTGTTGCCAAGTCCTCAGTTTTCCCGCAGCAATGACCTACTTTAGCATGAATCGACCCAATAAAATGATATTTAGTCCCCAGAACCTCTTAAAACACTTGTTTTGAATAGCGATCGGGCAGGTTTTGTTGTGAAAACCTGGCAACCCTGGTAACAAGAGTATATCAGTCTCCAAGGGTGGTTGAAGTCCATCAGCGAAGGTGCTGTGTGATGCATTTTCCTAATTTGACCCACCTGCTGTGCAGGACTGAACGCCGTTGAGCCTGTGATGCTGTTTGCCCCCTGGAAAATTCCAGAAGAAATGTTGCCGCCTGGAAAAGAAGCACAAAGCTAGTTTAAGAGCGTACATCGAGCCGACTGCGGTAAAGACACTCCAAAACGCACGATCCAACACAAACACCACGCAGGAAACACGACAGGCAGCGGCTGGTGAAATATAGACACGTTTAAAGTGCTCAGAGAAAGTCTGCTTGATTTATGACTACAAAAACAGTTCAGGTGAGAAAGGGCAGTGTGGAGCCCAGAGCGAATCTGTCTCTGTTATCAGACTTTCAGAGTCTGAATGTCTTTCTCCAGTCCTTTTTTCTGTCTCGTTCCCTTCTCGTGGCTTTCTGAAACCTGCCCTAGATAAATGACTGTGTCAAAACAGCACCAAATCTCCAAGGAAGCGAGCAGAAAGTCTTCAAAGGGGGAGAGAGGGAAGCGGGCGAACGCCGGGGCCGTGTTTCTGATTTTCTCCACAGCGGTGAAACGCGAGGACCCTTGGCACCCGGAGAAGGGTTATTTATTTCATGCTACAGCAGGTCTCCTGTTGGAATTCGCCTATAAATCAAACGAGACCGGCGAGATGTAGCGCGAGACGTAGTAAGCGCGTTTTCCCAGACCCATTAGAAATCCATCCATTTCACGAGCAGACAATTTTACAGTAAATGATGTCTCGGGACGCTTATGAATTACTGTAAATCACTCTAATACATTATAAATGATATTATCTGCCATAGCACTAATAACTCATTGATTATGCTAATTAGACGGACTGATGTAGATCTAGTCTTGTGTTTTATGTATGTGAATGTCTGAACTGTTCACGCATGCTACTTTACAAAAGTTTGGGATCAGTGAGACATTGTTACTGTTTTTGGCTAGACTTTATTTTGAGTACAGTTCAATCTAATAACTACAAGGAACTTGTCAGCTAATTCTCATTCATTTGCAGCTACATGTCTGCTAACTCTCAGAGTAGAACACATAGGTTTATGGTTATTGGAATAAGACTGACACATACCTGCAAGGTTTCTGATATTCAGTGTGTTGTGAACACATCAAAATAGAGCGTTAAAGGATATTAATCAGACAGTCTACTAATACTTTAATGCCAGCTAGTGAACATTTATTTGCAAAGTATAGAATGTCTAAAGTGGACTAATCGAAATGTTACTATGTCTCTTCTGCTCACCAAAGCTGCTTTGGTTTGATTCAGTAAAAACAGTAATATTTCAATATACTTTTATAATGTAAAATAAATGATTTCTATTATAATGTATTTTTCAAAATGTCATTTATTTTGTGATTTTAGTATATTGTAGTTTATTAATGTTTTTCATTTTTTTATTTAAATTTTAATTACATTTTTAATAATTTTCATTCAGTTTCAATTTGGCTTTAATTTTATTTTTATTTTATTTTAATTTTTTTAATTTATTTATTTATTTTTAAAGTTATTTATTTATTGTACTGCTTAAACTTATTTCAGTTTCAAAGACAAAGATTCATTTCTAAGGTCTTTCATCTAAAATTTGTGTTTTATTTTTTAACAAAAATGTTTTTAATCATTTTCATGAATGATAATAACCCTGCCTCACACAAAGCTATCCTACGGCTTCAAAAGAAGCTTTTTCTTCATTAATGTCCCCTCACAGCCCGTGGCATCTATTTGCTTTCACTTCGCGGAAAAACCTCCGTTTATTTTCTTCAAAGCACCTACTTTTGTGTTCCACGAAAGAAACATCATCAAGCCTCGGAACGACATGCGGGTGAGCAAATGATGATGACTAGTAAATAATTCTGTCCCTTTAAAGCTGAAAACGTGCCTGGTGCCACTTCACCTCTGACCTTGACCGAGAGCGGTCAATTTCACACTGTGGTGCCAAAATCAGGACTGCGGGCAGAAGAGGGGTGATCCTGTCTGAGACTCACTCCCACACTAACACACTCCTCCAGTGGCCGGCGTGTTGCGGAGAAAGGTTCTGACCTCCTGAGAGAGCAGAGAGAGACGCCTGACGCCAGGAGCCAGACCGCGGATAATGGGGAACAGGTGTGTGTGTGCTGGGGGGGGGGTCGACTGTATGTATATTCGTGGGGATTTGTTAAAAATAATGTGTATTTGTTTGTAAGTCTATATATATGTGAGAACAAAACTAATCTAGCTGTTAGATTGCTTAAAATAAAGGTGCTTAAAAGGTTCCTCACAGCGATGCCATAAGAGAACCTTTTTTGACGGTTCATCTCTTTCTTACCTATTTATAATCTGAAGAGCCTTCTTTCAACACAGGGAACATTTTAGAAAACATTAAGGTCCTTCTATGGCATCATGGAGCAATCTATTTTTAACAGTGTAATAATATGCATTACATGACTGTTTAATTTTTATTTATTATAGTCTATTTGTGGTCAAATATGTTCACTCAGTATAATGATGCTGAACTGTACTAGTGTCATACCATAGTCCTGATCTCCACATTTCCTGTAATACTGACCAGCTGATGATTTTAATTAAAATAAGTACTTTTATGGAGCAAAGATGCATTAAATTGTTAGAAAGTGACTTTAACCCCTAGACTAAATTGCATGTTTGAGCTGTCTCAGATGAAAATATCTTGCTCTGACATATCTTAAAACATGTCAGTGTC
>JAUCMT010000026.1:15707485-15727392 GCA_032357475.1 Enteromius thamalakanensis
TATGCATTAGTTAAGCACAAATAAACTAGTAATTTATGATTAACAATTATGCATCAGTTAAGCATGAACACGTGTATTACCAATGGTTATCTGTTCATATAGTAAGGACATATTATCCGTTATTTACAATTCATTAGTCATTTTAAAGACTATAAACAAATAAAAATAAAATAAAAAATAAAATAAAACAAATAAAAAAAATCTAAATACATTTATGCTGTAAACAAAAATAAGCTAGTAATTAATAATTAACTTATGATTATATAAGTTATATATTATATTATATTAAAATATTGTAATACAGACTATTTGATCCCCTGTTCTAAATCTACATTATGACACTTATTGAGTGATATTCAAGTTTATAGACTATAAGGTAATAATTAAGGCTAAACTGCCACTAATTTAGTGCTAATAAAGGAAGTTTGATAAATGTTTGTTTTTAAAATGACTAATTAATTGTAAATAACGGCTAATATGCCCTTATTATATGTTCAGGTAATCCTTAGTTATATATGTGTTCATGCTTAACTGATGCATAATTGTGAACAAGTTAATCAGAAATTACTAGTACTAACTAATGCATAACTTTGGAAATAAAAATGTTAGTTAAAATAATTAGTAAATATAATTAGTAAGTATAATTAGTAAAATGTTAATTAATGCTTAACTAATGCATTATTCTGGACCCTTAAAATAAAGTGTTACCAACAGGTCTTTTAATCCTGCAGTAAAAACGGCATTGTATATATTCATCCAAAACATGGTTACTATAGTTATGGAACTATGAAAACTACAAACAACAATATTTTTGCTACACTTACAATGCCAGAGATAGATCATGGGAATCAGACACACACACACACACACACAGACAATCTGACATTGCTGCGTTTGAAACTGAACTGGAAATTAAGCGCTGATTTCGTCTGGCCAGAAGAGACCTGGTCCCCCAACGGAGCCTGTTTTCTTCCAAAGTTATTTTTCTTCATTCTGTCACAGGAGGAGTTTTGGTTCCTTACCGCTGTTGTCTCTGGCTTACTTAATTGTGGACACTTAATTTCTAGGGATTGTCGTCAATTTGACTACAAAGATCCTATTGAAACTGAGCTGATCTAGACAACAACATCTCAATACTAGAATTCCTTTAACTAAAAAGTGTGTTGAATCTTGTCATTACACACTTTATTCTCCAAACTGGTGCAGTGCTTTGACACAATATATATAGTTAAATGCACTATATAAAAAAAGGTGATTGATTTGTAATACACTGAAAGGTGGTGGGGCATCATAAGGTCTATAAAACAATTTGTTTTTGGTCCTCAAATGAGAGACCTTCCTGGATGGCTGATGTCTGCTCATGTGATATTGGCCAAACCACCGTAAGGAAACAAAACTTGCAAATGTCTTGTTGTTTGTTAAAGATGAAGCAGCTATTTATTGCGTGTGTAGCTTGTAAATGATTCTGTGCTGTAAGTAAAGACGATTTATATCCGTTTATATGTCCAAAACGGTATACAAAAACTTGCCACAGGCTAGAAAACTCCCCTGGTCGTTGTTAATATGAATATTTCCACTTTCTATTTGCCTCTGTCAGTTTTTGTCACATTATGCGCCCAAACACATAAATAGTGTAGGAGAAGCGAGTAAACAGTGAGCTCATTCCTCCAAAGGCTGGGCGTTCAGATTGATTGGCACTGCAGTATCGGAACATACATCACAGAGGGCTTTTATTCGCCTGCCAGACAGAGGCACGGTCCACAACCTCCTCCTGGCTGTCTCGATTCCTGTGCAGATGTGCTTGAAGATTGGTAGAATGTCCCTGGCTCACAATTTCCTTACCTGAGTGATTTCTCTGTGAGTAAGCCTTGGTCAGATTGGAAATAGGTCATAAGTGAAAGAGAGAATTGGAGCAGGAAGAGTTAGGGGTTGTCGGGTTTGAGAGTAAGGCTCTATTTCATTTTACCACAAGCAAAAATAATCTCTTGGCTGGCAGAGACGTGCAGGGCTTCACCCAGAGCCTATTAAAACATGTCAACTGTGTCATTGATTTTAGTTCAGTCCACCATTGATTGGCGTCTAAGCCCAGTCAGGCCACATTTGCATAGCTACGTCCTATAAGCTGCTAATTGGTAGTTCGCCAGCAATCATGGCTGAATGATGAGAACGAACAGTCTGGGTTGATGTGAGGCAATTGTGGTTTGTTTGCAGCAAAAGGGGTATCCATGTCAAATGAAATGTGGCTGGTGTGCTGCCCATGGTTTTTGCTTATATAAGTCACACGTTTATTGCCTTGTCTAATTGTATAATCGAGATTCAGCACAACACTCTGTCTCGAAGTCCAAATTTAGGTTTGTAGGGAAACGCGGCCGTGCATATCATGGCTCACATTGGTTTGGCAGAGCGAACAAACATGTTTTCTCTCATAAAATCAGGGAATGCAAGATAGAGGGAAGAAAAGAAAGGAGGCAAATAAATAAAGTGGAGTTCAACAGTCTGAGTACTGGTGAAAATGCTGTTATTTATTATGGTTATGCATCGTAAATATGTAAAGGAGGATACTATGCAGTAAGCCTGTAATTGTAAAAAAACTCTGAAATGATCAGGACCTAATTAATATCTTTTATTACGCTTTCTTTTAATAATATTTGTCTTCAGCAAAGATGCATTAAATCAAAAGTGATAATAGAAATATTTATTCCAGAAGACAAATAACTTTTGAACTTTCTATTCATCAGAAAATACCACAGAAATATTAAGAAGCACAAATAATCTGCCAATGGGGTAAGAAAAATAATCTTGTATGTGTTTGAAATAAAATGATTTTGCTTACCTCACTGTGGCAGATTATTTTGCTTGTTCAAAGCAAAACGTCACTTAATTTTGTCTGTAGCTCCAGTAAAAATATTAAAAGATTTATCTTGAATTCTGCCACGGAAATTGTGTATAAACCGTAGTTAAACCAATTTTCAGTTAATTAGTACTGTACCTGCATTACGCCATGAACAAGTGCTTTGTAAAATGAGTGAATGGATGATGTACACTCGTTTTTGCAGTGCACTGTGGGATTGAATGAGTGCACTTGAGAACGTCCACTATGTTTTCAGACACCACTTAAAATGCTCACTATTTGAGGGTATGGGGGTGATTTCGGATACAGCCTTTGACTTGTTTTTTTCTGAAAACAATAAAATAATTTGACTTAATTTTTTTTATATTTTGGCTGGAAAAAGTACTTTTTTTGTTTTTGCAGTTTATGAAATGCTTTTGAGCAGCATATTTGCATACTATAATGATTACCGACACTGAAGACTTTAGTGATGCTGAACCACAGGAATGAATTACAACATGTTCAAAAAGAAAACTGTTACAATTTGAAATTTTTATATATTCTACAATATTTACTGTAGCTTCCACTAAGAAATAATATTCCATGTAAACAATCAGCATATAATAAGAGGAGCATAGCAACAATAAAATATCTGTTTCAGAAAGTTTCTTCATTTTATTTAACATTATTTCTGCTGTAAAGGTTTTGAGATAGGAGTGACATTTTTCAATGTGGCTTTTGCATAATAAAAGGATATTTTCAGAAGCACGGCTGAATCAAAATGTTTAAACCAATCTTTCTAATGAGCATCAGTTTTAAATTTGAATGTAAATGTGAGCTATTCTAATTGTGTTTAAAGACACGGTGGTCAGTTGCTATGCAGTATATTCATTTAAAGGTGGAAATGGATGTCCTGCAGTGTAAGAAACAAGACATGTACAAGCCAAGCCACTATTGCGTAATGGTGCAGGCAAGAACGAATGTAGGCATTTATGAAAGAATTCAGTAATTTCTGCTGTGGTTTGAGCATTTTCCTTTTACAGGATTTTTAGGGCACAAATAACTGAAAGCGGCTGGCAAAACAATTTCCAGGACTCTCTTAGCGAGTACGTTTGACCTTAGCCTCTCAAAGAAGCAGCACAGATAATGCAGAATGAGAATATAGGTAAAGAAGACCATAGTCACAGACAGTGCTCTTCTTCTTGCACATCTGGATCTGAGCTGGATCAAACCAGGTACCTAGAGAACCGGCCCTGCCAGGTAAGGGGAGCTTGTTGAGGAAAGAGAAGAGATTTACCATGAGCTGGGGAAATAAACCTGTATCAAAATGTAATGGGCCAGGTTGTAAAAGCATTCAATTTTGCTTAACATAGCCGAAGGGTACCTTGGCCGACCCAAGAAATGACTGCATGCAGCCACGCCGAGTTAACAAACTCAATGAGCATTCATACACACCGTAATCACAACCGTGTGGGTTTCTTAGTCACCGCTTAAACACCGTGCCACATGTATCTCTCGCTCTGACCATGTTCCAGTTTTACACAATGGGCAACTGTTGGACACTCCACGTATCCACAGGTCATTGTTTAGCTCATTAAAGTGTTGCTTGCTAGAGCATTTGTGCGTGTCTCCATCTGTAGGTGTAATTGAAAACTCACTTGTAGTCAGATTTTCCAGATTATGATCTTCTCAGACACCCCCCATGATGACTGGTGCTGACGACTGTCTAATATAGCTCCGAAAGCATTGCACTACATTTATTGGGCATTTAGATTTTTGAGTCTGTTTTCTACATATTTTATGATTTTTCTGCTGTGTGTTAAAACAAAATGGGCAAACGAGCTACTGTGTTTTGTAATTACACACTTGAAGTGCAATGAATAAAAATATCTATGCACACTTGACACTACTTATTTTATAAACATGGAAATAATGTGCAGAAAATTATTTTAAATCATTTGCATTCCCTTTACTTTTAAACATAACATATACAGTATCTTTGAGAAACGACACCCATCATAGACTTTTAGAAAACAGTACACTAAAATAGATCTAAAAATGTTTTGGATGCAAAGAAGCAATGTTTCCCTGTCTGTCAGTCACTACGAGTTATGACTACAGACTGGGGTTCTTACTTGGGAGCACATTCTGTTGTCACGGTTACATATTTAAACGAGGCGTTCTCACCTCAAGTCTTTGTTAGAGGTTAAATTCAAATCAGATGCTACCATAATTTATTTAATGCTTCTTAATATATCTACTTTATAAATATTTGGAAAAGTATATAATTTAAAGTTTAAATGTATGCATTTTAAATTAATCAAACCCTATATGGAGTTTTGTGGTTATTTAGTGGAAAAGTTTAAAAGAAAAGAAAATAAAAGTTACTGAAAGCAATTTTTTTGACACATCAGGATTCATTCGGAACATTTTTTTTCCTTCCAGATTTTAGCAGATTTTCTATCAGTTTTAGTGACCCAACATGTTTAGTAAAATATATATTTCAATGTTTTTTAGTTGGAAATGTCATGATCAAAGGTCTATGCTCAAAAAGTGAAACTGACAGTTAACAAGCTAAAGGTACATGTTAGGTTTTGAAACGAGTGACAGTTAGCTTGACCTGTTTTTATGTTTACAATTTTTGTAGAACAGCTCTGACTGAATTGACCAGCAGTTGTTGAGGTTAGTGGCTTAAAAACATATTTAGAGATGTGTGGAAGGAGCAAGTAAACAGATCATTTTCTGTTTTTATTTCGTTTCTAAAATGTACTTATGGTTTTCCAGAAAGACTATTTATATTATATTCTATTTAAAGTGTTTTTAATTGGTGTATTTCCCCTAGCCGCCCACACTGCTGTACAATTTTTTGACTGATTTTTTTCCCTTGGCCTTGGCAATGAGATTTTATGCTACAGCTCGAAACTGTCTATTTGAGTCTACTGATACATTAAAGACTTATTATTTTTACTTTAATGTCCTATCCTTCATGTTTCCTAAATACTCACAAACATGTATCTTAGGCCATGAGATGCTTCATTACTTTGATTTAAGAGAATCCCTCTATAGTTGTCTCCAAACAAAACCATTATGCCAGCCTACACCAAGCAATGAGGTCACTCAAACTGACCGGCCTGTTTTACGAGTGCTGAAAGATACTCTAACGGCAAGGTTATGACTCCATGCTCTACACTTTTCCAGTTCAATCCTTCTTCACCGGGCCTGCCAGGATGTGTCAGAACATTTGTGTCGCCGCACTCGTAAAGATCATGTTTACCGCAACACTCCACACAAGTGAGCATACAGTTCATTAATTATACGAACACACATGCCCGCCGCTTAAGCATTCGCAGTAAAAATGGAAAACACAAAAATAACAAACCAGTGAAATATTTCGAGTCAAACGGCAAAGGGCTGGCCGTGTTTGGTGAGCAGCGGTCGTGAGATCATTGCCGAGAGGTCGGATTGAAGATTTATAGCCGCTCTGTTTCTCAGACACACCCATTAAAGCTGGTACAATGCATGCTGCAGCATTTATGGAGGAAAAGAAAGCTTAACACAAACCCTATTCCTGCCACGAGGTGACAAACACCATGCAGCATTATCAGAATTATTATTACTACTATTTGTCATTTTTCCCAGCCTTACGGTCCGTCTCATAGGAGAAAAACTGAATTTAAAGTCAGAAAACAGCCCCATATGCGTTAGGTTTGCCTACCTGTAAATCATCTGTCACGATCCATACTTATCAACAGTGTTTCCAGCATGAAAAATGTATTAGGTTTTTGCGCACAGCAAAAGCATTCCACACCGATGTCGTTTCTATGAATTATAAAGCATACCAATTTAAAGTGCTTTATTTTCCTATGAGCCTAGCGAGCTGATTTACAGTAAAGCGCTTTTTTTCTGCGCCCCTTTATGTGAGATTACTTTCCTGTATTAATCTTTTATAGGCCCGTTTCTGCACATAATATCCACTCTCTCACCTGGAATTACACATGATTAAACCTTTGGCCAGGCGCTTACCTCAGCCGGTGTTGTTGCACATAAGCTTGAATGGAGTGTGTGTTTTGTGTTTGTTTGACCATATCTTCAACACCTTGGGTTTTCCTGAAAACAGATAGGAGACAAAAGTGCTTTTTGTTAACGAGCACTAAAGACTTTTCCCTCCGTTGGCGGTGCGGACTGCAGCGAGGCACGTTTCCTCTATCACCAGAGATAATCAGGGAGGGAGGGTGACTATCATCGCCAGCGTTCCAGCTCTTTCCTCTTCCTTTCCCTTTTCAGGATATCAGCCCAGTTCCCCCTGGCTGAACTACACAAGATTCGGCGTGACAGGGCCCGAAGTCGATCCTGCCGCTGGATAACGCCGTCAGATCTCCTGTGGTGACAGGAGTCAACAAAAGGGCATTTCTTTGCACAGCACCTCTGATAATTATTGTTTTTTCAATGACGAAGCGCAAGCAGAGAAAGCGCACCTTTGAGGTGCTCGCAGGTGACGAGTATAATCTACCTGCTGATGGAAGAGATTGAGGAGAGGGGAAGATCAGTTCTGGGAGAGCCCCCCGGACCAGCTGATAACACACTCCACTGTATGTTTTCTGGTGTTGCCATGCGCCTACGTCTTTGATCCGCTGTGGTCTGTGTCTGTGCTCGAAGGGCCATTCATCTATGTTGTCGCTGATGTTTACCCTGTTGCCATTGCTGCCAATGTTGTTGTTGTGGCCCTGCATTTTAAGAGCTCTGTAATGAGAAGGAGGGAATGCTTTGTGAGATTTTTCAGAGATTACCAGTCCTGGCATGAATCACTGCAGCATTTCACACTGATTCATAGAATCCAAGGCCCTATTATGACGGAGGTGAGGTCTTTGATTTCTAATATGGGGATAATTATAACTAAGCAGAATGCTAAGTCAAATACCAATGGGACAAGTTTTCCACACTGGTAGATATTGTATCTAAACAATCTGGTCATGCACATTGTTAGTTCTTTTGTTTTTCAAAGCAGCATATCATACAGAGAAATTGTCAATGAGAAAAAAAAAAAGTCAATCGGCACACAGTTCATGTACTGATCTCTCTTCTAACGAGATGATTATTGGAATCCGCTGTGTTGACTATGAAAGACATGCAAAATATGCAGAGCGGGGTACACGAGGATTGGAAAAGCACCCATATTCACAAGCTTATTTTTTCTCCCGCTGGGAGAGCGTGAGTCTTACACTGCGTCGTCTTCTTGTTTGACGGCAATGCTGCCACCTGGGAGATCAACCAGGCACTAGCGCTGGATCATTTATAAGAGTACATATCGTAACATCCTAAATTAACACAATGTCGATATTCCCTGATTTGAATATCACGGTTATCTTAATTACCCTCGACACCCCTAATATAGGGATAGACATGTAGATATATAGACGAGGTGCAACAATACAGTTAGCCCACAGTTAAATACATGCCTGCTTTTGGTTTTGTCCATGTCTGCGATTTATGATTCAGACTATGATTTCTAAAATAAACTGAATATATATTAAAAAAAGGATAATGTCTACTTCAAATTTCATTCGAGTGAAGTATTGCTTTTCCTATTTTTATGAAAATAGGATCAGTTGGCCATTACTAAACACTATAAACGCATGTAATGTGTTTCATTCATAATTCATATATTCACAAGCACCTACTGAACTGTAGATGTTTTGCCTAATGGTTCAATATTATATCTGAATACAGAATATAAAGCTATTCTGTTCTGAAACTGGCCTGGTTTTTAAGCAGTTATTCTGAACTCTCTGACTGCATCCCACATAAATTAACTGCAGTCATGAAAAAATGTGATTTTTCTAGTTACTGAATGTCTCACACATTCACAAATAATAACTTAGGCTACTTCCATGTTGGGAAAAAGGTATAAGAATGTAATCCAGATGCGTTACATTTATCATATTGTCATGTGACCTTATGAATATTATGAATTCGAACGTACTCTTTTCACCTTCTTGCGCCTAGTCTTTGTGCATACTGTTTTGTGTCTAGGAAAGCATGTATATTTGGATACAGCCTCCTTCCATCACTGATTTAACAAACAATATTATCATAATGTTTCGAAAGAAACTGACAGTATTCACAGCCCTTGGCGAAATCAACTTACAAATGACTTATTTATAACCTCTTCGTATTAAATTGCAAGGAAAAAGTATTTTAATATCACGAAAAATGACACACTTCAGCTTTAATAAAAGGAGCCTAGTGTCTTCATTAGCCTGTTCTTTCAAATGTGCTTCTGGGATCATAACGTTCAGCAGATGTACTTTGCTCATTTCTCCATAATACAGTCCAGCCCTCTGTTTGGTCTGACTTCTTATCAGTCTGAACCACCATCAGTCCTCTCAAGAAAAACACAACTCCTTTTCTCCCGTAATTTAGATGTTTTCCAGACAAACCTTGTGATACCGTAGCACTAAATGCCTCTACCTCACCCAAAACCTCGATTTATTTAGACCAGACGGTAGACCAGTGCAATCAAGCTGTTCAGCATGATTGATAAGACATTTGTTAACCAGACACCCCAATAAACTACCTGGTCTCATTGCATTAACCCACTTTTTTTTTGCACTTTTCAGTGAGCCACGAAATAAGTACCAATAAGTACATCACTGCAGTTTCCATAAGAAATGAACACTAGAGGCAGTAAAACTCAGACAGCCTAATAAAGTAGAATTTTTTGTAGACTGTAGGTTTGTTCTTTTAGCGACAGTATTTAAATTTTGAACCGTCGCAATATGTAACTTAAACAACATAATAAAAACAGCAGTACTTACCTATGTCAACGTAATAAAAACATGCCAGGGTCACGTATTGATCCTGTGCTTTAGCATCACTCAGTGGATATATCTCTTTGTAACTGCTGCATAAAATGGTGTTGCACAAAAAGTGCACAGAGGTACATATTTTTTATGAGACCAGGTAAATGTATCAATGTCATTCACTACTTTATGAATTCATGTTTGTTGATTATAAAAGGCTATTCATACAAATCTATCTTGTGCAAAGCAAAAAAATAACACAACAAAACAGTCCATTGTGTAATATGTCTCCAGAAGCTATATCTGCTGTTGATGTTGCATACCATCATCTCTGCCATAAATAGTACGTTTGTTAAGGTATTTGAAGTATTAATAGCACAAACATATTAAGTCACTATGAAAAGTTATGACTTTAAGACCTGGCTCTTAAAAAATGATGATCATAATGATTTTAAATCCATTATTACCCATAATCCATTATCATTATTTTGCCTGCATAAACATATAGAGAGAATAATCTTGTTCTAAGCTAGTGTCGGCCTCTTTAATCAACAGGCCATATGAAATGTCATTTCTCAGCCTGGTTTCCTTTGCAGTCAACTGAAAACTAGTAAATGGACTTTTTTTTTCTCAACACGTTTTGCAAATATTATGACAAGCGTGTAAAGTTCCACCTTTAATTCCCCAAATATTCAGTAATCGGCTTTCGCAGAGATAAAAATTGGTTTGAGTTTCATGTTTGATTACGTGTCAGATGTACATCTCACTCTGGCATCCGCAGAAATAATACGGCAATTATTTTTCCCACTCAGGAATCTCGGTCGTTATTCCACCCTGGAATAGGAATCTCTGAGAAATGTAGCCACACAGGAAGAGATGTTTCACGTCATATAAACTTCAGAAACATGTTATATTTTTACTTGATCAATCTCAGGAAAAGACTAAATGTTTAGAGGGGCTGCATTCCATAAAGTTCTTGCAAAAACCATTGAGGAATGATTATAGCCATAACAGCTTTCCGGTTTTTCTAGCTGAGAAATGTTTCTGGTAATAAGCAATTCCTTAATAGCCGAGACTATTGCAGCCAGCAAAATAGCTCGCATTCTTTGAGTTACGCCAATCAATTATGCTTTATGTTTCAAGTAGTTAATTAAATCCAGTCTGTGTCCTCATTTAATCTGACAGATGTAATGATATCATAGAATGTAATTCTCTTTATGAAGATCCAACAAAAATCTCTCAAACCATGCTCTTACGGGAATTCCTGATGAGTTTTTATGGCTTGATTAATTCGGATTGATTTATATATGTGTGTGACAAGCAATAACACATGCAATAAATCAAAACCAAAATTTATACAGCAGTGGTGGAATTACGCAAAAACCAAAATAGCTTTGTCGAGCTCCTTAACAAACCGAGGCTCCATTCCAGAGCGGTGTGAGAGATTGATGACCAAGCTTCGCATGGGGGGGGTGTATGGTTGGGGGCTTCAGAATGCTCAGAATTATTGGGCTGCTGGGAAGGTGCTGAGGAAACAGATTGTGGCCTAATGGCAAACTCCATGAGTCCGTGGCTTATAAAAGGGCTGACATGTCACTTTTTGTCCACAGTGAGCCGTGTGAGGAGGAGTGGGGGGTTGGGAGAGGTGACATCCTGGTCCCCGTGTGTCCCTCCTGCAGTCTAGATTACCGTTTCCACAGTCTTTATCTTCATTTGACTTCTGCCCATTGTGATTTAAGGGAAGCACTTTCAGCAGAACTGAGCTGCCTTAACAAAACAAGTATGTGGTAAACGGCAAGTGTCTGGGCATGACAGCGAAAGCGTTCTAGACTGTGGCGCCCCATGAGGTTGTGATTTATCCCTGAGCAAACAATGTTAACGTCTGCCTGCGTGCCTCAAAAATATCTGCTTGGTTGCCAAATTAGATGCCATGACCTAGGCCAAGATCATTATTATAGCCCACAAGGGGGCAGTGTGCTCAAAAATAGCCACTGCAGATGCCACACATGGGGCAACCTTTTTTTTTTGTCATGCTTTGTCTCAAACATAAAAAACCGCCATAATTGCCTTTATAACTGCTTTATCAGATGTAGATAGATAGATAGATTTAATGCAGTTATTTAATGCAGTGTGTAACTAAGTAGTACATCTTGCATCGTCTCTCTTCGGCTGAGAGTTTGGGAGTCGTTGAACAAATAAAATAAAAAATAAATACATATTATAAGAAAATTTTAATGTTTTACCATAAAATGTATGACCCATAATAGAGGTACTTTAAACTTGCAACATGATGAGGTCAAAGGTCAGCATTATAGCATGCTACTGTTGAAAATGTTTCATACTAAACAGTATCCAAGGTGTGTATTTTTACACACAAACATTGCCTTTTAAAAAATAAAGCTCCCAACAACATGACACTATAATTTATAACAAATCCATCCACATGTAATGCCCATATTATGAGACTGGGATTGTAGCAGTAGTGAAGTTAAAATATGCTTTAATCACAGAGTTAGATTGGATTTCTACCGTCTAAGCGTTCTTGTGAAATTCAAGCCTCGAATCACGAACACGGGCAAACAAATCACGGCCAGAGGATCACACACTAAGACAAATAAACGCTGTTTACAAAATAGCAATTTGATCCAAAGATATTTGGAGGATCCAAAAATGACAAAATCATGTCAGCAACTCTTTAAGTCAATTTATAGCGATGGCTTTCATTGCAAGTCATGCTGTATCATTATGTGGTTAGTGGTTACATTTATGCCTCCGAGCAACTGCGCCAACCCCGTTTTGTTTAAACAAAAGCCTAATTTTCTCAGAATCTGCAGCTCTAGACCTGCTGCTTCCCTGAGATGAGCAACAGGAGAGGCCGGAGTTTAGGGGAGCGAATCCTGAACAATGAAAGTGTTTCCTACTGAGAGCCCTTAACATAAGCCACATTTCTTTATCCATTCATCTTCGCTATGGCCAGTTCAGCACCTCCTGATTTGAGGATGAGGATCTTGGCAGAGCTGTACAAAACAACAGCCTTAGGGTAAACCTGAATGACATGTTTTTCATATAACTATTGAAACCTTTTTGGTCTCTCTCTGGCTATTTATTCTCCTCTTGTTTTTCTTTTTTTTTTTTTTTGTCCAACACTAATATCTCATCCTTGACAAGGTCCAGATGTTGCCTTTAGAGGTGCTAGAGTGAGATTCACTTTCTCTCTGCCTAATAAAATGTCTGATATCTTTTGACCAGGTCAGTGTGTCTCCATTGATCATTTATTGCTAAAGGTTTTCCACACCATGTTGAAAGAAAGCTATCCATGCAGGTGTGCTGTGTTATATATTGTGACGCATATCGTTTCTGGGACAGTTCTGGGAGGCGTCGCTGCAGAGTTTATGAAGTATACGCTCAAAGGTTAAAGGAATATCCCCGCTTTTAGTTTGATGGAAGCAAGAGGAGGTTTCATGTCAGGTACCTCACGCGCGTGCACATATGCTAATGTCAAACAAACAGCTTTTACTGTCAGAGCTAGCTGAACTGTCTCTTGCCCTTTTGGGTCAGTGCGGCATTTTCAAATGAATATTTTACATATATTCATCTTGTACGCCCCTTTTTTATGGCTTGCAGTTTAAGCTTTTGGTTTTTTGTTGTTTTCTATGTTGTTGTTGCCAATTCTACTGATTTGTTTTCTTGGAAGAGTTATCTGGTTAATGTGGGTGAGGTTTTGCAATGATGGGGATCATGGTGAAATCGTCATGTGTTAAACTACATACCAGTAATGTTTTGCATTGTATGCCATAATTTTCCTGCAAAATTCCTTTAATAGGAATTCACAGGAATTGTAGTTGAAATAGAGCCTAGCTAAAATTGTGAAAAGGAGAAACTAGTTCTTTAGTGAACAATTGTTTTGTTCTTTGTAGGGGGGATATTGCAAGAGTGATTGAATTTCATAAATACCAATTTTCATAACATACCATGGCGCATAGTAGTACTTGTTTAGTTTGCAGATTGTGTCGAATTATATATTTTTTCGTATATAAACTCAAAAATAATAGGAAAACTCAATGTGAAATTCATCCACGCCTATTAATTGCGTGAGGAAGCAGCATGCGTTTGTTTTCATGCTACTTTTCCCTTAACTCAAACCAGTCTATATCTTTTGCCAAAAAGTCTTTTTGTGGGGCTGGTTATTGCCCTTTGGACCCAAAGAGCTGGCACTTGTGGATACTGCAGGAAAGGAAATCAAATATGGTCCTCAGGAGCATCTTAAAAAAACTTTATTGTCATTTTAAAGTGTGTGTGTGTTTTGCACTGCCAAATGTGTTTTGGCAACCCGTGTTTCTGCAACACTGTTTGGCAGTAAAACAGGTAAAAGAATCATCTTTGGGCTGTTGCACCAGGCAAGAGTTGTAGAGGAGAGAATATCAACTGCTTGAATTCCTACAAAACAACAATAAACAAATAAAGCAGACCCCTGAGCAGCTTCTATTCTTAGCTGTTTTTAATTGTGAACAATTTCAAAGAGCCCCGCCGATTAAAAGCCTGTTACTAAATGCATGCTTGTTAAATAAGCAGCCAAAAATGCATCCAATAGGAACGCTTGGATTTATCAGAAGCTGAAATTGCATCCAGTCTCACTTGAAAACTTCCTATTAGATGGATTTAATGCCGGCCTCATGCAGAGGGGCTTCTGGGAAAGCTCAGCAGGTGTGTGCTGATTATAATCTGACACCCCAGTTTTGGATAACAAGAATCCTATACCCCCACTATAGCCGTTTTACCTAACAACACGCTGCGAGTATTCCTTTACTTTCCATAGACTTTGACTTTCTGCAGTTGTTCTCGACAGGTGGTACTGTATGAAGGAACTTAATGTAGTTTAGTCACAGATGTCAGGCGTCTTGTTTGTGATTCTGTTGATTTAGTTTTTTGGCCAGTATGTGCTTTCATATTCACAAGTATAATAACCTTTATCAAAAGTGAAAAATGAAATAAGATTAGATTAGATGTTTAACCTCCCCTACCGCACCAGCTGCTGATTATCTTCCAGTTGTCAATCTTTGGATAAGATGGTGCAGTAACACCCACTCTGGCAACATGGTACCAGGGTTTCATTCACAATGTAGTTTTCTTCACTTTGAAATCTTGAAAAGGCTAGAGCAAGATGGATATCTTATCAAGCCTCTATGGGAATGCAGTGAGCTTTCTGTAGTCCGATGTCCTGGTGTTTCAGACTCCCACATCAGTTGTATTTCCACTGAAATACTGTTTACAAATATCAGCAAACAAGATTTTATCCGGCTCCCTACCCCCATTGGATCCATCCCTAATAAAGTGGGTAGAATGGCCCTAAAATTGGCTTTATCTTTAACACAGACCAGATGAATGAGGTAAAACGCTGCAAGTGGTTCAGTCTGATGGCTTTGGGACTCGTGATAAAGCCTGCCGTTTGAAGAAAAGCTCAAATCAAATCCGTACGTCTTATCTGCAGTTTTCATTGCCTCTTTGATCAGACTTAAGCAGCAGTGGGACATGGGGATGAATGCAAAGGTCTTCTCCACAGGACCGATATGTTGAACCCAGATGCACTGAAGAGCACTCGCCTGGTCCTAAACCACACTAGGTACACTGGCATCCCCCTCTCTCGAACCTGATCTTCACATCTGAAAGCAATTCTAGGTCTGTGTGTGGGGGCTGCCGGATTCCAACAGGACCCCCTCACCGGCAGAAAGGAGGGAGGTAAAGCGTTGGGAAAAACAGGGATGGCAATTAAACAATCGCTGGCCTTTTGATGGAATTCCCGGCGGAGTTAGTCAAAGCAGGATTAATCACGAGACTGATCCTGGTTATCCCACCACATATCTTTTTTTACAAGCTTGTGCCATTTCCTCATTATTATTATCCTGGGAAAGGAAATCTATGACAGGTCATGAAAACTGAAACACTAGGAAGGTATAAATGGTTTTTTAACATAACTGAAGGCATTCCATTTGGATTATGATTCAATAAACTGCCCTGAAATTACTGCGCAAAGCATCTTAATTAAAATCTTGAAATGAAATTAAGTACAAAATCTGGTATTAAGAACCACAGCAGGAAAACTTGCAGCTTAGCCTCCTCAGTTATCAGCTCATGTCAAGCGTTGTATTACAACTAGCAATTTTAGTTTACATTCAACACAGGCAACTGGATAATTACATGGATTTATATTCAAAATGACTACGTTCTCTTTGTAAAATCAAGATGAATGCATTTTCTCTGTCTATGTCACACAATTTCTTTCTAACCGTCCATTTGAACATAATTTGACTCTTAACAGTTCCCTACTTAATGTACTGTAACTTAATCGGAGTCTTATAAACTTGGACAAAGTTTCCTGCTCTTCAAATGCAGCATCATTTATAAACCCATTATGATGGCGTGTGTATAATTGTTAGATGTGTTTTTGTTAACACACAGACAGACACATATGGCTGTGATCACGTGTGTGTGTGTGTGTTTCCTCCATGGCCTTATGCGGCTATGAGTCAGACAACAGCATTGATGTTTTATGGTACAGCTCACCCAGCCTTGGCAGGAGTAGAGACAGAGTGATACGCAGGATGAATGTTTTACATCATGTGCTTTACGGCCTCATTTGGAGACAACAGCTTGTACCGTGACCTCAAGACAAACACCACTCCAGAGGCACCCCATCTTTAGACAGAGGGAGGGAGAGAACAGAAAGAAGAGAGAAGAAAAGGAGGAGGCCCCAATAACAGAACGTCACACCTGGAGCTGAGACACCCGACACTAGCCTCCGCTTCCCCTGTCGGCAAGTTAGAAGTTCTCTCAGTGGCCAGACGTCTGCTGTAACTTGAAGCAGGTGGTGAGATGCAGTAGCCCAGTTACGGGACTCCTCACTTTCATGGAAAGGGACGGTTTCATTTGATAAAAGGGGTTGGAGATTAAAGCGACCTGAATGGAGATCCTCCAATCGCAGGCCTTGATTTATGATGCTAGCAGGCGGAGGTGGCAGCATGACAAATAACCTGCGGAGGAAGTGGAATGTCATTTCTCTTCTAGAGTTTGGATGCATTCGAAATAAGACTCTATGCTCTCAGATGTAGGACTGTGGTTATAAGGTCTGGCAGACACCATTGCTGTAAAGTTGACCTCTTCAGCTCGTATTCTGATCTTCATTAACAAATAACCTGTGTGCGTGCATGTGTGGATTTGCAAGGGTGTTAAAGATCGAACAAAGCTTGATTGAGATCCAGCAAGTCTTTCCAGATAGCCCCCGCTTCCAGGGTTGCAGCACAGTTGGGGCCAAGACTATTGCAGGTGCTCCATACTCGATCCCACCCAACATCACATGTTCAATATCAGTCCAGTCAGTCAAGTGTTTATCTTAAAGCCCACTTGACACGGTGCATTAGAATCAGTTGAACTGTCCACATGCATTTCTCATCAATCCCTACAGCCCAACAATTCGATACAAGGTCCTGTTTGATGATTTGATTTACTTGCGATGCTGCATCACTCAAAAAGTTTGTCTCTAACGTTTGCATCGGCTCCTTGAGAGTATGTATTAGGGGCCCCTAACTCCAGGGAGTGGGTTACAGCAAGACATCTGGCAGGTTGTGCCAGTTACATTCTTTCCAATCTGATAGGCTCTTATCGGTCTGAGATGGAGGTGCTGAGTAGGAGATGCGTGTTGGGCTTTACAGTAACATCAACACATTCCTGCTCACATTCTTCACGGCCAGTGAAAACACTGCCGGTGCGATAACAGAAAGGGCAATCAAAACAGCGATAAATCGTGCCGGATATAAAGAGCAGCTAACCAAAACGTAAAGCCTTCAAACAAATACTTTCCCTGGCAGCGCTAAATGCCTGTAATACCCTCGACTGGGGCCATTTCTGCTTCAATGACTGTGTTTTCTCGCGTCTTTGTCTCTGTTCCCTAGAACAACCCTGTGTTGTTTTCAAAACCCGGATGTAAACGAGAAGACAAGGGAGTACCTTACAACTACATGACTACAGGAACCGTTCATTTGAGCATGCTTTACAGGACCACGTTGCGCTAGAGCAGTAATTTTGGGTCCTAGAGCACCACTACCGAACAAACTCTGAGATCTGAGATCTTCCACATGGTCTCCATGCCCACTACTTTATTCAGAATTGATAACGAGATGATTTGTCATTGTTCAGTAAATGCATGTTCATTCTTCAAACATTTTTTTTTCTGGATACAAAGTTCTATCCATCAACATGGAGGGGTTTTAATGGCAAGCAGCAGGATCATGCTGGGCCGGGGAATGAGAATCATTGAGAAGAGGTCCATGGCAGGAGAACGGAGGCTTATCATTGATCCGCCATCTTCCCTCCCGTGCCACTCCCACTTCAAAGCCACATAATGAGAATCACCTGTTCCAGCTAGCCAGGGAAGTCTTTAGTAAGGAGAGCAGATTAAGATAAAGGAGAGGAAATGCAGAGAAGCAGGAGCTTTAAATGAGCTCAGTGGTGATCAAGAAGCTCGGGAGATGCACTGTGAAAGCAGGAAGACCAGGAAGACATGTTGGCTCGGCAGCGGCTCAGTGGCCTTTCACAAAGCTCTTCACTTACATTATGTTAGCCTGCTTCAGACACCCACTGAGCCTCTCTCGTACACCCCCTGCTCAGGTTTTTCTCTTGCCTTTAGATCTGCCACACTAATCAAAAGCAACTCAGCCTCTCAATCCTGATGTTTTCTTTACTCCAGACAGGTTTTATGAGGTAGACCCTAAATTAAATATGCATTAAATAGGATAAACATCATTCCTGACCTCCATTCAGGATATCAATGCACACCTAAAATGTGGAATTTACATATGAAGATGATATGGACTTTCATTTTTTATTTGCTATTCTAGAGAAAAGTAATGAGTACAAGTGCAAATGAAAGAGAATGAGTAAGTGTTTTGTTTTTTTATATTTTTGTTTTAATTTTCCTAATTATTTCATAGATGCGTTTAGAAACACCTTCATAATAGTACTTCTTGTAATTTAAAATAACTACTTAAAGCTACTTAAAGTAGGTAGCCCAGCTAATATGTTATTTGTCCTTTAACACCCATAATTTAGGCATATGCCACTTTCTTTCCTTTTTTTCTGAAATTTCCCCCCACTTTTCTGTGTAATTTAGTTTATTTGTTACTTTCCAGTAGATGTTGTTACGTGTTTTTGCATTACTAAGCACACACACATATATGGAAGCCCGTTTCCGCCACTGAATAAAAAAAAAAAGGTTATTGCGACTTTTTATCTCCCTTTTTTTTGTATCATGCAATTCTGAGAAAATTGATTCAAATCAGAATAGCCAGATATAAAGTCAGAATTGCGAGTTATAAAGTCACTATTGCGAGTTATAAAATTGAACATTTAATTACAGTGTGTTATTAAGGATGCAATAATGTAACACATTTTAGGCAATGTTTCTGTCACGCCCTGGACTGTTTTTGTGTTTGTTTTCATTACCCATGTGCTCCGTCTGACCTAGTTCTGTTAATTGTTCATCTATTTAAATTCACTTTTGTTGAGTCAATGTCATCTGGTATTAGGTTACGGTGTGTTTATGCTACCCTGCCTGTCTGCCTGTTTGTTTGCTTGTGTTGGATATTAAAGAAGTGTTATTTTGTGAAGTCGAATCTCTGCTCGTGATTTCCTGCACCAACATCATGACAGTTTCTAACACTGGTCTTGAATCTTGTCAAAGACATAGAAAGCCATGTGTATCCAGTCAATATCTTGCCTCACAAATGGAGGACCAACTATTTAGTTTTACAACTATTTCAAGTCTTGCATTGCTGAGAAAATAAGTAAGTTGTTCATAATTAACCTCAGTCATTAGATAATTATTCATCATGCCATTCTGCAGGAAGACTTTTTGCAATTTTAAGCACGCTGTCTTGCTGTGCAGCTGTCTCTGAATTTGTCAATGATTTATCCTTTACAGGATTTGGAGTGATGGTGGACCCCAGAAACAGTCATTGCCTCTGACTCTATTTTATGATTTTATGGGCAGTATCCCATTTACAGACCACACTCGCAGTGGTTGGGCCAAGTGCAATTAACATGACTGTAACCTTGACCAGACTGCAACTCTAAATCACTGATGTCATCGTGTGGGGGATCCGGTATTTATTAAAAATCTGAGATGTGATGGCCAGGAGCTCCTGAGGAGTTAAAGGAGCATTAGGTAAGAAATGGCCAAAACTGGTACTGCAATCACTTTCAAAATACTGCTGAGCGGTGTCTCC
>JAUCMT010000026.1:15727499-15744594 GCA_032357475.1 Enteromius thamalakanensis
TGTTTCTTCTAAAAACAAGATAGTAATTGTTTCTTGTCTAGACAATTTTTCTTGATTTCAGAATCTTTAGATATTTTAATTGAAAACAGGACAAACAATCTTGTCTTAGAAAACATTTTTTGCAGTGCGTTCTGCCAGTCATGTATGCAGTAATGCAGTGAATCAAATCAATAGAGGTATCAGGACATGTCAATTATACTTAAATACAACAATACATAAAACAATACAAATACAATATGTTGAAAATCAAAAACAAGGTGCAATAAAACATGGTAGATGGATTAAACAGGTGTCCAGACTGCAGTCCTGGAGTGTTAAGAAGAAGATAAGATGTGTCAGACAATACTGTAGGTGAAGCTGAGGATGGTGGATGGTGATAAAGTATGCTGCAGTCACCATTTTGCAGACACTTAATTGAATGACATATAAAGACAGCGTTTATGTGTGTGTATATTGTATTTATAGGTGTCATGAACAGCTATGTGTCATGTGGTTGTATTGCTAGAATATCAACCTCTAGATGTCCGATTGCTTGTAATATAAGGAATTGCATAATTGAATTCCAGTACAACATTGCAATTTAGCAGTTAGACAGTTTTGCTTAAGAAGTAGGGTTACAATGCCACTACTTGTGGTTATTCGTGGCCTCCTCGATAAACGTATGAGGCTAATTGCTGTGGTTTGACAGCAGTAAGTTAATTTGAGAGTAGGTGGGCTAGTTTTACTCCTTGGCATGTGTGTTATAGCTATAGTCCTACACTGCATCATTGCCCCACCACACAGGCAAACATTATGGGTTTAGAGGAGAGTGCTTGGAAACAAAGAGCCTTGCAACAGCAACTCCTGGAATCGTTTTTCATCCTGGATTTGGGGTCAAGATACAGCTGTGACTCTTTAGTATTAAATGACCACGGACTTGATACACTGTACTCGTCCAGTCAGCACTTTGACCGGGACAGTGAACCGCATCACCTCCGGTCTGTCATAGATTTCACTCTTTTTTTTTTTTTTGGAGCTTTTACGCAAATTCTGAGAAATGTTCGTCATTGTTTTTTTACATGGCTGATATCTAGACTAAGTCTTTTCCTCTCATTAGAGTTTGCATGGGAGTGAAAAGATTTCTTCTTCTGGCCAGTCACATCCATCACTCAGAGCAATGCATCTGGGGATATCACACTTATTATGGCCGCTCTGCAGAAAAGATAGGATACTCTTATTTCAGGAACTAGTAAATGACAGCTGGGTTTTACACAAGGGGCTCTCGTCTCTGGGAGCTCCATATTCCTCTGTGGTTCTGCCATCAGTCTACTGAGAACCTAAGTGGAATTGGCAGTTCAAACAAGGAAAGAGCAATTTAGCGCTGGCCCTGCTTTTGACTTAGACAAAGTGACATGTGGAAATGTGTTTGTATGGCCTCTGTTTTTACTGTGACTATTTCCCTTTCTACATTGAAAAAGGGATCAAAGATCACTGGAAGCTGGAAATTAGTGCCCATGCTCTGACACATTGAAGTGTGGTGCTGATAGTGCACGTTCAGATCTGGCCTGCAACATTTCCTGATCTTATTCCTCCTCTTTCCCTAGCGTTCCCTGTCATCACTTTACTCCAGGCTAAATAGAAATGACAGAAAGCTAGATAGATAGACCCAATGTAGGACATGCAGTTCATGGCTGTCATGTTTAAGACTGGCCCTTCAAACCTGAGCCTGTTTCCTAGCATCACTTGCCAATCCAAGTTAAACAAAACCAGTCCAAGAATTTTAAGATTATTTATTTTTCTTATGAATCATCCTGATGGTTGACGGCAGTTATTTATACTCTCTTTGGATTAGTTGAAGCCTGGGATGGGCATGGTAAGGCAGGGAGGGTGTCCCCTCTCAAAGTGATGATACAAAGTGGTGATATAGTTTAAATCCGGCTATAACGCATTCTGACAAGTTGAGTCTGCCATTGATAATCACTTCCTTCACCTCACCGCCACATCCAGAATCCATGCAAGCCCTCACTCGAGAAAGAAAAAGTTGGAGGGGAGAGAGAGTAGGAGAGAACGGCACAGGCATTGCATCTAACCCAAGCAGTAGCAGCGCACAGCTTACTACACATATATTTAGTCAGGTGGAATAAATTAATGAAATCAGTCCTGTAGATCACACCAACAGTAATCAAAAGCACATAGGCCATTCAGACCAATGGGGCTCCTTTTATAAGCCACACTTAAAGCACCTACCGCGAATTGGCACATTTAACTTCCTATGGAATCCTGTCAAATTCCTGTTTCCACATATGCCTTGCAACACTAGTGCCATTGTTAAAGTGCCGCATTCAGTGGTAATCGCTGTCGAAGTTTCCAAAGAAAGTTGCAAAAGCACTGCGATCCGCACACTGTATGCCGAAGTAGGCCAACTGATCTGGTTCAATCAGCCTCAAGACTATTGCTTCAATGGCACACAATTGCGGTTTTATGGACTGGAGTCCTTCCCTACTCATTTTAGTCACCACACAGTGTTGCGTTTGCTCAGCTCAGCCTTTTTCTCTCATCTTTCTTCTCCTCCTTTGTACAGTGGAGCCGCTGTAAACATAATATCAGGCTGATAGAGCCAGAGCCTCTGTGCCCATGTCAGACTGTGGCCCGCTTGCTTGCTGAGGGATTGAGTTCCCACTGCCAGTTCAGCACTGAACATTGTTTTCTTTGGGCCCAGGCCACTCGAGGCATTTCCAGCCCATTCAAAGTAAACAGCAACACAGCTGCTAAACTCTCCTGTCAATGAAAAAGGGGTTGGCATTCGACCTCCACCTTCCAGGGTTCTCCTAATAACACGTAGAATTTCTAATTTTCTCATGTTGACAAAAGTCTGAGTGAGAAAAGGAGGTCATTATTTAGCCTTGTTGAGTCTTTGTGTTACTTCACCCTCTCTGAACCGTGAGGCTTTCTTAACCAACCTCTCGCTGTTACCAACAGAGACCCTTTAGCCCTCAGTCCTGTTACCATTCTCTCATGGACAAAATTCGGGTTAATTAAAATGCCTTGCCGGGGATTTCAAACCTTGCTGTTTTTCAATAGCTTGTCCTGCACACCCTCGTTCCGCTCCCCCAAAACTTTGTTTCTTTGATTTAAAACCCTCAAAAGGTCTACTTGTAAAGCATTTGGCTTCATTTTGGTTCCCTGAAAAACAAAACAAAAAAAGCCAATGGGGGGAAACCATGTGACCAGCCAAGCCGGAAAGTGGTAGACTTATTAAATGAGATTTAATAATTAATAACAATTTCTGGCCAGACAGAATTTCATGAAGAATCAAAAACAGACTGTCAGGCAATCACAGGGCTGTGAGAGATGGATGCTGGCCAGCACAGGGTCAGCTCTGTCAACCGCAGTACCGTGAAGAGCGAAGGCTGCAGTGTCTACAGGCCTGGCTGTGATGTCTACAAATAGCTCTCCGATGGCCAATCGCTAACGGTTGCTTCTGGCTAAAAAGTACAAGTTCAGTCCAAAATTTCTTAAAGCCTCCCAAAAGAGAGTCTGATGAATGCTAGTAGGACGTCACTGTGTAAACAGCTCTTGGGCAGCAGACTGAAAGAGGCAGAGTTCAGTGCATGTGGCCTGCATATGCTGGACTCAATCAGGATGCTGATCTCAGAGGTTGGTGTTAATTGCAGATTATTACTGAACCACAAATGTCATCCGGGCAGGACCGTTTGGTCAGCAAGAATCTTAATAATGAGTGACGGCTTTGCTATATGTCTGAGACTGCCTCTGAGGTCACAGTTGGAGATGTCAATGTGAAAATTTGATTTGTGTTTTTGTGGGGTGTTGTTTTTGGTTTCTTGTTTGATTAGATTAAAGCACGCTGAGATGAGTGAGAACATTAGACTCTCGCTAAGACCTCTATGCAAGTAACCTATAATCATCCCATCACAAAAAACCTTATTCCCTTGGATGGATATTGGTCTAGCCCCTGAGCGAGTCTCTGGGAACAGTCACGGGAGGAGTGTAAAGTTTATCAACTGCACTGAGAGACTCGCATCTGACCACACCAACATTACTTCTCCATCTCCCTGTATGCAGATGAAATTCCGGTCGAAGGAAAAATCGAGGCAGAAGAGCCAACAGCTGGCCGCTTCTCTTAGTTCTTTTGAGCGTTTGGGTCCATGATAACTCCCTAGTAAATTGGATCATCAATCTTCCAGTCATACCGGTGGAAAAAGTCTTACATTGTAGCGTCAGGGTTAGCCCCACATATGGAACTGTTTATAGGCTAATCCTGATAGAGGCACGAGGAGCGGAAGGGCACCAGATAGATCCCACCTCCCACCCATCCAGTCCTCATCCCATTCTCTGAAAAAGATCAACCATATTAACCACTTCCACATTACAAAACCTTTCTGATTGTAGCACTGAGCCCATCTGATTGTGCACTTCCTACAACTGGAAAGAAAAGGCTTGGATGTTGTTGTTACCGTTGGAGTTTCTCCATCCAGTTTCATTCCCGTTCTTCCTAGTGTGCACTGAACGGCATTACGTAGGACGTGCATCGTTTTAAAACATCCTTTTGCCTGCCAGCCGTGAGTAATTGAAAAGGAGCGAGTGGGAAATTCTGAAGGAATGCTCGCGTCCCAGGGTTCAACATCAAATGTTGCAAATTCTGACATCAGAGCCAGGTCAAAGATCAACTCCGTTTAAAAAAACACCTCAGGTTTGGCATAACCAATGATGTCTGCGGGGCTCGAGCAGTTCCCATGGAATGCGAGCTTGTAGAATTACAAACAAATCATTCTGCAAGGCAACATCTGGCCATAGTTTCCCCATGTGTTTGTTTGCTAACACTGAAGGACAGGAATCAAAAATAGCGTGTACCATTCTGTGGATTAGCACACAACTTGATCCGAGCCTTTCTGGCTGCCTGCAACTCACGGGGCCCAAGCCCTGACGGCGTGTGTGTCCGGAGACCCCAGGCTGTTGTTCCTAGCAGGCCCCTGTCACAACTCTCCACCTCCCGATACTCTCCCCTCTCCGCCTCCTGCCCGCCCCTGTTCGTACAAGCTAGGACAATGTGCATGTAATTAGCAGTTCTATGCGGCAGCAGCAGCTGAGGTCTTGCTGCCTCATGGGCACACGCAGAGCTGGCTCTGGAGACTCGCACACAGGAAGCTCGGGCCTCTGGTCGAAGTGGCCACTGTGCAGACAGCAGGATGCTACAGAGGGAGGCTGTCTTTCCAATTATCACCCAGCAGTAGTTCACAGAGGTGCCAGACAACAATGCAAACTGATGCCTGAGAGAAATAAGCAACTTCCCATCCGCTTGTGGGAAAGAATTAAGATCCATAATGTGGGTTAACAGCCGTTGGCTGGGATACGAGCGGGACAAAAGTGGAAATCTATGAGCCATAAAGTACATTGTGCTGTGGAATTAAATGTTTGACTGTTTTTCTCACTTCTGTGTTAGCTAAAGAGAGGAAATTTCCACCCAGGAAGATGAGAAATCCTTCCACGCTCTTCTCGGTTACAAAGCTACAGAGCAGAACGACAATGTAAAATGCATGCAAACTGACAAAGAAAGGGAATATATGGAGTGAGGGAAAATCTATACGAGACAAACCAAGCCCCTTCCCCCTCGCGGCCAACGGATAGGCTGAGAGATTTACGTAATTGCTGAAAAGTTTGGATTTCTTTTTATGTTCAAGTGTTCCATTTAAAAGCAGTCTCATGTCTCATGGTATGCTAATGGCTTTTTTCCTCAGACAGGTCTTTGGCTAGCCCTTTCCCTTCCCTGCCAGAAGTGCTGGTCTACACCATCCATGCCAAGTTTTTCCATAATCTGGCCACTCGCTTTCCATTGGGTGCAATACATAAAATGGAAAGGTCAGTTTAATGTCAACTGTCCGGCCTTAACTCACAAAACTTGTATCATTTTACAAATAAGATCCTTTGTTTTGACATTTATAGTGCGTATTTCATTGCCGTGTGCAGTTCAATGAAACCCTAGGTCAATTCAATTTGATGACGAACCTTTTAACGTATTTCAGCTCTTTTTTCCAGAACAGCCAAGTTATGATTAAAAGATAAGTCACAATTTATTTTCTTGTTCGATTTGTCTTATTTGTAATGTCATGTGCTCGGTTTTTAAACACATTATGACTTTATGTTTTTCGGAAAAATCTTCAGCCTGAAGGCAGCTGTTATTTTTCTCAGCCTCTCAAAGCGCACAAGCGTCCTGTCTGCAGTCCAGTTCTTTGAGCATTACAAGGAAAATGACACACTCCCTTAATAAAGACATACATTTGAGCGTCTAAGACAGAAACGCTTCTGCTGCCGTATAGCCTGATCGTGCTTAAGTGTGCAACATGGCTGTTTGAGGGTCATTCTGTGGTTAAGAGTTTTTCACATGAAAGTCTGACCTTTCAGAAGCTGATAGACGGCTCGGACACATGTAGAGTATTGCTCTCCATATCACGCTCATTCTCCACAGCGTTCCGCAGGTGGAAGCTCTCTGGACATTCCTCACTCCTGACGTGAACAAGTGAATAGAATAAAGCAGTCTGTAAATCTGGCAAGTCACCCTTATTGACACAAATCACAGATTTATGGACTCGCGGCCATGTGTGTGTGCATTAAAGGAAGTGTAAAGCACATGTTTTGCAGCTTAACTTCACGCACGTACCTGCAGACTTCCAGAAGACACTTAATGCACCTCACTTTGCTTTTGGGGAAGTAAATGAATCTGGCATATAGGTGTTGATTCAATTGATTCGGTGTGTTAAACAAGGATTCTGTGCTACTCGTTAAGGGTCAGAACACACCGTTTAAATCATTGATCGAATCTTTAACCTCTCTAGACGTCTGTTGATCTTACCTTTAATCTATCATCAAAATTAAACTATTTATTGTCTTTAAAATTGCATATAAGGCCTGCAATCTGCATATTTCAGGAGAATGTGCAAAGACAGTGATGTGTTAACTCCATGACCATTCTAAATGATAAAATGTTAGCTCCATACCATTCTAAACTTCTCAATATGTGGTTTCTCAGTGAAGAAGGAATTTGAGTTTAGATGTAGTTTCTCACCAGACGGGGGCACTGCGACAGCAAAATGTGGACCGAAAATCATGAAAAAAGGAAAAACTCATGTGAAACTATTTCAAGAGTGACGTGACTCAAATTATATGCACAAAATAGATTAATTGCTTAAGATATTTTTGCAGCATCTGAATCACTGCATGACATAGTTAAATATATCTGCTTTAATATAGCCTATAGTGCATGGTACAGTATGACTAAACTTTATTAACAACCATACCTTCTCAGTTAAAACAGTTACTTATTGGTTGCGTATTTATTTATTTTATTATTTACTTATGTTCTTAAACAACCGCTTCTGTAATGACAGTGAAAACCTTTTGTTGCTGTTGAATATAATGCTTTATATACATAATCGTGATTCGTGTCTTGCTTTATTGCGATTGATTTTAAAAAACGTAGATGACGCACATGTCTTTTCTTTTCGCACGGCGCTTTCTAATTCATAACTTCGCGTTCTTCCCTTAAAGTTACCAAGGGTTTAGGGAGTTATTTGAAGCTGTCCCAACAACTTCTCTAGTAGAAACCCCAAATATCCCAGAATGACATCACGCAGATTAGCCAGTAGGAGTGTGGAGCGCAGAGTTTGGGGGCTGGAGATCCAATAGGTACGAGCTCCGCTGAAGTTTCTCAATCACTATCAATGAGGATTTGCATGCTGGACCCCCCAAAAAAGCGCAATTGGTGAAGAATGAGACGGAATCGTTTTGGACATTTTGAATGATTTTGCAGACGTCTTAAAGGATTTTTCCCCCCTAGTTTGCGATGTGCTTTTCTAACTTTTGATGCGCATCTGTATGCTTCAGCGGTGTGGAGAGACAGATGCAACTTCGCGTTTGAATGAGCAAAGCTTTTTTTTTTGCTGAAGCATTTCGAGAAGTTTTCAAAGTTGGAACTATTTTATGCTGGCATTGTAGCTAATTTTTACGTTTTTTTCCCACCCCTTGTCCTACCTGTATGTTTTGCGCGCGGGATTTAATTGGCTGTGGAAAAGACGCGGATACATTGATTTTCGTATAGCCTACGTATTAGTTTATTTTGTTGTTTTTGCATATTTTTTCTGTTGTTATTGGGCTGCTCTCAGCCTCAGAGGATTTATGATGCGGTGGGTGAAGTATTGGGGGACAGTGGCTGTGCTGTGCGGGCTGCTGTGTTCTGCTGTAAATGGATGCCCGCATAAGTGCAGTTGTTCGGGCTCACATGTGGATTGTCAGGGTCAAGGCTTCAAGACGGTGCCCAGGGGAATCCCGAGGAATGCCGAGAGACTGTAAGTACGCCTATTATCGCGTTATTTGAATGCCGATAATGCAATGACAGCGGCGCGTACCTCCGCTCACAGAAAGTGGCACGTCGCGATTTCATGTTGGTTGTAGTGAGCGGGAGATGCAATGAAAGTTTTATTTCTTTGACTTTTTACAGATGTTGTTGGCTTGCAGCATACAGTAGTGCCCATTACAAGTATTGAATGATATTGCACACCGAAGTAGGCTGTTCATTTTCATAAACATGCGTTTTTTTTAATAATAAAAAAATCGCTAGCATATGTAAACCTATTTTGGATACCAGTGAAGCTGCATGCCTTTTAACAAAGGTATAAAAAAGAATTCAAAAAGCGCTGTTGAAAAAATAAAAGTTTCAATATTTATTAATCTGTGCTGTGCTGACAATAGAATGCTTATTCAAGAAGGAGAGCATTTGTTTTACTTGCATTTATGCTTTAAACTTTACAAAGTTATGATATGAATTAAGCCATCACAGTTGTGCTCTGCTATGGTATGATAAAATATACTGTAAACATTTGAGAGAGAGCAGATTTAATAATGCATTAATAATAAGCTCTTTAAAAGACATCATCTTTTAGATCTCTCAGTCTGCAATAACTGGAATTGGTCTTGTAGCACTTTACACTAGCTATGTAAAAAATGTTCACATGAAGTCAAGTCAGTCTGAACCCCATTTATAGTTGCACAACTCGCTTCACATCAGTAACTCAACAGATCATTAAGTGAATGCAGGTCACAAATGTTACCACTGGGATTAAATGGGCTTTAATACAGTAATAGTGTGTTGTGTAATACAATGAAACATTACTATAGTTTTGTTAATAAGATGTGTTAAGTTGATAGAAGAAAACTGCATGTTACATTTGCTCAGTTAAACAGGTTTCCTCTTTAAAAGGCGTTATTGCAGTTAAAGCAGGTCAGTTTGCTTTCAAAGTAAAATATAGTTTTAAAGCATCGGTTCATAGTATTTATTTTAATATCAGGATGAGATATACTCAGTGTCATGTTTTTCTGTATAGGCTATAAATCATTTTCAAGTACTGCAAGTTTTAACTTACATAAATTCTATGTAACTTGTTATAAACTGCGAGTTTCAGTGCAGAGTTTTGTATATCAAGAGTTTGGAAAGTTTGGACTCACATTTCATTGATTATATCCAGAATGTTCTAAATGAGGCTTGAGATATTACCTTCTTTTCATACGCGTCCACATCTGAATGCCGAACAGCGTTGCAGCTGATTCTTTCATCCAGTGTAATGAGTTTACACAAACATTAACATGATTAATGGACATATGGTGTGAGTGTGTGTATGTAACTTGGCTGTATTCGTTGGGGAAGTTGGGGAACCACAAGTCCGTTGAGGGGCGCACTGCAGCTGAAGACCGACTCTCTTATGTGTTAAGATTACTTCTCACCACTGGTGAATTTCACTGTGAAAATATCCTTAATTTCCTTGTTTCCACCTGTGACACTTCTGTCAAGATAAGCCATGACAAGTCATTAAGCATCACAGTCATCTGGTTTAATGCTGTATAAGTATATACTATAGGGATCTGATAGGAAAGGCTTCCAATCTGTTCAGTGGCCAGAGGTTTGGTTGAACCCTTCAACCTTTAACCCCTAAAGGGCTTTTCAGTGGAATTTTTCATGTGGAGAGCAAAATAAATAAGGGTCATGACCCTTGGTATATTGGATTTGTTTCAAAATATACCATGTCTGGTTGAGTCTCGCTTAAAGTGGAGACAGATGCAAGTCTTTATTTGGTAAATGCATATTCTTATAACCAGCTTCATTCATCGAAAACCAAGCAGTTCATCCAAAGCTTTGGCATCTGCAAAAAATCCAGAAGCACCCGTCTCCACGTCTCCTGGGTACGATTAACACGCCACCAGGTTTCCCAGAGCACCCTGGAGTGTTGATTTAACTGTAAAGACTGCACCTCTGCCCTAAGCAAGGCCCAGTTACCCACAATTCCAGAGTTCAGGCACATTTCCCTCTAATAAATGTGCATTTATTTGAAAGGCTTTTCTTTCTTTGACAGCTCGTATGATTTTTTGCGCTCATTAGTAGCTCCTGTCGCAACTGTAATATCCCCTTTCAGTCACTCACACACGC
Organism: Enteromius thamalakanensis; assembly: GCA_032357475.1. Lineage (NCBI taxonomy): Eukaryota > Metazoa > Chordata > Actinopteri > Cypriniformes > Cyprinidae > Enteromius > Enteromius thamalakanensis. Next base: position 15,737,971 of record JAUCMT010000026.1, read on the forward strand.
TCTTTCATCTCCCTCGCTCTAATCTGCACCAGTTACGCACACACTTTGTAGCATTTAATAGCAAATTCTCTCCACCGGAGTCTTAGGCCCTCTCGCAGTTAACACTTCAGGAACAATGTGGCACTTTGTGACTGGCGTAGCGTGTTTGGTCTGCCGGATCAGGGGAGAGAATGGCAGCGTTCCCTTGCTCTCATCACACTCTGGGTGTCTTAATGAAGTTTCGGTGTGAAACCGCCAACTCCTGCTTTCCCAACTGGAAGCTGCTCGTTTGCATATCCGTTTTTTGTCAGCGTTTGCTTATGCCTCCTGTCAGTTTTTTATTATGGCAAAGAGTCAGTCAGCGGGATAGTGTGTGTGTGTGTTTGTTGTGTTGGTGTTGGAGCGAATCAGGAGGTGGGTTTGTGGTCTCCGGTGCCCTGCTGACCTCAGTGGGCATATGAGGAGCATATGTGAAGTCTCTCGCTCGGTGAGCGCTCGCACACTGCAGTCTGCCAGACAGCTGCTGGCACGGCTTGTGGGCAAAGATTTCGGGGAAAGATTCGCCACCCAACTTCAGAAAAAAAAGTTTTTGTGCACGGAAAATATTTAATGTGCCTCATTTCAGGCAGTGCATCAAAGCTTAGCGCTGTCTTTGGTGAGTCTGGGAGCCAGCGAACCTCTCGTCACAAAACTCTCGGAGAGGTCACTTCGAATGTCAGGGACCCAGAAGTCTGTGCATCTTCCAAGCTCGTGTCATACTTTAATGGAAGGCTGGATTGGATAACGCGCATGCCTCCGGGCCGTTTCAGGTTTACGAGTGCTCTTGTTTTGCAGGCTTTGTCACCAGAGCAACACATCAAGGGCTTCGTTATTCTCATCAGTACATCTTGTTAGTTGTGGCTGAGCGTAGCTAGAAGTGACTGTGTTTATCCTAAGTTAACAAATATGAATAGAACCGTGTGTGGTTTTATGATTTCGTTACTGTGATGTAAGGATCGCGCGCGCAAACACACGGTTGCAGCTAGCAACCGGTAAACAAAAGAATCAAACCGAGTGTCTGAATGATTTGATGAGGGTTTTGCTAGGCTTTCGGTAGGCAGAAAGCAAGAGTACTCTATAATGAAGTGTTGGGGAGTAGTAGTAGTTAATTTTTTCTGGCGTCACGCATAGTGATGTAGTGTGACAAAACTCTAACCGTTTTCGGTGATGTTTGATTCATCTAGTGAATCATTTTGTTCAGATGGTTTAGATGATTCACTGATTCATTTGAGTCCGTACACAACATTTTACTCCCTATTTAGTTAAATGCTGATGATTGTTGTTTAAAATTTCGTGCTTTTATTTAGTTTAAATGTATGTTTAACTGTTTAATGCTTTAGGTCACATTATCTTAGATATTTTAAAAAGATAGTGTAGCTAACTAACCTTTCAAATAGTAGCTTGACTAGTTTAGCCTACGTTCTCCGAAATAAATACACTTCAAATTCACTTCGACAGTACCTTTTCAAAAGGTACACTTTTGTACCTATTAGGCTCTGATATGTACACTTTAAGTATGTTAGGGTACCAAAATGGACCTTTTAAGTGGAAACATGTACCTTTTGAAAAGGCCTCAGTGACTGCTTTTGTACCAATAATTCTAAGAGTGTAGGATGTAATGACTTCAAAGTAAACTCTTCCCTGCCTAACATCAGTTACGATACAAACTATCTTTTTTGGAGGAAATTTATACAAGAAACTTAGTGAAAACAGAGCGCCACAAAGACAAATAAATAAAGCCATGGTGGCCTGGTACAGAGGCTGTTGTTCGATATGGTCAGCCGGGACACTCTTTTTTTTTACCGTTCTTCTCGGTAATGATGTCTGTAGAAAGTTGGTGGGAGGGTATCCTTGGTTACCCCTGGACTCCAAGATGAGACTTGTGTTATTGATGAGCCTTTTGTAGCCTGGCTGTCATATTGACTTTCACACAGACGTGTTGAAGATGCCCTTGTCACCTCTCAGCCAAGCGTTACTCTAGTAATTTAAGAAGTCATATACTGTGCAAGAACACCAGGCCGCCTGCACTATTAGCTGTCAGGGTTTTGAAAATAAACCATCCAGGGGGTAAACGCTCAAAAAAAAAAGAGAAATATGAAATAATTCATTCTTGTCCGCTCTGCTTAGTTTGAAGTGAGCGTCCTTCGCATCCAGACGTGGCCGTAATGAAAATATTTACCAAATGAAACTCTCCCTGAGATGGAAACTGCCAGCATTGCTCATAAACAATAAAGAGAACCTCAATGGCTGCTTCATTTTCACTGCCTTCATTGCGAAACTCTAGAGATGAGTTGACTTTCATCCCTATGCAAACTCCGAACACAAATGGCATTTACCAAAGACAATAAACAACCATCACCAGCAGTGCCAAGTAATCAAAAATAAAAGATGGCATTTTTGTGGTTTTGACTACTAACATGGCTGCAAAAAACAAAGTTGTGACGACTTCAAGGAATATGCGATTGTTACGAGGTTTTGAGGTGGTAGTAATATGTTGGGAGGTACACCTCAGGCATTCTGGGACAGGACTGCTTGTGTCCAGAGATGTGTGGTAGCCACATGGCTGCTGGCTGCATGGCTCATGGGAGATGAAAGAGCGGTAATAAACCCCCCTATTTGATCTCGCGCAAGTGCAATGAACAAGCGTTCCGGCGGCGAATTTCCAGAAGACTGGGAAAAAGAAAGGGCTGTGTTATGGGAGAGTGAAGAGGACGCAATGAGGCATCTACTATCCATTTGTAATGCACAAAATAATTGCACCCTGTTTGCATTACAGCTATCAAAATATCCCTATCTGTGTCTTGCGTATATGCATCTGCCTTATAATTTTCCGTGGCATACGGATGCCTCTGTGAATTACCCTGTTGAAGGAGAAATGATAATTAATGCAGTCATTTAATGAAGAGATAATAGGTGGCTGAAATTACACTGACAGTTATGACAGCGAACTTGTTCATTGAAATGCACGGGACAAGCGTAATCTCATGTATCTGTGCTTTAGTTGTAATTAATCAGTATACATGAGAGCCAAATGAGTTTTTATTGATGTATCTATCTGCTGTGATGACATGTGCACCTTATGAGGAGAATATTAATGTGCTGGTATTGTTGGACATGTAATAAAAAACAGCCTTCTAAGGCGTCCAATCCCAAGGAAGAACTCATTTAAGATTCTAAACAATGATGAGAAGCTTTCAAGAGGAAATGGAGCATACCTATCAGCTTTTGAGGACTAGACTAGCGTGGCTTGGAGGAAAATAACAGAAGATTACGACAGGAAATGCATTGAAAGGCAGGGTATCGTATGGGAACAGAAAAGGCAGCTCTTTTGTTTTCATGCACATTTTTCTCGAGGTTTTAGTGCACATTGGTCACCTGCCGTGTTGCAATTGCGGCACAGTCAAAATATCCTCCAGCCAAAATCGCAAAGATTCTTCTCTTTGTCCGGTGCCGACCTGAGAAGCCCGTTTTACCAGAGTAAACCTGGATGAGTCTGGCTTAGCGGTCTTACGAGGGTGGGGGAGATCCCAGAGGGGCAGCATTGTTAGTCTGGAACACCTGCCGCTTGAATGGCCAACTTATCCCCTCAACAAATTAAAACAAACAATAGCCAGTAGGGGGCTGCAATATCTGTGAACTCCACCTTGTCAGTGTGACCGGAGGTTTGATTGAGTTTCTAGAGGAAGCAGGACTTAGTTAGCTCCCTGGGGTGTTAACACGTACTGTAAAAAACTGACACGGTGAGGACTGAGTGAAGGATAGAGCGAGAGGGGAGGAAATGTGAAGTGTTATTAGTGGGATTACATTGCAAGCAGGTGAGAGGATACGAGACGAGAAAACTACAGAAGAGGGAACTACTGGGAGATTAGGGTATGTGAAAACGGAAAGAGAGTGACGTGGAGAGACTGGGAGAGGGAGAATTTGTGGGAACGCTATGTGTATATATAGAACTGTGGAGAAGTTAAAAGATCAAGGGAACATGATGCGTTAAGATTTGTGAGTTCAGTGCAGGAGAAACTTTGTACTTGTGCTTTTTTAATGCAATTACAACTGATGGGAAATTAAACTTGAATGAAGCTTTATACACTAAATCAGTGAGACATCATCAGAACCGATCAGTCCTAACACAGTACTATTTTTAAATAAAAGCTACAGTTGTTTTATGCAATATCTGTGTTATGCAATTAGATCCCAACACTTAAAATACACTGCTGTAGTCTCTTATGCATATCAAAGCTGCATTCAAAAATACAGTCAAAAACTAATATTCTGACATATTTTATTTGAATATGGTTTAAAATCTAATTTATTGTTGTGATGCAAAGCTGAATTTTCATCATCATTACTCCAGTATTCAGTGTCACACAATCCTTCAGAAATCATTGTACTGTAACATGCTGATTTACTTTTAGATATAAATCTTTTTATAACATTTCAATTGTGTTTACTGTGACTTGATGCATCCTTGCTAAAAACAATTGTGTGCCTCAGATAAGGATGATGTTCGGCAAACCCTTTTAAGTGAAATAAGCTCTTTACATTACCACACAACCAATAAATGACTATAAAAACAATAACAAAAACAACACCGCGAATAAAGTCAGCAAAAAGTAAAGCTATAATAACAGTAATCTCTTAATTTATTCATGCTGCATTGCATGGTGGGAGCTCTCAAACTCTTAACATGCTTCATCAGCAGTTGCTCAGACAACTCTAGGCCGGTTGGGACAACATTTTTGTTTTTACATTTTTGTCGATTCAGGTAATTCACTTTTTTCTTTATCTGTTTGCCAAAGGGTGGGTGTGAGAGGTGCTGTCATGGTTGGTTTTTACAGCAGGTAATAACCGCGTCTCAAAATCAAGTGTGCTGCCTACATATCTTTCTTCATGCAAAAATGCTGCCTAGGTTTTAAAACACAGCCGACGTCTGGGAGAGGATCATGTTATGGAATCCAGGGTCTGTAAATGGCCTGTCCCCTGTAATATGTTTCCTATATGGCTCATATTAGTCTGCTTGATGTGCGTTTTGTGGTTCTGGGGAAATCTTTTGAAATTCAATATGCCTTTAAATCAGATTTATAAATGTTTATGTATATTATGAGAAACACACTGAGACGGCCTGATGTTAGTGCGTAAGTCTATGCATGTGTCATTATATGTCACTGTATATTTCTCAACGTTAATCTTTTCAGCGTGGCGGAGCTCCAGTAAACAGCACCCACAGAGGAAGTATATAGGCATGTATACTCATTTCGGTGAATGTATACAATTTGAGACATGCTTGAAACAACTGATAAAACAGTCTGGGAAAAGGATAAAGTATTGACTAGAGTGGAAAAATACTTAGTTCGGTAATATATAATTCATTCAGATGCGAGAGGAGACGTTTTCCAAACACAAATGTTTCCATGCAGTCTGTCTCTCTTAAGCAGTTTGTTCCCATCTTCTCATTCGCTTTGCTTACATACAGTGCAAAATATCACTCTGCAGACATTTTTTGAGGCTTTAGCTGTCTTGTTTTTGTATGCAAAAGAAAAAAAAGCATACCCGCACAAAGACTTTGGAAATAACAAGACTTGTGCACTCATTTTACTATGATTGGGAGAAAGTCAAACGGACTATTTCAGAATAGTCCCGCCTTCTAAAAGAGACAAAGGGGTCACTTTAATCCAAGTTGCAATGTGAAAAAATGTTGCTGCAGTTAGTTCATAACAATTTACTGTGTTTAGATAACTTAACTAAAGTTAACTACATGTAGAATTTTAGTCAAGCGTGAAACAACACATTATTACTTATTTCAGTGTTGAATTAAAGCTGTTAACTAATCGCAGCAAACATGTTTTACAGTGTGGAAAATGTGCAGTACACATCCTGAAAAGTGAAGCCAAAAAAATGTGATTGCCATCTGGTGGCTGGCTGCCGTATACTGTATGGCATAAGCCCCGCCCTCTTCATGTAAACTAATGGGATGTAAGCCGAACTAAAAAATCTAATTACATGTTAAATAAATTTTTCCACTATTGCACAGACCAAATGAATCACTACTGCACAGACTCAAACACCAAATCAATCAATATTGCTCTGACTCATGACTCAGAATGAATCACTACTGTGCCGAATGAGACTCACTAATTGAATCACTAATGCGCTTCGCATGAAGCTTGCTTAAACAAATGAATCACTAGTGTTCATATTTATAAATCACTACTGCACAGATTCAGACTCCAAGTGAATCACTACTGTGCCAACTTGGGGTCCAAATAAATCACTATTGCACTGACTTGCGCTCTAAATGAATCATTGCTGCATGACTCGGGCTCTAAATGAATCACTTCTGCAGCGACTCATCCGAATGAACCAGTACTGCATTGTCCAAATCACCATTGACTAGGAGTCTAAAGGTTGGTTTCTCAGATAGGAATTAGATTAAGTCAGGACTAGACCTTTTAAGAATTTTTAGATACGTGTCTTACAAAAATGCATCATCTTTGAGCATTAAGACCAAACAATGCAAATAATGTATTTTAAGATATCTCAGTGCAAGCTTTTTCTAGTTTAGACAGCTCTTAACATTTATTTTAATCTAGGACTAGTCTTAAACCCTGT
>JAUCMT010000026.1:15744694-15765959 GCA_032357475.1 Enteromius thamalakanensis
GATGCACACCTGTAATATTTTCTCATAAGGCATTTTTGTAAAAGTTGCTTAAATCTTAATTAAACGAATGCCTAGTCCTGGCTTAAGCTAAGCCTCATTTGTGAAACTGGGCCCTAGTGTGCTTCCAAGAAGCAAGTACGGTCACAAGTTTCATTATTATCAACTGTTCAATGGATCTAACAACCATAGTTCAATATGATTTTGGGAAATGCAACCTTGGTTGGAATCTACTGACAGCATATTTTTCAGATCATTTAATTTAAATATATGCTACATATGTGCTACGTTTGTTGAAAACAGTCAAAAATATTTTTAAAATTGAAAAATATATTTAGCTTTGACCTCTTACCAAACTATATAACCAAATATATTTCAGTGGAAAGAAAAACTAAATTTAAAATAACCTTAATTTATGATTTATTATTATTATTATTTTGTTAAATGTTACATGTTTTGTATATATATATATATATATGTACATCTATTTTAGAACATATTTTTCATATATATATATATATATATATGCGTGTGTGTGTGTGTGTGTGTGTGTGTGTATGTATGTGTGTGTACTATTGTGCTCAGGACAAAACCTGAATACTGACTACCGCATTACAGGCTGTTATATCTGTATAGTCTCACTTTTAGATTTTGTATTGCCTAGCCTTAGTGGATGTCGTTTTGTAATTATCATTATGTCTTAATGTGAACAGTCCTGCACTTGTGGTCACTGTAATGAATCCCATTTATTTACATATGCTTCATTATAACTGCATGAAAGGTGCTGAACATGGTGAATTTGGATAAAGTAACTGGCATTTTAGAGTCTAATTCCTCTTAGACCGTGCTTCTCGCTGACCCCAAAGTCCTGAGCCTAGACATTGATGAACGACACTGATGAATCATCAGGCACAATCCAATATCTGCTGTCCGAGGAGTGTCACCTCAAACTTTGAGTCACAGTCAGGATGTGGCGTCCTGGTGCAACATTCCCTGCCAGCAAGCTAAAACACTGAGACTGAAAAACACAAACCTTGACTTTGGGAGGGTTCATCCCATGATGTTTCATAATGCTGCTGCCCGTTATGTTGCTTGGTAGAACGACCACATCATTGTTACTGTCCCTGCAGGTCAACTCACACTCCTCTCCTGAGAAACATGGACAGAGAAAATTCGAAAAAAACTTCAGTAAAGTTTAATGGGAACTTCCTCTACACGTAAGGTTTTTTTACTATGACAATATAGGGTTTAGAAGAACAGCACCATTTTTAGACATTAGGAAAATTTACAAACATTAAGTTTTAATCTATTTGCATTATAAAATATGGGCTGGTTTCCCGGATAGGAATTATATTAAACCAGGACTACCAGGACTGTACCTTTGCTAATTTAGGACATTTAAGAATTTTTAGAAACAAGTCTTACAAAAATGCAATATCTGAAGGCATTTTATGTAAGGGATAAAATAAGCCCCTTCAGCGGTATACAAGATCACACTGATCACACTGTCGGGGCTTTTTTCTGCGATAACTACCAGCTGCCTGAACATTATCCCACTTATTACATGGCTACTTGCCACATAATGAAAAAAACTGGACATAAATATGAATTTGAAACAATTTACTGTAAATTAAATTAACATTTTCATCTTTTCGTGAAACGATATAGTACCACGCAACCCAGTCGCACAGCTGGTCGTGAAATATCACGAAATTAGCACGAAATCTATTTATTTGTGTCAGGGACACTAATATTTAATGATTTTCGTAACTCCAGCACGAACGTAAAACTACGATTCGATTGGATGCATCTTTTCGTGGTGGATTCACGAAAGTCGAGTAAGAATCGTGTCAGTACCACGAAAAAAAAAAATGTGCGACTGGGCTGTACCACGTGACTAACATTCAAAGGTAAGTAAGACAATTTATAACATCTACATATATATATATATATATATATATATAACAACAGATGTATTTTACATTTCCATTGTTAATTGTGGTTGTCCAGTGTTTGTCACAAGATAGCGCCAAATGGTAATCTTTGTTGGCGCGGAGGGTTTTGAAACATACAAGTAGTACCGGCTATGCGTTATTACTTTAGAGCGGTTATTATTTGAAAGAACTAATCTGCAAATTTCTCAACTGACCAATCAGAATCAAGCCTTCCAGAGAGCCGTGTAATAAAACCACACAATAGCAATGATGTACTTTAAGATATCTGAGTGCAAGCCTTTTCTAGTTTAGACAGCTCTTAACATTTATTTTAATCTAGGACTAGTCTTAAACCCTGTTCGGGAAACTGCCCCTAAATGAATCACTGCTGCACGACTCTGGCTCTAAATGAATCATTACCGTGCAGTTTCTTGCTCCAAATGATGTTACTGGCGTGAGATGATAGTGACCGTACTGGGATGTTTTGGATTCATGTTTCTATAGGGGAGGCAAGTGGAAATGCGTCGTAAATCTTTTTTTTTTACAGTTTACAGTAGGACTACACATGCGCATTGACCAGACCAGCTTAAAATATATGCTTTTTTATGCCAAAAATACATCAAATTTTATTCCTGGGGCCTGTTCCACAAAACAGGTTTACCAAATAAGCCAGGCTTTTAGCAGATAGCCTGACTTATTTCAAACCAAATTAACTGGCAATAAGTCAGACTAACTGAAATAAACCTGGCTTATTTGTTAAACTTGTTTTATGGAACAGACCCCTTGTTTAAAATATGGTATTTAAATATGAATACAGATAGCAGTTTTTGATATTTCAGGATTTCCCCATTCAAGTAGATTCGGACTCAGTCTTGCATGCCCGAAATAACTTCCCGGAGGCATTGCAAATTATGGCTGTTGAGTAAACAAACTTTCCTTGAAAGGGACTTTGACCCAGTTAAACGTATTAAGAAAAGAATTGCATTGTACAGAGTTATTGTACATGCAAAAGAGAAAAGGGCAGGTGTACGCTGACGTGACCCCGAGCCGTGCACGAGAGCGTTTGTATGGGAACATTTAGAGCCAAGGCCGTTCAATAGCAGTCGCCTCCAGCACAGTGAATGCGAGGCAAGGTCGGCCTCTCAGACTCTGTATTCCACAGCATGGCACTAATGCTCCCTGGCAGACGCCAGCTTTGAACAGCGATGCCCCGCGGGCATCTGGTGCGGGTCGGGGCTGTCGAGGCACTGCCAGAGAGCCTCTGTATTTAAATTCTCTGTTTACTGACTTGAGACTTGGAAAAAAATCATGTTTGAAAGCATAAGTGAAATGAAAAGCTTTGAACTTTTTTTCTCAATCCCTCTCCCCTTTTTTTTTTCTTTCCAGGGATCTGGACCGGAATAACATCACCCGGATCACCAAAGTGGACTTCTCTGGCCTCAAGAACCTGCGCGTGCTGTAAGATGTCACTCTCTATCTCTCTCTCTCTTACAGTTAATCCTTCCTTTAACTCCCAAGTTCCCCTCCTCTTCCGTGTTGTCTTTACAGTCAAAGCCATCAAAGGGTTTCGAGGCTGAAAGCCGGGAGGATTACGACACAAGTCATAATAAAACAAACTGACATTTAAGCTGAGTAAATCCGACACATTTAACATGACCCTGTGACTGAACCTTGCCTGAAGTCATAGCCTTAGATGCAGTCAATCTTCAAGCTTGTTCTTAAGTTTGAAGAATATGTAACAATATATTCCATTCCAGAAACCTGAACCTTTAGAAAAAATAAATAACGGACGGTTGCTCGGAGAGGCGCAGGGCAGCGGTGATCTCCTCTAGAGAAAGTGTTCTTTCAGCTTAATGACTGTAATCATACATTTCTCTGTGCTGTTTTCTTCCTGAACGAGAGCCCATAAAGAGAGATAAAAATAAACAAGTGAAAAAAGAGGAGTAAAATAAACGCCCAAGAGAGCAGTCGTAAGTCGAGGCAGTGGCTGGCGGGCAGCACCAAGGCAGTTTAATGTGGTTTATGATTAACGGTCATGGCATGCACCAAAAGCAGCCTCTCCCTGGGCCCTGTGGACAGCCTCGGCACCCTCTTATCTCTCTGGAAGGCTCCAATCACACCTATGCACTCTCCCACGCGTTAACTTCACTGCAACACGATTTTTCCCATGCTAAAGGAAGTGCAAGCTGCACACTTCTTTTTAAATGTAGGCCTTTAGTTACATTATAGCACATTAACAACCTAAACATCCTGAACAACCTAAATCATCATAACAGGCAAATAATCTTATATTAAGCAATTTTATCAACTTTAAGATAAAATTACGAGGCTTTGCTGTGGTTGCCTTTATGAAATCCCTTCATGTTTCATTTTTTTTCTCTGTGAGTTTGCATGTTGGTTGCACCACATGATTTTGAAATGCATGACAAAACTATTATTATTTTTATCGTTAGTCAGTCAATAATTAATTAAATAAATGCATACCTGAGTTATTAATTCATTAATATTAAAATGCATTTGGAGTTTCACCACATGCCACTTTATAACCTGAATTAACCTTGCCTTGTCATAACTTGGTCAAATAATTATTTACATTTTTCATGACCTCAGCATGCGTCTGCATGTGACTTTTGATATTTTTAGTTTGATAGTAAATAAACAATACTTAGATCTCAAAATTATCAATATAACTTAGAACTTTCCCATTTAAAAGTCCTCAGGGATGTGCCGTCTGCACTGACCTGGGACCTTCCTATAAACCAGTACTTGGTTAATGCTTAAGGCAAGAATAACAAAGACTGTTCCAGCAATACCATGTGTGTTGTCTCACCCTTTCATCAATTGAGAGGTCTACTGCTCTCCTTGTCAGCTCTTGTGAAAGTATAGGTGTTTGCCTGTGTCCCATATGTTTCCATGCAAAACTTCAAAACATTTCTATAAAGACGAGAAAGACAAAGAACAGAAAGAGGGATAGATGCTGAAAAATGAAGAAAAAGACCCGTTATTATTCTTCAGCACACACCAAAACCCATCTGGTCGGGATCGAAAGGGATTACGTTTAATGTGAATACATAAACCACGGAGGGGTTGATCCCCTATTTGTAAGAAAGAGCCAGATAGTTACTCAGGCTCAGATTTATGTTAGATGCAGACTCTATGATATGTTTGTTATCAGCAAAGAATGCAATTATTATGAACAAATCAATTTAGGCTCGCCCTGTGGGATGGCTTGTGTTTTTGGCCTGCCATGCTGCTTTGTGCCTTAAAGCTGCGGCATTCATAAAAAAGCCTTTGGCTTAGCCAAGTGTCTCATCTCCTCCTGACAGAATGACATGACAAAGCATGGATTATGGCTGTAAAAACAGTTGCGTGTCTAAACATTTGCTTTAAAAACATCATTCATAACCCCAGAAAGCGGAAGTCCACTTTACAAGCACTTTTCTTCAGGATTCTCTCGCTTTTTGGAGGATTGCTTGTATTATCCAGAGTCAAATGTAATTTAGTGGCTGTGTGCGTCCTATGCGTGTCACTGCACGTTCGCCCTGATTCAAAGAGACTCAAATATAAACAAGAAATAGCCATGGAGTTGTGCTGTCTGTGTAATGCATCTGGAAAATTTTAAGGGTCAAAGTCTTCAGAATAGAGGAAAGCTCTGAAAATGCCCTTCGGTACATCGTCAGTACGCATGCCGGACACGAACGAGGGTCTACTGAAGCAACCGCACGCTTCATAAAATCAGAGAGAAATCTGCTCTGGTTTTCATGAGGGAAAGCCTGCATGCTTATCATTCGCTGCTGTGACAAAGCAAAGTCACAAGGTCCTCTACTTCACTTTCAACTGTCATTTCAATCATTCAAGAGACCTAATCAATGTCAGTTGAAGTTGAACCGCCAGAGTTGATTGGATAATGAAGTTTTTTTTTTCCCCTGCAGACATCTGGAGAACAATCAAATAAGTGTGATCGAAAGAGGAGCATTTCAGGATCTGAAACAGCTTGAGAGAATGTAAGTATCAAATTGAAGGTCTGATTGAACTCGCATGCTGTCCTGATTTTTCTCTATGTATGCTTTGGACGAGAAGAATTTGTAGCTGTTTATGAGCACTGCATTGACCTTGTCAGTTTTAATCTAAAACATCTTCACAAAAGCTAAAGGAACTTTGAAAATGGGAAGGTGACCTCCATAACTTTGGTTTCAAGTCCAGCGGGTTTATGTGCTCGTTTGCCCCCTGACATCTGGAGCGCAGCCATTTGGTCTGTTCTGGTGAGAATCTTAACACTTCCCAGTGAAATTGACCATTGGGTCAGACCAAACATGCTAGCTATTACTGCCGTTGGACAAGGTCAAAGAAAGTCTGGACTGTGGTTTGCATCCTTGAGTTTGTTTATGTGTGAATGTCTCAGTGCGTTTCATTCCTTGTAAATGTTTGCACGGTTCTGTCTGTGTTTAACCGAGTCTGCCGCTGCACGTTAGTGACGAATGTACATCAAAATCAGCAGCCGTCATGCAGAGAACCCAAGTTTGTCAGTCTGTTTACTTCCTCTGAAGAATCTGTCTCTGTTTTGGGTTTGCGGGGCTGGATTATCTGGGTCTTAAGATCTACATTCCTCATTTTGTGTCACTCGTATTTGGAATTTCACAGCGTTTAACTCAATGACCAGTGCGTCCACTCACATTCCCTTCATCTGACACCCGAGTGTGACTTTTTGTTGTTGTTGTAACCCAGCAGACACATAAATAGCTTGACCCCATTATGAGAGCAAGTGCTCTAATGAATGATACAGAAACGGGAAGAACAGAAATGTGTTCATGCTACACATTGTGACTTATGTGGTGCTTAAAAATAGATTATAAACCATGGTTTAACAATCAAAGGGGTCAAATACGAGGTAACTCCTCCCCTTGATCCTTCAAACCCTGACATCAAAGCATCTAAACTGAGGTCAATAATGATAAATAGTTTATGGTTAAATTCTTGGTATTAGTAACTATTAGTAATGACATTTGCTGCAATAAACTCCTAGTTACTGCTTAGTAAGGCAGTTGTTAAGGTTAGATTAGGGATGTAGAATATGGTCATGCAGAATAGGTGCTTTAATAAATAGATGCACTAATACATACACACATGCACACAGATTTTAATCCCTCATAGGTTTGTCATTCCTGTCAAAAATTAAATATGGGATCACCCTGATAAAGTCTATTACAAGATTTCTATATAGCATTTTTGGTATTTACAAGATTTATCAGGTATAAAGCTTCTTTGTAAAAGAAAACCAACTTTTTACTTTAGGGATAAATCTACTGGAAGGCTACAGCAAGGAACTGAGTTGTAAACGCTGTAGGTCTTCAAAACAAAACACTAGGGATGTTCCTCCTCCACATACCTTTGGTTTGCTCCGTGACCCTGCATCCTATCATCAAAACCCACACTCCCATGATAAGGGTTATCCTACCAAAGCCCACAGTCAGACTGGCCAGGCTCATGTGAGTGATAATAGCCTTTAAAGAGCACTGCTGGAGATAACCTAGGCCATCTTCAGAGGAAGTACATTTATTTCCCATCAGCCCCAGCACAGCTGTGACTCCTGACCCCAGGATGTAGCTATTGGCCAGTCTTGATGCTGCTGATCCTGATAACAACGGCTTGTTTCTTTAATCAGAAAGACGGATTGGTCTGTCCGTGTGTCGTTTGTGTTTGCCTTGTTGTCTCATCCATCTAAGTATTCAGATGCTTGCGTGTCGCTCTGCAGGTCAAACAACCTTTCCATCTTTGTTTTTCTGCTTTTCACTCTCTCTTTGTACCTCGGATAATAGTAACTACCCAAACGCATACCCACTGCTCGGTGCTCTGCGTGAGCTCATTCCCACGGTGTCTTACGTTTCGTTTCTTCCCTCCTGACTCTAAATGTTTTGACCGCACTAACTCCTGCCCTTCCCCTGTCCTCTCTTCCTCACAGCCGCTTGAACCGGAACCGGCTGCAGGTCCTGACGGAGCTGCTGTTCCAGTCCACACCCAAGCTGGGCCGCCTGTAAGTCAATGCTTCCCTTTGATATCCGTGCCTGGAAAAGCTTGTGGTCGAACGTCCCGCTGTTTTAATTTTGATCATTGTACTGGAAAGGATCTTGCTTAAATATTTGACTTTCCCTAACGCTGTTTAAAGGATGCTGTCAGTGCAGGCATGTTCTCTGTGTTATTCCTTCAGCCTATTCAGATGTGATTCTTTTAGACGGACCAGGAATCTGGGCCAAGCTTAATGTGACATGACCTCTCTCTCCCCATGCTCTTGATGGAGAGGAGAAGGTGTACTAGAGGGAATATTTTCCTTGGATAAACGACATTCTTAAATTCGAAATATTTTCCTGCTCTGCTTTGAATCAGAAACGTTTTTTGGCTTAGCAGTCAGGGGATAGTTCATTTATGATTTTACAGTCTTCAATATAACTAGCACGATCAGGTCTGGTCTGTGCTAGAGCAAAGGTTAAGCTTTACAAGTGTTTATATGAAGCTGACTCTGGACCATTAAGTACTGTGAGAATCTTTGTGCTTCTGAAATGTTTCCATGAAGCAATAGGAATTAGATTGGCTGACTGGATCTGATATTGCCATTTGAAGCTTTTTATACAATACTGTAATTTCCTTGGTTTGAAAGATTTCTTGACATGAGCTTGTCATTCACAAGCTACTGCTTTGCACAAATATACTGTTTGACACATAGTTGGTCACAGCAGTCAGGACTCATAGAACATGGTTTTCTAGCTTGATGTTAATGTCAATATATATATAGACTGGAATTGGAAATGACGTTTTCGAGCCGATATGAATAACCGATACTGATACCGATAATCCTTTCGATAATCATTTTCTGATGTAATTTCATGATGATAATATGGAAATATAAGTTGAAGTAAATAAAAAATAAATAAAATGCTAAAAATCTTAAATAAATAAATGCTGCAAGTAAATTTAGCCATCAAATAATCATGAAAATCATAAAAAAGGACATTTAAAAAATATTTAAAAAGCATTTTTAAAAAACTGCATTATTTGGCTGTTTCATATAATATATAATACATATTAGAAACTAGATTGTGATTGTGCATCTCTACTTTCATGAAGACAAAGGCAGTGATAGATGCTATTTTTGCTAACATTATTGCCATTTTTTAAAAGCTATGAAAATATTTTTTAAAAATATTTAAAATTTAAAGACTTTAAAGATTATTATTCAAATTTAAATGATTATTTATGGTTTTCTACATAAAATCATCCTTAATAAGGTAAATAACATTCTGGGAAAATATAACCCTGATATCTTTAATACTAACCGAGTACGACCATGTTAAATAATAAAAATCAAAGTGAAATTAATGGTTACACTAAGTTTTTGGAATGTTGTCTATGCCAACCAGACATTGGTGGGCGGAGCTAGTATAAACAGCCTCTGCCAACAAGTTGGTCTATTTGATATCATCTAGTATAAATATATATTTGATACTTGTCTAGATTTTGATGTTTGTCTATTACAGAATGAGCAGGCTGAAGTGAAGTTCAAATGTTTACTATAAACATCTCTTCTTCTTTTCTCCAACAGCAAATTTAAAGTACAGTTTATTTGTTCCATGTTGTTTTAACATTTTCTAAATGTAAACCGGGGTACGCCTAATGAAGATTGTCCAGGGCGGGAGCGTTTTATGGTAGGGTTTGCAACCTTGCCTTGTCAGGGTTCGTTACGGTGGTTGACGTTAGTGCGATATGAACGGCCTCACCCGTAACCTTCCCATTAAAAACCTCAAGTCCAGCCAGCTGGGGAAAGCAAGCTGAGCGTGTCGCACACGGAAAGGGTTAAGCAGAGTGAGGCTGTGGCCAGCAGGACTGGAAACACTGACAGGGGTCAGGGAAAGGTAAAGAGCACGCTTTAACTCTGAGTAAGACCGAGAAAGGATTGGAATGAAATGGGAGCAGAGGGTGTTGCGGATGAATAATGAAGGAAAGAGAGAGGATAGTAGCCTTTGGGCGAAAGAGACTGAGAGAGACAGGTCTGTGGGTCGTGGGGGAAAAGCCCTGCAGAGACGTGTGCAGGGAGGCCATTTGTGGTCAGCGCTCTCTGCAGCCTGGAAAGACTGTGGTTACAGTTACAGATTTCACTGTGTGGGCTTAGAAATGCACCTCATACACACTTTATCCATGGGATCGGTCAGGCTTCTACATTTTCTTCCACCCTTGCCCCGTTCTTAGAAGGCTGGGTCTTTCTGTCTAGCCGGTGAAACCGAATCATGAAAAGCAAATGACGAATTGGAAATCAGTCTTGCTTCTATTTATTAACGGTGCAGCTAAACGAGACCTTATATTAACTTCAGTTCCTGTTCTGAGACGGGCCTCTGCACTGGTAGAGTAGGATATTTCGGTCAGTGATACCCATGAGACCCAGCCACTCCCTGCCATTACCCCGAGCTCAGGTTGCATGTGATTGGAGCATTAAGAGGAATAGGAAAGCAGAATGCATCATCTTGTCTTATGTCCCCTTCCCCTCGGCCAAATTGAAACTTTCTCTCTTTAATCTTCGGGGTGCAATTATCCTGGCAGTTGGTTGGCATGAAGCGACCACCGGACATCGGCGATGCCCTTTCATAAATTCACAGATTGATCAAACCTTGAGGTTGGATTTTTCTTCCCTCTGAGAAGCAAGTATTTGTTTGACATCATGAAGGACATCTTTTGTTTCTCTCATTCTATGCATGACAAGTTTATTTTCCTTCCAAACGCTTGTATTGTTTTGTTCAACAGAAACAAATCGCTCAACCACACACATCGTGTTCTTCCCCGCTCCTGTTGAGTTCAGCTCGAGGGATGAAGCCTGGCTTTCTCAGGCTTGCAAACCCAAACCATCTCTCAGCTCCAGCTTGGATCTCAAACATGACTCCAGAAGTCTGCAGACTCTCTGAAGCCATTTAGCTCGTTGGTTCCCTTAATGAGCTCTCCATAGCGTGCTTCTGAACGATTGCTGTTTTTACCGAATGCTTTAAAAGTCTTGTAATGATGTCTTATGGCACATGCAGTTAAGCGATTGGTTAATGGCTTATTAACCCTTCACCTTGGTATAGTGTTCCAAACCCGTGTTATTTTCTGTTTAGTTGATCACAAAAGGAAAAATTTGGAAGGATATGCAGGTCGTGTTTTTAAAGAGAATGTGGGTTAGAGCTCGCGTGCCATAAAAGCCCCCAAAACAGCATAAAAGTACCATTTATGTGGTTCATACAAGAGTTGCTCTTTGTTCAAATTTAGCAAAAGTCAGCTTTGTGTGAAAAACCAATTAAAAGTTAAGTGGATATTCACTAAAAAGTTTTAAATTCAGTGAAACATTGAAATTCAGTGTTAATTCCATATACCCCAAATTATTTATACTAATTTTATTAATGTTATTTAGACTAATTTATATTACATTTTGACCTACATATTGCATTATTGAATTTTAAGATCATTTAATTTTTGTTTTTAAATGTATCTTTATTAAAATGTTATATATAAACTTTTTTTAAACAACAAGTTTTTCTACATATGTGATACATATGTGATGTGAATGCTTTTTCTTAGACTGAATATATGGAGGGCAAAATACATTTTGTAATGCTTTAAATATTTATTTATACGCTAAAATATATTGAAAAAAATATACAAAAAATGGCCAAAATATATTAGTAGAACATATATGTACATAAAAAACATTTTTGCATTTTTTTAAATAAATACAAATATATATTTGAAAAAATTATAATAAAATATTTCTTATTATAAATTGTTTTAATAATATATTTAATTTTAATATATATATATGTATATATATTATTTTATTATATATATATGTGTGTGTGTTCATAAATGTTCATAAATCAAGAAGTCTCATGAATGCTCAAAGAGAGCTAGGGTGGATATTCAGTCTGTTCCTCTCTCATAACCATTGTATGTCTTCAGAAGCCTGGGAATAGTGCATGATTCATAATTTTAACAGTGCTTTTTTGTTATTTTGGAGCTTGACAGTCCCAGTCCTAATTCACTTTTATTCCAATGACTGGCCTGGACTGACATGAGGGTGTGTAAATTATGACAGAATCTTCATTTTTGAGTGAACCACTCCTTGAAATATTTGGGTCCCGAGAAGCTATAATAAATACAAGCAGTTGTTGCTCTGCTGCTGTATAAATGCTATTATCAAGTAATAAGGCGTAATACCGTAACTCTGTCATTATATAGCAGTGTAAAGCCATGCAGTGTTTGTCTACCCACAATAGCTGGCTAATAATTCAACATGCCCCAAGCACATAAACCATATAGCTCTGGCTCAGGCCTTTCAGAAGTGGCCTACTGATTGTTTTCAGAGAAATGAACCCTCTCTGAATCCAGCCAAGCGTCTTCCAAAATAGGGCTGCGCTCAGCCGGTTTCAAAAAGCTAGGCAGCTTTGTGATTTACTCCAAAGACATATTTAGATAAATACAAGCTACAAAGACGTTGGAGTCCTGACAGAGAGCCAACTATATACAGAAAGCTCGAAGACTTAACTTTTTTTTTTTCTTCAATTGTGCTGCTTCCCAGGGTTGTGAGCTGATTGATGTGTGCTCAGGGACTTTGAAATTCACAGTGTGGACCTGGTAGTGGGATATGGGCGAGCTGACCCCCCTAAAGGCAGATCAGTCAGAGGAAGCTAATATTCTCCTACCAGAGAAATGTTAATGACCTGCTGTGCTGTTCTTAGACGGAGGCAGTGGCATTTGCCGGTAGCTTCTTAACCTTGTCAGACTCGAGGAAACCGAGTACATGTGGGTCAAGCAGAAACCAAAGCGGACATCTGCCCGAGTCACTGCCCACGCAGCACTTTCTGTTTCTGCTGACAGAGGAATGAATAAGTAAACCTGTTTACACGGTTTTGGTGAAAGAGGGAAGTTGCATCGGTTTGTTGCATAAAAACTGCTGCAGAGTGAATGCAAAGTAAGTGTGAAATAAATGGCCAGTAAAGGGTTTTGAGTATATAGAGTGCCACTCAACAGTTAGGAATCGGTAAGATATAGCATGAGATTTATTTGCTCAGAAAGACAGTGTCATTTTGTGAAACATTATTGCAATCTAAAATAACAGTTTTTATTTTTAATATTCTTTAAAATATAATTTATTCCTGTGATCAAAGCTGAGTTATTGCTTTAGTCATCAGCGTCACATGATCCTTCAGAAATCATTCTAATATGCTGATGCATAAACAGTTAAGCTGCTTATTTTAAACAAGAGTTCTTTGATAAATGAAAGTTAAAATGGATTTTATTAAAAATTGGAATTTCAATAATTCAGTAATGTTCAAAAGTATGGGCTTAGTAAGTTTTGGGGTCAAGAAATTGACCTTTTTATTTAACAAGGATTGGTTAAATGGATAAAAAAGGATAGTAAAGATTTCTAACTTGAATAAATGCTGTTCTTTTTAGCTTTTTATTAATCAAGACAATCACAGGCTCCAAATATTAAGCAACGTTTTCAACATTGATAATAAATCAGCATGTTAGAATGATTTCTGAAGGATCATGTGATGCTGAAGACTGGAGTAACGATCGATGAATCTTCAGTGCTGTGTTGTATAGAAATAAATAAAATTGTATTGATATAAATTGTATTTTAAAGTATACTAAAAATTGCAAACCAATCTTGAAAAATTGCAATAATATTTCACAAAAAAAATTTCTGGGTTTTTGATCAGATAAATGCAGTCTTGATGAGCGTAAAAGACATTACAAAATAAATAAATAAAACATTGCAAATCTTGCTGATCCCAAACTTTTGAATGGCAGTGTATATATTTATATTTATAGAACAGCCACAGATTAAACAGTGTCTAAATCTTGTCTAAAACCATCCAACAAACCAGCTTAGGATGTTTATTTTCATCAGGAATGCGTTTTAAATATGCTTGCATTTATGTTTAGGTCAAAAATGTGCCCTGTTGCTGACATGCAACCGTTCAAATACGAAAGCGCACTATTTTACATCAAATGCATACCTGCCTATAAATTGCTACCAGTAAGTAAACTTTTTCTGAACTTCTGAAAGATGTGAGCATGAATATCTTTAGTATGCAGATGTTCAGGTTCGGTCAGCAGCCAGATTCTCTCCTGCACCACAATGCATAGTTTGCAGCTGTAGGCGAAATCTAAAATGCTGGCTATATATTTTATTGGACAAGAGGTTTTTATGCATGTTGTGTGCACCGAAATATCCCATTACACGTGTAAGCAATTTAGCATCCAAATAAAGGAAAATGTGCACGATAGGGGGAACGTTTAGTTAGTGAATGTAGATACACTTAAGGCCTTTTTTTCACACTGTTGGCACGAGATTATGTGAAACGAGATTCCTCCGTGGTTTATAAAAGTAGGATCCGTGAGGGCCGTGCAAAGTGCAGTGGCAGTATGTGTGCAGTTGTGCAACCATTGCTGAATCCGAGAGCTAAAAAAGCCAAAGCTGTTGACTTATAGCCGTGTGATGCATTTCCTACTTTCACAGCATGTTGTGGAATCAAATTCTCTCCCTGGACGCTTCTTGTGACTCACACAGACGCTTGAGATCAGGTGGATCTGGATGACAGGTTGACTCAGAGAAATGGTGGCCTGTGGGAACACAGTTGCTGTATTTATGGGGGAGATGGGGTAGGTCTGTGGCGCTAATAAATCTCCTGCATGCTGTGGGGCCCGCAGAGCCACCCAGTGTTATAAAGCTGCACTGCTGTGACTGTTGCACTGCGATGATCCTGCCAGCGTCTTGTGTTGTTGATGAAACACACTCACGCACGCCTCCACAGACCCACCAGAGAGAAGCTCGGGTCAGTCTATAACGCAGAGTAAACTATTGATTCATTTTGTTTTAGTAAGGCCTGATTGTTAAAAATTAACCTAACGTTCTGTGCTGTGTCGTAATAGCAGTGCCAGATGTTTTCAATATTAAGGATGATAAGATAAATCTATGCGGCGTCAGAGAAAGTGGTTTTGTATTGCGGTATTCCTGTTTATAGATTTTCGTACTTCTTTGCATTTGATGTTCTAGCTCCACTGATTATCTGACATTGAATCCTTGTGACTCTATTAATCAGCATAGCTAGAGGCAGGATTAATTATCACTATTTCGTTATTGATTTCATGTTGCCCTGCGTAAATGATGTTGATAAAATGTCTTACAAGTCTGTTGATAAAAGTAAGAAGAAACCGGTTTCTTATTTATATTTAATTGATTTTCCAACTACTGTTTAATTTAATTTAATTTAATTTAATTTAATTTAATTTAATTTAATTTAATTTAATTTAATTTAATTTAATTTTATTTTATTTTATTTTATTTTATTTTATTTTATTTTATTTTATTTTATTTTATTTATTTTTTTTAATTTAATTTTATTTTATTTTCATATTATATTATATATTATATTATATTTCAAAATATAATGGCAATAAAAAAGATTGTCCACGTTTATCGACACAAATGTTATTTTCTTCAACTCATGATCTTACGTGGATACATGGAATATCAAGGAATATATTAGAACAACAATGTGTGGAATTGGACCACTTTTATGCATTGTACGGTTAAAAATATGGAGTGGCACATTAGGATATGCAATGTACTATACAGTTAAACAAAAGCACAATAAACTGAGTACTTTAATAAGTTATGCTTTAAGTTATTTTATGAAGTCATTGGTCACTTAACCCAATGTTTTACCTCAATCAAAGTAAAAAAAGTTCCAAAATAAAACTGTAGCGTGTAGATCTCCACAATGATGTTCTCTCACTCTTGAATTGCCCTAATGTTCTGCCCTGAT
Source organism: Enteromius thamalakanensis (assembly GCA_032357475.1). Classification (NCBI taxonomy): domain Eukaryota; kingdom Metazoa; phylum Chordata; class Actinopteri; order Cypriniformes; family Cyprinidae; genus Enteromius; species Enteromius thamalakanensis. Next base: position 15,760,476 of record JAUCMT010000026.1, read on the forward strand.
GAACTCACAGGTAGGCATTAATTACCATACGAGTGAGATATGTCATCGTGGCTTGGTGCGATTCCACACAGCATTCTGCAAAGCCTTGCGACTTTTCCAGATGAGGGCAAATCCTCGTTGTTCTTGACGCCAACTCAAAGGGAGATCGAGGATCCCAGTCCAGAGACCTCCACTTTTGAGTTCAACACACCTGGAGCCAGCTAATTCCCTCATCCATCTCAAACACTCTAAAAAAAACACACACACCAACATATAGACCCTACAAAAAGAAGGCAGATTCGGACATCTGTGGTTTTCCACCATGGGACTGTGTTCTCATAATGGATTGTTAGTGATGTTGCTGTTTCATCTTTGTCAGGCACAAGGTATGGTAACATTTTCTTTCATGACACTGTAAAATTGAGCTTGAAACCAGATGTTAAGGAATCAGATTACTGTACAGTCTATATAAAGGATATTACCCTTGGGGCAAAACAGCTTAGTCTATGTTGAGTCAGCATTAGATTTCAGTACATTTCACTGATTTTGCATTTGAGGTTGAGATCAATTACTAAAATGTTATCTGCATCATCAATTTTCCTGGTCATTCCAAAAGCAGTTTGCTGATTATTTGCTTAAAAGCCAGTTTTCTACATGTCGACCAGATCTGAAACCAATAACAACTTCAAATCAGTTTGTCAAGGCATAATGGTAACCACAGCCCTGGCAGCCTCAGCTTGAGTTTGGCTGTAGTACAAACAAACTAATATCTCTATAGACTCCAGACTGAGATCCCATTAGCTTCTTCATTTCAGGCCTATAAAAGTGATTCAATCCCTATTTCCCAGCACCGCAACACCTTCATGCAAATCAACTGTGAGATCTCACATTTCACGGGAATTCACACAAATCTATTGCACTTTCCTTTGAAAATTGCTGTGAAAACAAAGGCCTAAATTGAAGATGACTTTTACAAAATATAACATAATGAAATTAAATACATTTGGTACAGTTTTTTCTTGTTCAATTAATTTGCTTTTGTTTTTAGTGAAAAGTCAACCATTTCTGTTTCCAAACACGCATTGCAGAATTTCTGTTAGTTTCAGCATCTGATGATTTTTCAGTATTTTCAGGCACAGAGCTCAAAATGCATGTAGAGTCACGACATACAATCACTATTTTAAGAAACTGTGATTTTAAAAGTAAAAACAACTGTTACCCTAGAGAAAGTGTTAAGCTAAGTCTGTCATCACAAATATAATTGGATCTTAACTGTATGAAATTTTGTTAAAAAGCTTGTTAAAGGCTTCAGATTTTAACAGTGTTCTCTGTGACCGCTGGCACTGTTCATCAGGGTTGTGCACCGCTCAGAATTCAGCTGAGAATGGCTCGTAATCAAATCCCTGAATTTAAACTGAATATAAATTGAGGTAGCAAAGACAGCATGTATTAATACAAAAACTGTTTTTATTAATGCATGTTATTTTACATGTTTATATTAGCCTTTAGTGAGCTAATCATCCATGAGCATGTAAATATGACACAACATTATCTTCTGGTGATAATGACTTCTCTCTGGTGATGTACGCAAAAGACATTTTCAATGCTTGAGTGAGCTTATTCATGTCAAAAACAAAACACAATCAAAAATCTATGTAAGTTCCAAGTTCCTTTAGTACATTTGCTTTCTTTTTGATGGTCTGTTACAGGAAGTATGGATAGATAGAAATTCCAATTTCTTTCCATTTAATTCAAATTCCAACTCATAAACTGAAATGTAGGCAATTTTTTCTTAACCTGGTGCTATTCAACCTCACAGAAAGAATGATGTAACCCTGCTGTAGTTTAGCAACTTGACAATGCTGACCTGGTCAAATTTGATCTAGAGTCTGAAGTTCTTTTCACTGCTTTGCGCAGATGATGCTCTTCCCTCCCCTGACCCTGAACCAGCCCCACCAAGCCTGGGTGATGTGATTGATGCAGTTAAGGCAGCCTTTGAGCAGGCAGTACAGATCTCGACAACCGGCACAGTAAACCAGGCCTTGGAGAAGGTCGTAGGTGAACTCTCGCCACAGACTCCAGATGTGCAGTCACCAGTGGAGACCGTGGCCGATTATACAACTGAAGTAGCAGCTGAAAATGAGGCAGCGGTGATCACTGAAGGAGAACCAGATGCTCATTTTTTAGAATCAAGCAAACAGACATTTGAGGAACCAGCTCAAGAAGGTCTGAGTCCAGATATTGAGCTTGCAGAGGAGAATCAAGGACTGATTCCTCAGGATGAGTCATCAATTTCAGAGCCAGGTGAGAAATCACTTATAAAACCAGGAGAGTTGTTCTTTGAGGAAGTAGATTCAGTTCAGGAACCACTAGAATCAGTTTTGCGAGACCCTGAGATTGTTGAAGAGCGCAAACCAATGACTGACAAAAGCCATGCAGATGAATCACCTGTTCAGATGTATCCTCATACACAAAAAGAAGAACAATCAGAGAGAGGAGCTGCAGAAATGCAAGCGGTTGAAGATGAACATGTACAAGAGCCAGAACAGGGATTCGCTAAGAATGAGGCTCAGTTGTCTCAGACGGAAGAGAAAACTGCAAAGGGGGAAATAGAGAAAGTAGAGATGATGATAAGGGGGGGACAAGTTAAACTACAAGGAAAAGAAGAATCGGTGGAAAGGAAAGATACAGAATGGGATAAAGAATTAGAGCATAGTCAAGAGGAATGGCAGGCAGTAACAGCACAGATGGGTCCAGATGGTGGAGTGGTTGATATGGATGAAGCAGAACAGGAAGAGGAAGAACAGGAAGTAGCGGAAACTGAAGAAGGTGTGATTGAAGTTGAAGCAAGGAGAGAGGATGTAGAGGCACAGCTCCAGAAGGTATCACGAAAGGAAGAGGTTTATCCAACCGACAAAACGGTACTGGAGAAAACTCGACAGGAACCAGGTAATGAACTTATAATTAAAGTGCATTTACCACCCAAGACAATTTTAAACCAATACAAGTGATACAACTCAACCTCTAAATACCAAATTTCATTTTTTGCTTTCTGTTAGAAGCATATAATTTTCTAGACCAGTTGTACACCACAGCAGCAAATGATTTAGTTATGGTTTCCCAATTGTGATAGTGTTTCTCCCTCCAAAACTAATGCAATTAGACTTTCACTGTCTGATCTTTGCACTTACAATAATACAGCAAAGGAACAAAGCTGCCTAGGGGCATCCCTTCAGTTTATAACAGCGAAAAGACTCATAACATGTATCTCTGGAGATGTCTGGCTCCTGGGTGCACTCTGAGTCATCTATCCACCATTAATTACACAGTCACACACTGAAATATACTGAAATACACTGCTCACTCAGGCTGTGCACAATGGGGATTTAGATGCTATCACTTCATTTCAATTCTGTATTGAATAATGTTGTGGAATCTTCCTAAATATAATAAAATAGAATAAAATAGGAATCATGTGGTAAAATACCAATTGTTGGGGTTTTTTAATCAAAGGATAAGTATCTTTTGGGAGTATGGGGAATAATTAAGCCCACACAAACACCTGCAAACAATAATAATATCTTCCTTTACAAGACTAAATAGTCACTGAAACATATTGAAAGAAATGAAAAACGTGTTAATTTATAGCCTGATGTCAGTATTCATATATTTGTACTAACATTTATACATAAATTTTAGTATGCTTGGATATGTGCTAAAACATCCAAAATGGCCATGTTAACTTTTAAGTATAATTTAAAGCATAAAAGTATTTACAAATCAGTTTTTTAAAATCTTTATATTGTAAATGTAATGTCATCCATATGTATTTATATGCATTCATGTGTGTTAGTGTCACACACACACACACACACACACACACACACACACAGAAACACTTCCCACCAATTAATACTGTCAATTCAATATTCTATGAACCCAAAAGCATTCATACATTTTGTATGTCTCATATTATATCCATTAGTTAATAACATTTTGGAATATATACAAATATACAGAAGTGTTAGAACTGCACTCAGGGAAAACATATCCCATCCTATATTAAGTACTAATGATATCAAGTTGCATTTTGAGATCTGCCTAAATGAATGAGAGTGTGGTCTGTTTTGGTGTCTGTCCAAAGCTCCAGAGCCTAATTTCTAATGAACCACTGTCCTATATGTTCCTGCTCCTGCTGCTCCTGTGACCTACATACAGAAACACATTCATCCTGCTGAAGCTAAGATACCCCTAAACCTTAATTCCCACACAACATGGACTTTACCCTCCAATCCTACTAAAAGCACTTCATGCTCCACTGAATCAAATGGCCTCTGTCACAGTTGGTTGTAGTCAGATAAAGCAGACTTTCTTCATTTCTGCGCACGGGATAAATTTGTGTAAGAAATGAGAATCTGTTATAAATGATTTAGTGATTCAAAGATATTTTATGAGATTAAGTATTTTATTAAAACTTGAATATTTTAGTTGCTTACCAATATCCTTAGCAACATTCTTCTCAACATCATGAAAAAGGCCTTACATACAATCTATAGTAATTTTGTATACTGGCAATCAAAGATCTCTTTGCAAAAGCTTCTTTAAACCTATATTGAACTCTTTTATACCTAGTTGTTGTGTCTCACACAAGTATGTACTGTGAGAGCGTCATTTTAAATTCCATACGTGTCCTCCAGCTCTCATCTCATCTTTCTTCTGCAATTTTCACCACTCTGTTAAATGTCTCCCCTATTTCACAACAGAGGTCACCGTAGATACTCAGGGACCAATTAAGTTGCAGGAGCCTGTTATCACGAAGTCAAAAGCAACAGGCGGTGAGGCTTTTTTTATGACACAAATTTCCTGTCAAACCTGTCGCCTCCTGTCTATTTGTAACACAATGAATGTGTGGAAACTTCTTCAGATTTTACAGGTAAAACACATGAGGCCAGTGATGTAAATGAGATTATTAACTCCAGAGACCCGAACAAGAACAATCAGGGTGTACCGGTGTTGATGAACACTGTTGAGGAACTGTCACCAACACCAGTTCTCAAATTAAGGCTCGAAAATACTGATGCCCCGCTAGAGGAACATGTTGACTCTACACGTATGTCAACTAAATATCCTTTAAAAATTTAAAAGTTAAATGTTAACTAAAAAAACTTCCACAAACTGTTTCTGAAAACGCATACACAACACTCATCAATGTTGTTTGATAGTCTGAATATATTTTTCAATAACATCGGAATATATGCTGAGACATGCTGTATTTATATGTTATGTTATGTTATGTTATCATATTAGTTCTGTCAAACAATTAATCTATTAATTATTTTATTATATTACACTCTAAAAAGAAAATCGTAAAATGTACGATAATAAAACAGGAAGCTAAATACTAATTACAGTAAAATACTGTAATTTTGTTAAATCTATCTATCTATCTATCTATCTATCTATCTATCTATCTATCTATCTATCTATCTATCTATCTATCTATCT
>JAUCMT010000026.1:15782411-15818132 GCA_032357475.1 Enteromius thamalakanensis
ATGGAGACGGATAAAAGCGGAGAAGAACTTGAAAACAGACGATATGAGGTGGGTCATGTAATAAACTGTTTGGGAAAATAAAACTAGATTAGTCACTGCTAACATTAGGCGAGTATAGGCTGTTTCTCTGACAATCTAAGACAGTAGCCTAACGTTACCGTGGTAAAATAATTTGTTCTTCGCGTATATTTTGGCAACCTCTAGTCAACGGAGAGGGGGAGGGGGAAACACCGCTCAGCAGTATTTTGAAAGTGATTGCAGTACCAGTTTCGGCCATTTCTTACATACGGCTCCTTTAAGCAACAGCAATCTAATTCCGTCTCTTTTGATGTGTGCATTTGGAAGACAGTACGGTTGGACGGTCATGTGTGTGCCGTGAGCTGCCATAGTAACTTGGACAGACCTGCTCGTGATTCACCCAGCTGGGTTTTAAATTGGTCAGTATGACTGCATCTCCACCTGGTCCCAATCAGTGAAATCTATTAGCGAGTGGCCATCCGATGTCTGAGATGCCACATGACCATGGGATTTAAATTGATTCAGTCGTCCTACATCAAACAAATCTGAGAAAAAAAAAAAAAACAGCTTCAGAGAATGGAAAGTGAGATGGTTTTGTCTTGGGAGGTGACGAGGGTTATAAAAACCAGCGGTTCTTGTTTCCAAACCCTGGAATGTTAATACCCGTTTGGGTTTTACCTGCGTCCTGCAGATTGTGTGCAGTGCTAAAGAGCAGAGCTTGAAAGATCAGCCAATAACACCACCTTTCATGCTGTGAAGCAGAGTTATTGGATCCTTACAAAGGCGTTCAGTTTAACTTTGCTCTTAAAAACCCTTTTGTTTGAGCCCCTCCCATGACAGTAGGGCGCTAGAAACAAATCCGCAAAGGAGAGCACATCTTCCCAGCTGTGTCCGCTGATCGGGACTTATAGAGAGAAAACAAACTGCTTGTCAAACGACCAAGTGGCTTTTTTTTGTTTTTTCTTGTTCTTTTCTTGCTGCTTGTTTGTTTTTGGGCTCTGGGGCTGCAGAGGCCCTGGCAGGGGCTGTTTGAGTTTTCCCAACTCTAATGAGCAGGAAAGGATGTTTCTGTGTAGAAGAGGGAGATTTGTTCACCTTGCTGCTCAACCCCTGCAAAAATCTCCATTGTTCCTGTTTGCTCTGAAAGCACGGAGCTCTCAATGGCTGGCGGTTTTCAATATGTGAGCAAACTTCCTCCAGCAAATGATTTTCCAGCAGCGGGAAAGAGAGATAGCACACCCTTGTTTGTCGGGCCACCGGACTGTTAAGCCTCATTTGGGTGGGCATGTTTCAACAGTGGCTGTCCCGGGCCTCATAAATACTGATTGTTTTGGACCAGGGCAGCCCAGGTGCGTTCATTGTGCCGTAAGCCTTTGCGGTAAGAGCCTGTTGTTCTGCGCTAGTATCGTTTTGCTTCCCACAAAAGCACATTGCTCGGTGCGGTTAGTTCATAAAAACGAACCACAGCGATGGCACGAAGTGCTCATCTGACACATGATCTGTTCAGCGTGGAGTGCATTACTGTGCACACCACCCTCACTTTTATACGTCCTAATGTGGGAAGGAAAATAAGGGCAGCCTTCTTCGTGTTTCAGTAGTCATTTACTTTCACTCAGACAATCACATCCCATGGAGGTCTTTAACGAGGTCTTCCGTTGAAAATACAGCCTTTTCGAGTTTTTATTTCTTTTATTTTAAATGAAGGATTAACGGGAGTTAAACTGCAATATTTGCTTCAGTGAACTAATTTGCAGCTTATTAATAGTTAGTAAGGCAGTTCTGATGTTTAGAAATGCAGTATGGGTAACCCTTTATGGTAACACTTGTTAATTATTAACTATGACGTTTCCTTCAAAAAATTCCTAATATGCTTCCTAATAATAGGTCATTAATAAAATAAGCCATTAACATATGGTTAATTAACACTAATAAATGGCTAATATTCTAGTAATATGCATGCTACTAATAGGTGCAACCATAAAATATTTAAGGGTCTCTTAACTATTAGCATGCATATTAATATAACATCATTATTGTTCCATTTATTAAGCGTATTAATGCCTTATTCTTAATAACCTTATTCTCTAATCCTAGCCAATACCTAAACAACTACCACACTAACTATTAATAGGCTGCAAATTAGAAATTTAAATTTGTAGTTAATAGTGAGGTAGTGTTCTTATAGTAACTGAAATATATTAAAGAATCTAGAAATAGTCAGATGCAGATTGGGGCATTATTATTTATGTTATACATACTAATGAACAGCCGTTATGCTGGAAATATGCATGCTGATAATCAGTGTATATAGTAAGAATTGGTGCATAAACTGAAGTGTTAGTGCTAGTGTAATATTTCACAGTGTTTACAGTATTGCACTTATTTAAAAAACATTATTAAACCTTACATTAAAAAGGATTTGAATGGATCCAGGATGGATCCTGTTGGTTTCTCTTCGTGGTTGGGATGGAAAGCACATTCCCGCTCACACTCACGGCATTGCTGGAGCGCTGACGCACTTTAGTCTGTCAAAACAGCACTTTGTAAAGGATAGGATGTTATTTTAATATAGTATGGTAGAGACATTTCCGAAATAAATTAAAAATGACACTTCATATCAAAAAGGCTGCAGACCCCAGTTTAAAGTTACGTGTAAGTGTAGCAAATCTTTAAAAGCGGGGATGTGATGAGAAAACCTGACAGCGCGGTTTGTCTGTCCTGTAGATCATACTGAGCAGATTCACCACTGTGGAAAAATATCAATGAGGTCATGAGTAATGACACAGGTTAACTAGCCAGTGCACCCCAACCTGCACAGGCTACTTCAAACTAGGTGTGAAATGTCGTTATATATTAATATGGTCAGCATTTCTGCATTTATTGGAATTTAAAATCCATATCAAAGAATTACAACTTGAATGGCATTCAATTACATCCACTGGTATTTTAATTGATGTGTCTGCAGTCCAGTCACTGAAAGGCTTTTCATGGCGCTGTTGTGAGTTTTGATGGTCTCTGGGATCTGTGGAAAATTTGGAGGTTCCCGGTTCCTGTGTCCGTTGATGCATGGTGAAGGCAGCTGACCCCAGGTGCCCTGCAGGTGTGCCGGGGACGAGTTGACTGGAATGTGGCCTCACGCTGAGAGATTCCCATCAGTCCAGCATTCCTGAGATGGGGAGGAGACAAAGGGGCTCTTCTGTGATGGCGGAGCTCGACAAAGCCCCCAACTCACCTTGACTGACTGTAGATTATTGGTCTGCATGCAGGAAGATGCGTTTCCAAATGTTTCCAAAACAGATCAAGTGGAAACAGGTGTTGGTTTTCGGTGTTTTAACAGTGCATCTGCGTGAGTGTAGCTGATACCAAATGGATTTGGCCAGGGAAGTTACTGAGTAAGAGAAAATGATTATATGTACTGAAGGTACTGTAGAGAAGAAACCTCAATCTCAAAAAAAAACCATTAAGGGCATAGTTTTGAAAATACTGCCATCATTTACATACTCTTAAGTTGTTCCAAATCTGTACAAGTGCCTTTTGTCTGCTAATGTTTTTTGAATATGTAGGGTAAGAAAATAACGTGGAAGTCAATGGAGAGCAGCAACTGTTACATGCAGTTCAAAATACCTTCATTATTCAAAATGTCTTAAATTTTGGGGTGAACTATGCCTTTAAGAAACAAATTAAGGAAGTTCTTAACGTCATCTTATGAGGAGTTAATTAGAATGCCAAGTACAATTCTTATTAAGATTTTCTTAAGAGCATGTGTAAAAATGTACAAAAATAAATGTAAAAAAAGTTTTTGAGGGTGAAGTGTTAGATTATCAACATTAAGAGAAGGTACTGTATTTACAGGAAACCATTTTGCTAACTTGTTTTGGACATTAGAGAATAAAAAAAAAAAAAAAATGTTAGTAGTTTTGTAAAACTAGTATTATAATAATCCCACTAAATTAATTAAACTGAGATTCCAGAGCAGTGTATGTATCGTATGTCATCATATCAACTGTAATAAAATAACTTAAAATAATGATAAATAAGTTTAACCATACATGCTTTTACAATGTACTTATATTTTTTAAATATTTATGTAATTTCATTTATAATTACGCTGTTTCCCCATCCCTTACACCTTAACCCGCTCATAAACCTACCCATACCACCAAACCTGTCCCTAACCTTACCAATAGAGAAAAGTGTTTGGCAATACAATATGAACACTGTACATTGTATTTATTTTTTGATGTCGGCACATAGTAGTAAATGCCACCTAATATAACGTGGGACCAGGTTTTCTTCAGAGCAACAAAAAAAAGATAAGAATAATCTTAGTTATTTTTATATTAACACTACTGTGTAAAAGTCTTTAATTTTTTTTGTTAGTAGTGTGTCAGTAGGAAATATAATTTTACATTCCCAAACATTAATTTTTCCATTAATTGTAATAATCCAGTGAGCTTTTTGTCTGAGAACAGCCAGAGTCTTTCTGGAATGACACACAGACTCAAAGGCGCTTCACGAAATCTACCTGCATACAAAAAAAACATGGTAGTAAAGAAGATTTTTATTTTAAAGAATGTTTGGTGAATCTGACCTCTGATAATAAGGTCAGTAGGCCAAGAAGGGAACCCAGTTGATTTATGTATTGGTCTGTCCAGGTGTCCTCTTGTGAATTATAGACTGCAATGTTTCCAAAGAGAACATTTTCCCTCAAGAGCGTTCACTTCTCTTCAACTATTTGAGACATATTAGATTAACTGCCACAATATCTCTAGTGTTGGATTAGCCTGTGACCTAATCTTCCACGGCCATTATTCGTTATTCACTTCCCTCAGAGGTCAGAAGTCTTCAGTCCAGGGTTGTGCTTGCCCGTAAGTCATCGTAAAACCACATGTCCAATTCACTTAAATGTTGTTCTGTCAATCCGGTGTGCTAATTAAACAGAAATGAATCGGTTCATGTTTTCAGAACGCAAGTCACGTCTTCGATTTGAACAGTTTGGCATCAAGTGTCCCACATCTCTTAAGCGCTGAAGTTTCGAAGGAAGGCTTGTTCAAATTAGCCCCGAGCAGTTCGATTACCTGCTGTGACACCAAAAACACCTCACCTTCAACAACAAAAAAGCTGGAAAGAATGCCAGCAATGCGGGTTATGCCGCTCTTTACGGCCTTTCTGCCTCAATTCCCTATTGTTGTGGAAAAAGCGGTGATGTAGTTGAAAGGAACGAAAACAGCCACACATTCATTAAGTTAATGAATAAACCATCACATATTTGTGAAACACTTTCACGATCATGAAGGCGACCATAAATAATAAATAGACCTCACTCGGTCTCTCAAAGCAGATGTGGCGTCGTAAAACTGACAGTTGGACTGTGTAAAAAAAAAAAAAACATTTTTCCTCCAGCGAGCGGGAGGCTGACAGTCACTCACGAGAAACCGCAGCATCGCTTCGCCAGATCCGCTTGTTTTGGTGGAAATCTAAACATTTAACAGTGAGAATGTATTTGTGCGTGGTATGTAAGAGATATAACCGCATGATGTACGCCCTGCTTATTTCTCAGAGGAATTCATTTAAATATTAGCTTTGGGCAAAAACAAACAGGATCGTGCCGAGATGGGCCCCCTGTTGACTGCGGAGATGGGCGGCTCTGCAAAGACACAAATATTTTCGCCGATGGTTTATTTTCCTGTGAGAAAACAAACACTGTGTGGTGTTGTTGCTACGGTGAATGGTCCTGGGTAAAGAGCGCTGGCAGTCGAAGGAATTAGGAGAAAAACGCTACTAGAGTCTTTCATTACTTCAGGGGTGGGAGGACGAGCTCGAGTCTCCAATGTCAGCTTTAATCTTAACGCTGGTGGTCAACAGAAACCCATTAATGTGTTGTAGAATTTAGTAGCTATAAGGATTATTTTCTTGTTTTTATACCTAATTTATGTTTACATATCAATGGGTTTTGACCTTGCTCAAGGGAATAATATTGATACAGTTTGATGTAATGCCTGAACCTGAAAAGAAAGAAAAAAAAAGAAAGAAGGGCACAATATTGATATTTTTTTACTTTTTGTTCAGCATCTTTTAAATAATAATAATAGCAATATTTTTTTTTTTTTAAATAAAAAAAAAGAAAGAAAGATAGGAGGGGCACAATATTGATATTTGAATGTATAACTTTTGTTTACTTTTCTATAAATAATAATATTACTATTATTATTATTATTATTATATTTATTTATAAGAAAAGAGGGTGTAATATTTACGTATTTGAAGCTTTAAATTTTGTTCAGTGCCCTATAAATTAAATAAAAATAAAAATAATAATACATGTATTTGTTTATTGATTTATTTAGTTGTTGTTTATTATTTAATATTGTTAGTTGTTTTAGTATTTATATATTAGAATGCTACAGTTCAAGTGTTTTGCAGTTACGCAAAATATTTGTGTAGGGAACTAACAAAAATGTACGTTGTTAATTAGTGATAATCTTTCGTTTTGCTAAAATTCATGGATTATATACCAATTTTAAAATTTGTGTTTCTGGTTGAACTTTACCTTTCAGCAAACATCAGGTATCACGATGTATGCCAGAACATTGTCAGCATTTTATGTTATTCAGCCTCGTTGTCTAGCTTGGACTATTATATTTATTTTCTTGGCTGTACTCAGATTCAGCACATTTATTTGTTTCTGTGGCGAGATAGCAGTTGAGTGTCTGGAAGTGTTTTCTGCTCTCTTGTAGTCTGCTGGGCTGTAGTCAAGTGGCCACATTTACTCCCGATCTGGAGAGTGAGTCACATCAAAACACCCATTCTAAATAATCTTGCCTATTTCAGGATACTAAACTGAGTTTCAAGGTTTTTTACGGTCTCTTTCACAAACACAAATGTGTATTCACATTGTCTGTCTGAACAGATTGTCTTTTTCACTAGCTGGGCATCTTTCCACAGCACTTTGGTCTTGGAGAGACACGCTACAAATACATCACTTAATTACATCAGAGCTCTAAATCAGAGAGATGTGATAATATCTCCATCTGGAATAAATAAGTGAAAAATACATGTGATAAATGTTTGATTTGTCCGGGATAACCTTTAAAGGGAGCCAGTGCGATGAGACAAATAGTAAAGAACTTCCTCTTGTTATTCTCCTGGACGTTTGGTTTTGGGAGATGTTGAATTCCTGTTGTTGACCAGGGATGGCAGTCAATCATTAGCCAGCTGTATTATCTTCGGCTTTATTAAGGACATAAAGCATGTCTTTTGAACTTCACAATAGAGTGCAGATGTTCCCCAGATCTGGACCAATCGTCTCATATCTTCAGAGATGAGATCAACCGCTCTCGTAGGGATGCTGTAAAAGCCTTGAGTGTAAAACTTGGCTGATGGGAAAGCCTTTCTCGTATGCGGCTTGCTTTATTACCAGTAAAAGACAGCTGATTCACTCATAATCGGATGCCAGAGGTTGCATAGTTTGACAACAGCCTGTGTTTTGGAGACAATGCATGTCTTAAACATTTAGTGAAGCTTTTTGATGGATTTGTCTCCCAGGCCCATGCTACATGGTTTTGTGTAATCCAGTAATTAAGTTTTGCTGTGATCTCTGGAGGCTTCTGGAAGTGTTTAGATGCGTTCAGTTGTAGATGCTTCCTCTTTGACACCTGCCTGAACGTTTCTTTCTCACACTCATTGCATTGATGTTTTTTCCCTGATTAAGGGTCAGGAATGATGACCATTTTTAAGAGACTGAATACCTCTGTTAAGTTTTTATAGCACAAATTTAAGAATGTGTTGTGATGTGTTAAATGACAAACTCTTACTTTATTAAACTCAAAGAAATTTGAAATGATATACTTATATTTCTAAGAAAAGGTTATGCCAATTTTTTACCTTTATCCTAGTTTTAATACCATCTTATGTGTATTAATACAACATATTTTATTTTATATCCAGACATATTTTCACAAGAAAATCTCAATAAATGATCAGACTACAATCAGCTCACTCTAATCTGATGTTTATTTTGGAGTTTTTATTTGTTTCTCCAGCAGGTTATTTGAGTTTGAGCACCAGCAGAAGTTCAGACTATAAACAGAGATAAATTGGTTTCTCTGTTTTTATACCAAGAGTAAATCAGCTCCTTGGTTTAATGAGAACTTCTGAAGCTGACACTTGACTGACACAGAGAGATAATAGGGCAGGAGGAGCCTTGAAGCTGTGCTGACGGCTGCCTGACGAACGTCTGTGAGTCAGAGGGGTGACCTTTGACCTCTCAGCCTAAACGCAGGCATAGCTGAGCGTCACCGGGCGACCTGTCACTAGCGACTCCCTCTGGTATTTGCACTCATGACACCCAAACATCGCTGGACACCACTCATGGTCTGTTTTTGGTGCTTTTCTAGAATAGTTTATTCTGATTGGTCAAATATTTAGTTTAATGGCCTCTAAACAATAAAGTTTTATTTTTTCACAATTCTGTTCTTTTTTTCTTTTTTGGATACTTTTTTACTTTATTTTTTTAGTTTTAATTTTTCTAGTATCTGTTTTATTGGTTAAATTAAATTGTATTTATCAAAAAGCATGTTTTAATTAATTTAAATCTTTAAACTTTTTAATGCAACATAAAATTGAACAGTGATTAAATCTTAAGGCCTAATTCTTTTTTTTATATAATCGAAGGCATCTCTAAATAATTGATTTGATTGAAAATGATTGGAAAAAAAACACAAAACTTTTTTTTCCGAAATACTGTGTTGTGAATTTACAATTTTCTTGTATATAAGTTCTATAAAACATCATAATAAGGATAATATTCCTTATAAACAATGCTTTAATAATAATTGAATTGTTAAGTACTAATTGTATCATTACATTAAGTAATATATCTGTCACAATTTCAAGTTGCTGTGAAGAACTTTTATTTTTTTGTTTATATAATATGATAGTTTTCTCAAAAGAAACCATAAAATGCTAATGAAGTGACTCTCAGGGCAGTTCTAGAGATTATGTGTGTGTTCATGCGCTCATATATTGAGGTGGCAGAGGTTGAAAAGACCTTGAGTGTTGGGCACTTCAGTGTAGCAAACGAAACTGTTTGTCTGCACTATTCATAGACGTGCAGAGCATGCAGGATTCATATGTAAGTTATATTATTGTGGCTTAATATTCACAGCCGCTAGATGATTTAAGTCTGCTGACTTCATTTTTGACTTCATCCAACATTACTCTCTCAGAAGTAAAGGTGCAAAAGCCGTCACTGGGGCAGTACCTTTTCAAAAGGTACATGATTGGACCTTAAGGGTCCATTTTGGTACCTTAAAGGTACATACAGTATTAGTACATAAAGTGTTTATTTGAACCTAATAGGTACAAAAGTGTACCTTTTGAAAAGGTACCGCCTCAGTGACAGCTTTTGTACCTTTATTTCTGAGAGCGTAATTCTAGTTTTATGACTTGATTCAGTTCACATTTTCCGCATGACAGAGACCACAGGGCTATAGGTATGTTTCCGCTATAGCTTGTTTGGTGTGACAAAAATGCAATAAAGAAAAATCAGCTGGGGCTCTGTAGCGAAATGCTTATATGGCTGTTTTAGCTTTAGCATTGCAGCTTTACAAGCTGATAAATGGAGCGCGCTCTGTCATCTGCCTCTGCCGCTCATGTGCAGGCAGACAGATTATGAGATGTGTTGAAATTGTTTGACATTGCGGTCACACATACAGCTTAGATAGTTTGTGGATCCCGCCACATAGCAGCTGCCGACTGGCTGACAGTTAACAGCCACATCCCATCAGCGACCTCGGTTACATCCCGTTCCCTTATTTTGCCTCTGGAACAGCAATTTACTTCCCATGTCCCATGTTTCTCCTGCTCGCTTCTCCAGGTGACCACCTCTTAGATGTTCCGGAGCTAGCTCGATTACAGCAACAGAGGTGCTGTCTGTCTTCGTGTGTCAGTGCACCTCAGAGACCTGCTGATCACCCGTTTCTGACAAGCAAACACGCTTTTAATGACAGCTTGGTTTAAATAATTAGCTTTCCAGATTCAGGGGAAAGGGAAGTGCTTTTTATTTTTTTCAAGCCTGTCTTCGCCCAACACCACAACTTGGTGAACCCATCAAAACACGGTCTGAAGAAAATCAACCGGAATCGTCCTGTGTGGCTACATCCCCCTCTTAATTAGAATTTTAATGACCTTAATCAGTTGTTCTTGGAAGTATGTCGTTCCCTTGCTCTTCCCGGCTCCCATTAAATCCCTCCTAATCACTCCGGGCCCAGCTTGTACATGGCTAATGCTTCCTACATCTTTTATCTCTTAATAAGGAGATAAGACATGGAAATTGATTCATCTCCTTTCACTGTGTGGAGTATTAAGCAGATTATTATTGTTGTGATAATTACTTGCCTGCGCCACTTGCCACTTTTATTCTGCATGGTGAGTGGGTTTTTAATAGATCAGTACCCGCTTTTCACCCCGGCCAGGCTTTAATGAGACCGAGACGAATCCCGAGAGTAATTTAATAAAAGATACTAGCAAATTTAATTGCCAGGTGTTTGCACAAGCAGCTCTTTCTTTTGCATTTTATCTGTAATTAAACATATTGATCTTTCAAGAGCTCCTTTTTTTACTTTTTCCATGCTGCACATCCAGTTCCATGGAAATGATCATGTAAATCTGCGGCATATTTTGACACGTAAACTATGGTTGCTCAATTACGCTGTGTTTATTTCCATTCCTGTTAACATGCTCGGGGTTTTTCTTGTTTTTAGCAGGGGATCAGTTGGATCTTTCCCTCAAACCATATTGAACATATCTGTGTGTCAGTCTGTATGTTGTGCAGAGTGTAACAAATGAAGACGGCGTCTACTGTACCTTACCCAGAGTCCTGAAATCCCCTTTCAGAACTCAAGCACGTGGCTGGATGTTTCTTTCACAAACGCTGTGTGTGTGAGCAGGCGTCGTCGAGTCCTAAACACCTTGTCCAGAAGCTCCCAGCATCACTCACATCTCAGCAGCTGCCGCTTGTTCACACCGTGCTGCGGCTGAGTGTCTGACCTCCCTAAATCCTGCCCACGACGCCACATCTGAACAGCGGTCAGAAGAGAACTGGGATAAACCTCCAAGAGCGGCTGATTTGTTAGGTGTGAGAGTAAAGACAGAGACAGTCCATTTCCGCGAGCGATACAGAGCCCCATTCTCCAGAAAGGCTGCTCTCCTCAATGGCCTCCGGTAAGCCTAGCGGGACCACTCTCGCTAAAATGGATATGTAATTCAAAATTTTCAACGGATGGTTCCATTTTTCTTTCTTTCGATTTTTCTTTTTTTCCCGCTCCTTTGGGCTCTGTGTGTTTTGTGAGATTTTCTCTGGTATGCTGACATTAGTCACTGTTCCAGGTCTGTTGCAAAACATGCCAGGTTCGTGATGAAATATTTGTGTTGGGACTTTTTTTTTTTATGTTGAAATGCTCTTGAGTGTGTATCAACGAATGAGAAACATATGGCCCCTAAAATGTAGTCGAAAACAAATGTTCGCTTTCAGCTGTCACTGGGTACCTGCTTTTATGGGGTAATAATTTACAAAATAATGGGAGCTGGGTGCTAATATCTGGCATTTCGTACTAAAATAACTCACTATAGCACCTGAGGCAACAGCAATGGAATTTAGGTGAAGTAGAAGACCACCCAAAGCTAGTGCCCCACCTGTATTAAGGTACTTGCGCTGACCAGATTGTAGCATACAGATCGGAGCCACTTTGTCTTGTCAAACACCTCCTTTGACCCCCTGTTTAATCGATCCGGACACAAACCCCACCATGTTTCCTGCAATCCCATGCCACCTAATTCCATCCAGACAGGCTTGATTGAACGTGCCAAAGCGAGACTCCCGCAAACGGAGACTGGCGTTGATTGCTTGAAAGTGCTGTTGACCCTTGACCTCGAGGGTGAAGGTTTTAGATGCTCTTCCAGGAGGCATCTCATTCCCGGATTGGATAGATGAGTCACTTGTCAGCATAGACGGGTCAGGCCTGAGCACTTGGGGTTAAGGAAACTCACAGCTGCTCTTCTGGGGCCTTTGATCTGAATGTGTTGTGTTAAAAGCAGGGTCTCGTCCGGGTTCCTCACTTATTCACACAACAGTAGGAAGGAATGGTACACATTGAATTTTATTTGCTTTTTATAAACGCCTTTTTCAGTGTTGCCTGAGTCTGGTTGACGATATATCAAAGAAGAACAAAAATATGAGTGATGTTTATGACACTTTTTGCAGTTGACGCATATGGTGGTGTTTACCGCCTCCATCTGTGAGGCGGACATCAAAAGAATGAGTATTACTTAGTTTTTATGATTTTGGATTTGCCATAAAAGAGCTATTCTTCCAAGCAGCTTGATTATCGATAAAGACGCCAAATTAAGATTTGATATCTGTTTTTTTCTACTTAAATTCATTAATTTTGAGTTTCTGAATTCCAGAGTTAATCCAGAAGAAAGTTATTGCTCAACCAAGCGCTTAGGTGTTGATTTTATTGGAAACAGCTGCATCTTGCAGTAGATGTTGAAAGAAACCATACATGCTGTTTCTTTAGCGGTTGTGAAGTTCTACTAAATGTATATTTGAAGTTTAAATATTTGTCCTGTAGGATCTTCGCTCCCTAAAGTATTATACTTGAACGTTCATCAGAAGCTATGTGTCAATTGTCCTTTCTTCACCAGGAGCACTCAACAGTTGTGTTTCACAGGAGCCAATGGATTATCATGAGTATATTATGAGTGCGGATAGCTTTAGAGCATGAGAAGCTCTTTGTTACCCCTTAATAGAAAACTTTAAGGTGCTTAACATGTATGGTGAGTAACATGTGCTTGGGAACTCTGCCTAAAACAACACGTTCCAAAACTATGTGGTGCCCCAAGGGTCACGTTAAAGGGATTGTGATGAAGGTGGTAAAATAGCGCCTTCGTTCGCAGCTTTGTTCCTTCTCACCCTGTAATCCAGAAGAGCAGTTTACTAACTTTATCATCTATTATCCTAACCCTCAGGAAGAGGGTTTCCACATGCTGCGTTTCACAGGGGCCCTACTCACTGATGTTCACTTGACAAAATGTAAGTAATTAGTTATAATCAAGACGTCCAAATTAAAGTGATGCAGTAAATGTCTCAATTGTTCAGTTGATACTTCTGTAACTGTCTGATACACTGGCTACTGTACACCCTTATCTCACTGATCCAGTGCCCAGAGTGAGAAACTGAGAGCTCTGATGCTTAATTGAGAGAGCTTGGAGGTTTGCTGGCCCTGTCACTTCTGATAACTCAAGCCGGCCAGTCCCAGACTCTGCAGCCCTGCCCATCTCTCTTTCTCCACCTCAGGGGGTGTTCTTTGGTGTAGGCACACTCAATATGGCCCATATATGGTCTTCGACAGCTGGAGTCCAGATGTTCCTTAGCTAAATGCGTATGACAGGTCCTATCAGTCCTGTTTTTGATGCATCCCGCATCTCTCCGTACCCCTTTAACCTTTCCTGTGGCTACCTTGATTCAAGGCCAATGAATTCTATCTTCGTTTACTGCATTTAAAAAGCAATCAAGCCCCGATTTATCCACCTTCATGCTGAATTGCTCCAAATTACTTTGTAGGTAAACAGGTCTCGTTGAATTAGACTGCCACTTCCTGTCCCTTTCTGATTCTGCGATGCTCATCAGAGGTAGACTGGCGTGGATAATGCACGGCGATCGTTTCAAAATGACTGGAACTAATGCAGGCCAGGTTGATCAGCAAACTCTATTCTCGACTAAAAGAGACGCTCTTTAAGAACCACCAAAACTTAATGTTTTTGTTGCTGCTTTATTTCAGACATTATCCAAATATTTCAAAAGGGCCTTGAAAAGCAAAGCATTCGTGCATTTTGATTGAGCAGGTGGTTTTCATTTCTTGTACAATACAGAACATCTGTGGGTTAGGTTGAAGCACATTCGAACGCCGCCTAAACTAATCCTCCACCAGCCCTCCTTCCCTCCCACCAAGACCACCACCCTTTCGTTTAATCTCTTGTACATCATCATGATTAAACAATACCATGTGATGCATGGAATTAAAAAAGATAACAGATTTTGGACAGGCTGAGGTCTTGTGGAAACATTGAGCAGTTTAGAAACAATGACGTTGCTCATTATGAACCTCTCAGTGGAAAAGCGTAACAATGACTTTGATATGATAGGGTGGAGGCCCAGATCTGTTTCCTTCGGAGGACTTGTTATTTTGCTGTGCCCTCTCACATTTTAATAAAGCTTTTCAATGTGTTGCAAAGAATTAAATCCTGCTTTGGCGGACTCTCAATCTACGTCCATTCGGGAAATAGTGTGTCGCTAGATATCCAAAGGAGAGGAAAAAACTAATTTAGTTTAAGATCGCAATAGTTCAAAGCCCTGCACTGAGTGGTGGGTTTATAGATTTGCATATTCCCCCAAATGCCTAAATTGATCCCCTCTTGAAATCCTTTTGATGGTTTTGATGCAGACCTTACCATTCACCAATCTTAATTGCTTTCCTTGTTGTTATTCGTTTCGAATCTCGCCACTGGCCTTCTTATTGACAGTCATGATTGACTTGTCCATCTCACTCTAAAAAGGATCAAAGATTAAATTTTGAGAGCGACACAGGTTCTCTGATTTCACTTGGTAAATTTATGATGAATTCATCAACGTCCATCACATAACCTATTCCCAACCCATCTGCTGTAAGACGGAGTGCTGTATTACTAAATATTAACACGTCACCACGTCTAAGTTATTCTTTTGATGGTGATTAGGAGCAGGTGTCGGGGAGCAGCTTGACAAAACAGAGCCCAACGCTGTAGCTTCAAGTACATGATGGAAGCCTGTTAAAGTGATTTATGGGCTGGTGACCCCTATGTTTGCACAATACACATGTTCTTTACCGGATAATCTATATCAAAGCTGAATGGAGCCAAAGACATGAAAAGGGCATGAGTGTATCGGAACAACAGGTATTTAACATACAACTTTATTAAAATCTGGGTGGGTAGGCTACAATACACAGCCTTGATAACTGTAGACGGCTTATGCAGATGGCATTGAAACCAGGCAGCAACCATGTGTTTAGAAGTTTTTCTGAGTGGTGACAAAAAGCTCTTATTACATTTCATCAGTGAACAAACTACTCCCTTCCAGCCTCTCTACCACCCCTTCTGAAATCCCTGAATCTGATTTATTCATTTCTAGGTAGGCCTTGTGCAAACATTGAGAAGTTCTATGTAAACGTCTTTAAATTAATAACTGAATATGTTCATTCAAAACCCGATATTACAAGCTCCTCACCTCTCGTTGCGTTTTAGCTTCCTCTTGACTGGGGCACTAGATTGCCGCAGCAAAACTCTGTCAGGACTGATTTACCGTTCTGGCGAAATTGCTCGTATCCTGCTGTGTTTACAGCAGCCACTTGCATTGTAGGTGAGCATTGTGGTATTCGTGTCACGCAGATGTCAACAAAACGGATTGTGCATCGATTCCATTGCGCAATCCCATCATTCAAATACAAGCCTGACGTTTTCTCAAAGGAAGCAAGCGAGCGGCGATGAGCGAATTTGCTTGTCACTTCCTGTTCAGTGCCCAATGCTTAGCTGTGGTTTCAAAGCCCAGAGGGCCACTCATCAAAACCAGTCTCATCCAGTCATCCAGCAGAATGGCAGTGTTTCCGGCAGCTGTCACAGGGGCTTTTCCAATTCATCCCCTGTCACTTCCAGCTTTATGAAAACCTCCCGTTCTGGTCTGTAAGACAATCAGACAGCCGATCAGTGATTTGTTACTTCTGATGAGTTCCCCAGTGGTAGAACATTCCTAAACTTCAGTTCTCAAACACAAAGCAGGCGCTGAAAAAAACATGAGGTCAGGATGATAAATAATGATGCCATGGGCTTGTGCTCATTAATTATCATCGAAGCAATATTATTGTTCTTGTGTGAGTAGTCGCTGAATGCTTTTTGTTTAATTGGGTAGCAAGGCTTGAGGTGTTGGCTCTGAATATTTGGGGAGTGTATTTAGACTTTGGCTGATGAACTGAAGGCACCTCTCTCTTATTAATGGATGTATTTACCTTTAGCACTGGTATAATGAACAGGAGGGTGCCCAGAGATGTGCTGACGTCAGCTCTAATTCAAACAGCATGGAAGGAAGGGAAAGCAGCCACACGCTCCTGAAGGGAGTTCAGTGAAAGTCTCAACAGGAGTACAGTTCAGCGTGAGGAGCAGGAAACTCGGGCAAGCTAAAATAAGGCGGATTGGCACTCCACCGCTCAGAACTTTTACATCAGTCGTGCATCTTCAGATAAATCCTCGGTTGCGCCATCAAAGGACTGATTTTGATGAAAAAAATCAATCTTGCGCTCCCCTTCTACCCCTTACTCCAAGACAAATAAGGTTTCTATGGAGTAAAGGCATGGAAATTTGCAATTGGGACAATTAGCTGTGCTAATGAGGCTCTCCATTTGTTTGCTACTATGTTTGCATAATTTACAGGTCATTAATACTGCACTATGTGCATCAGATTGTGCAGCAAATGTGGCTCTTTGATGTTAGCGCCATGATAAAGTCTTGCCACTTGGCTTGTTTGGAATGGAAATTTCGAATTATCACGTTTCACACACTTGTTTTCCTGGCAGATGGTTGCAGTCACCGTATTGTTTAGTTCACAGTTGCATACATCTTGTTCCAAACTGCATGCAAACTAAATGAGTGTGATGCATTTGAGCGCGTGTAAATGCAGTATCGTCAATGTGGTTGCTGATCCTAACCGCCTTGTTCGTTGAGTTAGTGGTCTCAGTGTGCAGTCTTAATTGCCAGACCGCTCTCAGTGCTGTACGCCAAAGAGACAGGCCTTTCCTGCCAGCTCATCACATCCTTCCGCCATTAAAAAAGCATGGCATTGGAGGTTCCACCGAACACACATGCATAGGAAAATATCCAGGAAGGAGAAGCAAAAGTCGTCAACTGATGTGATTCATGCGTTAGACCTCCGCGTCTGCCTGCCTCTCCAGGCTCCAATTTGCTAAGAAACACTTCCGCTCTCCTTCACACTAAAATCAGACCAATCAAAGCTTGTTTTATAATCAGACTCCTTCAGATTGACAGGCTTTGCCTTGCAATGTTGTGCTCTGAAAGGACTAATGTATTCCTTTAATGAGCCTTGACTAGCGTGCTCCCGTACTCCCAGGTGCTTACAGAGCACTTCGCTTGGATTGGACTGCTTGTTTAGCTACTCAGTTTTCTGCCCCCTGGGGTGACTGCCACGAGCCAGGGAATGGTGCCAGACCTCCGCCAGGTAGTCCTCGGAGAGAAGAGATTGAGACTTGGCGTCTGAGCCTTTCTGATAAAAAGGGGTTGGGGGAGGCTGGTATAATCTCTGAACTTATACATGAATACATTTCTGAAAAATA
Organism: Enteromius thamalakanensis; assembly: GCA_032357475.1. NCBI lineage: Eukaryota > Metazoa > Chordata > Actinopteri > Cypriniformes > Cyprinidae > Enteromius > Enteromius thamalakanensis. The sequence goes on from JAUCMT010000026.1 coordinate 15,799,868, forward strand.
CATTACTTAAACATAATGAATAGTCTAGTCAAAGGGGGTCTCACCCAGGGAGTATTTCAATGTAGAACCGCCACTGCAGATAACTTCCTTTAATCCAGTGCTTTAAAGACTACACAAATCCCTACAGCCTCATCCAATTCTTTTGGATCAAAGCGCTTAAGGACCAGCAGTCCACCATCTTACAATTTAAGCATTTTCTCCATCACCCTCACTTTGTGTTAAATAAGGCATTTTTATTTGTTTTATATTATATTTTATGATTGTATTTTTATCAGAGTTGTGGCCTAGTGGTTATTGCGTGTGTTTAAACTACTATTTCAGTAGTTGTTGCCAATGCAAGTTATATTTCACAATGTTTAATAACCATAAGTAGAAATGCATTTTCTGCTGAGCACAACTTTTAAAGTGAAACGATCATGCAAATGAATAATTTTACTAACTCTTTCTCTGCCAGTGTTTTTATTTATTTTATGAGTTGCCAGCCACTGAAAGCATTTATCATTTTCACAAAATGCTCATGGACCTCACAATATTTTGTGTTATGAATCTCTGAACATTCAGTTTGTCAAAAGAAAGAGCACACCCCCTCTGCTTTTAAACACAACGCATTTTATTCTAGTTTCATGCATTATAGCAACAGTTGATGGGTAACGTGGCTAACTTTAATTAAAAAGCTGAGAATATAATGTTTTAGTCAAGTATTAGGTCTGGATCAGATTCAAAACAATGATAAAAACACAGATAGAGGGGATTGCTTTAGGTAGTTTGAATTTAAATGATGTTTAAAATTTAAGCTTCTTTAGCGATCAATGCTTTGCCTGTGTTTGATCCGGATGTTCAGAACTCAGGCGACGCGGACTAGCGCCCCCTTCCATATAACAGTCAAATTGCAGAAAATACTATCCATGGAGGAGAAAGAGTTAATATAAAATATAATACATAAAATAACCCATAGTAGTATTCTTTCAGTATTTTATTATATTAGTATATTATATTATTATAACCACTACTGGTACAGATTTTTTTTTCTTCGCGTATATAAGTATATATACGCCTACTAACTACATCAATATATATATAAACCTACTAACAAAAAAAATATTTTTGTAGTTTTGTAGTTTTGGCACCAGATATCTATGCTGGAAAACAGTATTATTACATTTTTGTGAGGTCAAATAAATATCTGCTCCTGTAATTTAGCGGTCTACTCTTTTGTTTCATATTTTCCCCACACTGTATTGAATGGCATTGAGAATTCCTGCATTTGACATCAACATTACTTCCCTACCTCCCTTTCACCCCTCTCTTTACCTGCTAATCGGACCCCTTTCAGTCTGATGCGTGCCTCTGGGTCACTGCGTATTCAAATGTGCTGTCAGCATAAATCTTTCTGGAGCGGGAGCACAGATGCCATTGAATTTCTATTGAGAGTGTTGATTGTAAGTGAGCCAAGTGTCCACGGGGGATGACTCGCAGATGCATGCATGCTTTCTCTCTGCCACCATCCATCTTAGCACCTGCAAGTTTCCATCCCATAATATTAGTGTTAAGCCAATCGGGTGATGTCCACACATGATATTCAGGTTCAACTTATCTTGCGAACAATTGAGCTCTTTGAAAGATGGAGGCATAGTCGTGTAAGACCAGATTGGGCAGCTTTAATTGGCTTCCGGCAGCTTGATTACCTGTCGCATCTTAATTAACCTGCCAGCTGGACTGGGCAGATGTAATCGCTCACAGATGTTGTACGAGCCCCAGTTGACACCAAAAACTGTCCCTACCTCGAAAGAAGAACAAACATATGGTGAAGAGCTTCGATTATATGAAGATAGGCGTTGTCAGTACAAGCCTACTATTGACAATCTGCAGCGGAGCAGGGACTCGTTTCAAGGCTATAAAAAGATGTAATTATTCAGGCATGATCCTGTTTCAGGGCTTTTGATGTTTTGGCAAGTCTGACACATCAGAGGCCGTGGAGGAGGTGTTGTCAGTGCCACAAAACAGCCATGTTGTTGATGTTCTTGAAAACAAACTTGACTGAAACATGCAGTCTGAGTAAAAGCAGAAATGCTTTCCTGTGTTTCTTGGTGTTTGGAAGCTGTAACTCACACAGGACGTTTTGAAGAGCCGAACATAAAGCAGAGTCCGGCGTTTGAGTCCTCGGTGTGGGATGCATTTTAATATGCTGTGGTGCCAAATTACAAAGGATGAGCCATACTGCGATGATTTATTTCTGGTAGTTCAAAGCTACCAGGTCCAAAAAAGGGGGACGTTATAAAACATATTTTACTATTGGGCATGGCTTTCCCATCATCCTCCAGGTTTTTCAATAATCTTACTGTCAGGTGCTTCTTTCCCATAGGGAGGCCAAAGCTTTACTTTGTCTCAGCCAATTTTTTAAAGATCATACATGACTGAAAAGCAGTAGGAGCTCCTCCGAGAGCCTGTTAGCAAAGACCACTGGTCATGGTCCAGAGCTTTAGAGAAGTCCTTATGCTAAACCTCAGAAGAGCCCAGCCAATTACAGCGATCCCGTCCGGACATCAGGGGGTCGTACCTTTAGGTTGTCAAAGTGTATTAGCAGAACTATATCTGCATTTCTTTACCATTTTTGAAGCTTGTAAGTCTTTAACTAACAGAAGAAGCTGACTGCTTTTCTCATATCAGGTTTTTTCAGATTTTCCAGTCATTCTGCTTTCAGATTGGTCTTTTGTTCAGCATTTGCGCAGCAGTCTTCAATGACTCGTCTCTGGCAGAGCTCAAGAGCATATAATGAGGTTACCCTAAACATAATGGAGCAATATGATCTGGGCAAACTGTATTGTTTCGTTGGTTTATCAGGGTGGAATTTCTGGTGAGTTTTGCAGTTCTGAGTCTGAGAAAAGGAGTTGATTGGCAAATTGCTGATCTGGTGTGGCTGGGCTTGTTTCCTCTCATAAAGAGCAGTAATGAAAGTCATACCTAGCCCTAGTGTTTAATTGGCAGAGACCGAAGTGTCCCATTACACGGGTACACATAGCGTGCACAATTGCAAATCCTCCGTCTTATTGTAATCACTAATCTTTGGTTCTAATTTGGCAGCAGCAAGCTTAGTGAGGATAACTGTTGATGAACTGGTATTTCGGACCGAAAGCTGAACATAACCCGCAGCCACTTAGTCGAGTTAAAGGGGGATCTTATAAACAATAACTAAACAAAGGAACACGATATTTGAGAACTGAAGGACGTTTGCTAAACTTTTCCCTACAAAACATCTCAGTGAGTGATTTGGAAAGAGTGTGTGCTTGTAATCTAAAATACTAACAAGAAATTGTTGGATTTAATTACCCGCTGGGTAAATATATATAGCCTAACATTCGAGTAAAATATATCGATTTCACAAAACGACAAAGACATATACAGTATGTGTTATTTATTAAATATATATTTCTAATATGTTTCAACCTTTTTATATAATAAATCATTAGTGCATATGTACTTACGATACTAAAATATCAGAACGGTTGTGTATGTATGTGTCACTGTTCTGATATTATAGCAAAGAAAATTTGATTATATATATATATATATATATATACATGTGTCGACAACTCATATATTTATTTATATTATAAATGCCAGTAACACTTTGTAATAACTTCACACTATGAGTGATTATTATGCATTAGTAAGCATTTATTTCATCCTTTATAAACCATTGTTTTTGAGCATATAAAATGTTTAATAATTGTATTTTCATATTTTTTATTTAACTGTTGTTTTTAATTATTATGTTATTTACAAACCAGTTATTTAGGAGTTGTCAGTGTTTAATAAGACCATTTAGAGAGTCTAAGTAAATGATTAATAAATTATTTTAATTTAAATTAATAAATTTACTTATTGTTTAGACACATGATAATAGGTGCTTTATGCTTTATTAACACATGTTCCTGCTGTAATTCATGATAAAGTCAGGTATTTACAAAGCATTTAGTAGTTGACAGTAGCTGTTTTTCTGAGCTCATCTAAAGTGAAGACTATTTAAACCTTGTAAAGCATTTATAAAGCAGATGTAAAGGCTCATTTATATTTTAAACAGAAGAGTCAAACACACAACACAGAGGGATACAGGACACGGAAATATTTTTTCAAGATGTAAAATATTTAATCGTACAACTGTACACTTGATAAATGAAAAAAAAAAAATTAAAGTGTACAGTTTTATATTTTTTTGCATTTTGAAATAAATAGTACTGTATCCCTTCTGTGTTTATTTGTTTCGTTTGGAAGATAACTGACCATTTTAAATCTCCTTTGTACATTTATGTATGCTTATAAATCAAGAACAAGGCATGTATAGCTGTATTTATAAACTGCTTACTAATGATTATTAATGTTGGAACAATGCTTTATAAAGAATGAACTGACTATTTACTAATGTTTAACTAATGATTCATAGTGTGTAGTTATTATAAAGTGTTACCAATTTATTTTTTAATCTTTCCAATGTCAGTCTGAGTAGAATTATTTTTTTTTCTTATTTTAAGGATGTGTCATAACATAGTGTCTGCATTGTTCTTTTTTTTCTTGTATGCGTCAGTCACATAGTGTTCAGCATAGCATATAAATGTGTAAATCACGCAGTAGTGCTTTTTCTATTTATGTTGTCTGAAGGATGATGAGAAGAGATAATGTTTTGTTTTTCAGTCCTCTCAATAGCAGTTTCTCTTATGTCTCATGCTTTCTCTTATTTCATTACTATGGCAACTAGTATTGATAAATGGGATATTGACCACACTATCTGTAGAAATGCATTCGATTTTGTCTCTTGCATGATGACAGTGTGGTCAGTCAGTCCTAACAATCTAATTTGATCAGATTTACATGCACTGTGAACAAACAACAAACAAGATTATTTCAATAGATGTCCATTTTAATGAATTTACATGCAGGAGGCATTAGCATGAGTTCCTCTCTGTGGGCGGTTGACAGGTTTATTTTAGAGTCAGTGAGGACACATTAATGTAGCTCAGGCTGCTCTCAAGGACCTTACAGAAGACTGCTCTTCCTGTGTCTGATTCACATCAGCCTTTTAAATGCATAAGGACATAATAATGTACCTCCTGCACAAAGGCTTCAGCAGCCACACTGAATTACACATATGAGAGAAGGTCTGGTTACATGTTCCGACTTTATCCAGGGATTCTCACTTCCCGTTAGAGAGTGTCAGATACGATACACCTGTCTCCATGAGGGGTCTAACCCCAGCAATCATCACCAGGCTCGTTGGCTGACGCATGCTGGCACCAGTGATGGAACGACTTTCCATGTAAATCTGACAGCTGAGTGACCCCCTTTCTGCATTACCATTAAAGGTGCCATAGAATCCAAAACTATTTTTACCTTGGTATAGTTAAATAATAACAGATCTGTACATGGAACTGACATACCCTGAGTCTCAAACACCAATGTTTCCTCCTCCTTGTGTAAATCTCATGAATAATAAAAGACACTGAAAAACAGGCAGATCTGAACACAACACTGATTGTGACATCACATTCAGGATAACTGCATCACAAACATAACGTATATCCGCCCATGTTCTAGACCAGCCGCCAGTCAAACCTGCACTGCCCAATCATTAAAAGTCCTGCAGGTATCATTAAGAAACAAGCAGGACAATAGTGAAAATGGCAGATCATGGAAATAAAGGTTATTTTCCAGGCAGTGCAGTGCTGTCTGCATTCAGAAATGCACAGAAAGAAAAAAACCTGATCTAATAACATAATGCATGCCACTCAAAGGACATGGATAGCTTGCTAGCAGTTGCCTGCTATATTACAGTACATAAGATTTCATTTCTCACATAAACAGAGTAGGGAGAGATGACTGAGGATGATGGCGAATGATTTATAGATCCTGAGCACCACTGACAAGCATTTGATCTTGTAAAATGTGTGGTAATTACTGACGCTCATTAGTATAAACAGAGTACGTGCGGCTCCCTGATGGAGCATTTTATATACAGTATAATTACCTAAGGCTATATAACGGCAAGAGAAAGTACTGAAATATATATTTTTCTTTGTGTGTTTCTTTCCTGCTGTGTGAGCTATTGAAATTAGCTGCACTGTAAAACAGCCAATCAGAACACAGCTCAACATCGAGCCTCACCGTGAAACAGCCAATCAAAGCAGAGCTTAACATTGAGCCTCACAGTGAAACAGCCAATCAAAGCAGAGCTTAACATTCCAAAGACCCTTCCAAAACAGACCATTTAATTCTGAGGACAAATCCTATGGTTTTCAAAAGGTTTCCAGATGTTTCTGGAGATTTTTTGCCCTTACTTAAAGGCAGGGTATACGCGATTTCTGGAAGGCAATATTTGAAATCACCAAAACAAGCATGCCCCTATTTTGATAGCTCTGCTCCACAGATGTAGCCTAAGAAACCCAGGTTAGTTCGATTAGTTCTGTGAAATAAAGCAGAACCAAAGTTACACCTTGTCTACACGGGACATGAGCAGAGAGACAAATTACTATAGAAGTCATTATAATCCGGTTCTGTCTACACAGGACGTGAGCAGTGCAACAAATCTCAGACAGAAATCTGCCGCGTTCTATTTATGACACGTTGACACAAATGTTCAAATGATTTTCAATTGTCTCTCTATTGTGACCAGACACTTTAGCACACTTTAGCTGTCGCGGCGAAGTGTAAACAAATTTAAATTTAGAAATGAGGACAATAGAAGCAAACAAAAGCAAAAAAAAAAGTGTGAAAGTACTATGTACGACAAGACTTTGTTAGCCTTCAGTTCATATACAGTGATAGAGCTTTAGCACTAATCAAAGAGCCAGCTTTACAGATACTTTTATTTTTTGTTTGCTTTCTTTGTTGATCTCTCATATAGATTAATTAATTTATTAATTTATGAGTATTTTCCTATGCTTGCTTATTTATTTTTTTGTTATTTAAGTTGGTTTTAATATCTTAAAATAATTAATTATAGTATTTTCCTATGTTGTTGTATTTATTTCTTTATTACATGTACAATTTATTAATCCTATTAATCTACATTTTTATTTATTGTTTATTTATATGTATTTTATGTATTTATTAATTCTATATTTATTTATTTATTATAAAAGTATTCACCCTAAATGTTTATTAATTCTTAACTTATTTATTCTACATTTATTTCTTCAAAACATGCATTTATTTATCTGACTTCTAAAATGTATTGTCAGTTGATTTTTATTTTTTTTATATTTATTAATCTATATTATCTATGATTAACTATGATGCCTTTTTTTCATAATTCTCAAACACATTAGCAGGGCACATGTAGTTTTGCTGACCAGTGCAATGTTTTTCGGGTTGAATGTGGATTTGTGTTGAAATGGATCTGTAATATAGCTAACATTCTGGCTGTCTGAGTTTAATTTGGCTCCCGCTGTGCCCAGACAGCTACGACAGGATGTTTCCAGAGGCATGGCATGCTCACTGGGCTCTTTACCTCACAGCTGTGGCCTATACACCCCAGGCTCTCAAATAACAGCACCTGTCCTTTTTGTGTCCACTATGGACTCTCCTGGGAAATGCGGGAGAGAGGCACGATTTCTCTGAATACACAGGTCAAACGTCTGACAACAGCATGAACTCCATGTTTATTACTTTCGGACTAAACTGAGGACACGAAAACACAGGGGGGAATGGTTGTGGATTAATAACACCTCAAGCTCTGTTGCTGTGGGACCCAGCTTCAGTCACTTTGAAAATGGCTGAGGTTTAATTATGTGCACAGTCCATGTGTGACGCATTTTCACGTCTCTTGACGTCAACTGTGAAATTACAGTGCAGCACCTCTTATATTTCATCCATTCATCCGGGCAAATAGGATCATTTGCGGTGGTTCAGAAAATGGGACACTCCAGACTGTCATTCTTGTACTTGGGCTGCATTTAGTACTCTCTTGCAGTAATTTGTACATTTTATTGCTTTCCAAACATTTATGGGAATATCTGCATAATCTCACTTCTGCAATCCATGATTCATGCTCCCTTCTTGTACCGTGTGAAAATTGTTAAAACTGAGCAGAACACCCAACAGGCATTGCAAGGATAAAAACTAATTTAAATCACATATCCTTCTGGGAAAGCTGTTTTTCCTCTGTATGGGACATGTCTTTTTTTTTTTTTTTAATTTCAAGGGTTTGCTGTAATAACTTCCTCTTGTTTTCTGAAGAGGCATCAGGACTGAGTGCATTTTGAAAAAAAAAATAATAATAATAATTTAGTTAATTATATAAATGTATTAAATATATGCATGCACATGTCTTTACAATAAATATTGGTGTATATATCTAATGGAAAATTGTATATCTTGATTTTTTTTTCTTAAGCACTCCACAATGATAGATAAATTATTTCTTACTATTCTTTTTTATGTACAGTATTATAAATCACAAATATGCCTTTTACAAGATTTTTGAGTTGCCAATGTTTTGTGCCAAAATCATAAATGAACAGACAATTAAACCCAAACTGACTGAAAATAATAAATTTGCATTAATAATAATACTTATTATTATTATTATTAATATTATTATTATTATTATTAAAAAGGAAACAAAAAATAGATAAGGAAATAAAAATAGCTGAATAATGCATAAAATGATTAAAAATAAAGCTTAAAGTCCTCTTGAAATGAGTTTCTGTAAAAAAGAAAAAAAAAGTTTCTAAAGTCTACTGAATTTGTCTAAAATTATGATCTGTCCACACAATGACTATGGGAATTTTGGGTAAAGACCACCTTAATAAGATAATAAATGGATTGTTAATGTCTGCATCAAAACGTTTCCAGGAGTGGTTCAGCAGATAAAATGAAGTGCACAGTATGACATTTTTAGCAGTTATCTCCTGGATTACATCGAATCCCTTTCCACAACAGCTGAATCAGTGATCACAGGACCAAAATAAATGCTGTTTCCATGAATGTCTTGCATTTAAAACTGAGCAACTAAGAGAACTTGTTACTATGTTCAAGTAATAAACACTGTCAAGATCCAGAAAAGTATAAAATATATCTGCTGTTGTAATTCTTTGGCAGTCAATAGGACAGTCTCCCTGCCTCCCTGTTTTCATCCAAAATATCTTAAATTGTGTTCTGAAGACGAATATAGTTTTTACAGGTTTGGAACAACATGGGGGTAAGTGGTTAATGAGGAAATATTCATTTTGGGGTGTAGTAAAGCAACTAAAAATTATTCTTTTTAAAACAAATGGCAGAAATCAAGACAATTTCTGAAAAATTTGCATAGTTCCCTGTCGACACTTCACTCATACTGCGTCTGCCTGCCTCAGTCCGAGCCCTTCCCAAGCGGGGCGGAGGGGCCCAGTGCTTTGAGGTTGATGAGCTCATGCTGGCGCATCCCTAGAGAGCAGCTTCACCCGTTCTTTTCTTAAATGAAGAAAAGCGAGCGGGATCTCTGGCTCAACCTGACAGAGATAAAGGAGGCAGATAAAGTCCAGTTTCTCGATGCACCCCTCTCACCGAGCTGACTTTTCGACCCCTCTGTCGAAGGCTTTGCTGAGTGCTTCATAGAGGCACAGAAGGCATCCCAGGCAATGCGACACTTCCTGTCCAAGCGCTCCACTGCACTGCTGGCTGCCCTAGAAAGTTGCCACAGCAGGCGAAGCAGGTGCCCGCGCTGCCGCAGCCCCAGCAGCTGAATCAAGAGTCACGGACGCCAGACCAACCCCTCAAGCTGCTCCGTTTTTGTCCTCTACCTCGCAATGCTCTGGGTATGACCCAATATAATTGCTGCTAACACTGGGTCCGCATGCTGTTATACTGTAGTGCACCCACAAAATCACAAAAAGACCTAACCTCAAAAGCATTCTCACATGAGTTACATGTCCCTAAACAGCGACAAAGCACTCAATATAATAAAGCCCTTATCCCTTGGGCAGAATGCCTGGCAAGCCATTGGGTTTTGGGGATAATAAAACACTGTTACACCCATCGGTTTGCGAGGCGACCGCTGCTCTTAAAGGGGGCGATACAAATGGTCTCCCCGGCAGAAAGAGAACCGGTACTTTTTAGTCAACAGGCAAGACGGCGGTCTGAGACCTATACTTGATTTGAGACCTGACAAAACGGCTGTTCAGAATGCTCACATTAAAAGCCATCCTCTCGCAAATTCAGCCAGAAGACTGGCTGTTTTCACTGCACCTGAAAGATGCGTACTTCCATGTACAAATAACCCCTCATCAGAGGCCATTCTTAAGATTCGCCTTCGTGGGGACGGCATATAAATACAGCTCAGAGTAGAGCGAGCCTGCGTTGTAGCTCTCCGCTTATGGAAAGGCAGCCAGTGGCTGCAGAGAGGTGTTCCCCTTCAGATAGTCTGCAGGACAAAAGTGATTGTGATTGGTCCCAATTGAACAAAGGAGGACTCAAAGGGACCGCTGGGTCCAAACACCAAAACCTCTGTTTTCTTATCATTTAAAAAGTTTGAAGCCAACCAAGCTTTTATATAATCTAGGCTTGTCAAAAGATGTTTTATGGAGATACCATCCTTCTGCTTCAGTGGGAAAAGATTTGACAGTCGTAAACGTAAGCAAGGCAAAGAAGCAGAAGTAACCTTTGCGGCCATTGATTGGCGCAGCACAGCGACCAACCGATTGGTTTATCCAGATAGCACTGCACTAACCAATGGCTGTGCAGTTTTCACTACATGATTAAAAAAGCCTTCATTTAGGAGGAAAAAATGGAAGGAATTTTTTTCCCATAGCGTCTTAGCAGACGCAGTACTCGTTCCCATGTCTCAGGGTAGAGACCTGCACTTCCACGGGACCCAACGCACTTGTTCATGTCCATGTTAATCATTTTATTTAATTATACTCAAATAAAATGGAACATATTAGTTTTTTTTCCATTTCTTTTTATTTATATTTAAAAGGGAAGCAAGTGAAACGAATAATAGAGTAGTGGGTAGAAGCGTAGAAGCAGCAAAAATAAAACTATTTTTATGTTAACCTGCGGGCTTTTGCGAGTGGGAGCGGGACAAAACTTGAATACTGCAGTCGTGAGTGGGAGAAAATAATATATATATATTTGCGGGAGCGGGACATAATCTTGCAGACAGGAAGCGGGACTGAAAGACTAGCGCAGGTCTCCATCTCAGGGAACCTGGGTTACGGAAGTAACCTATTCGTTTATCTTGCTGTAAAAGTGACTGTGAAATAAAAAATAAAAGTACAAACATTTAAATATTTCAGAATTGTTTTGGACCTCAAGAGCATATCAGATTAGCCCTGTTTGAAAACTGTTTTTTGAACTAGAACAAGTGGTATAACTACATTATCACATTAAAAACACATCCCCTTGAATTCCCTTGAATTAAGCTCTTATTTAAATGCCTTGTATACTTTAGAGATAACTGGAAATTGAATGAGTAAACAGTCGACTCCCATAGGCGACTCCTGGTAGCATTCCTGAGGAGGGACCAGTGCAGTCTGAATGCTCATATAGTGATTGTTTTCTTTGAGTAAAGACTCTCCCGTCTGCCCATATCCTGTGTTACCAAACACGAGGCTAGATTAGATAGAACAAACACACATTTGGCTCCTCTGTTTCCGGAAACAAATCTGTGCTGCCCAGATCACTGTGTTCAGGACCCCAGTATATGTATTTTGAAGTCTAACAATTTGTCTGAGTTTAGTGACCCTGAATCATTTATGAATTTTTGTGGATGATATCCTCAGCCATTCAAGTTTCTCATGCTGTCATATATTTATTTTTGTCATATGTCAGCAGGTTAATGCTAGTTCAGAGTTTAACAGTGCAGCTAAATTGCAATTTCCTACTCAAAGATGTTCTCATAGATGTCCCTTCAGGGTCTTTCTGGAGTTTTTTAATTGCGATTCTTCTGTGTAATGTTACACTGTTGTGAAAGTTATTCCATCAATCAGAATATTGCCCATAGAAACGCTAGTCACATGTGCATTTCATTTAACCATGAATGTTGTTTTTGTCGTGATCATGATCAAGTAAACGTGCAATCATTTCAACAACATAATTTTTGGCGATGTAATAACTGTGTGGAATTAGTGAAATAAACAACTGGAAGAATAGGTTTTTCTATGTGTGTGTTCCATGCGCTGTGCTTCACTCATGTCTTTCCCCAGGCGCATGAATGTGTGAGGGTGAGGGAGTGTGTTACTCACCCATCTGTGAATTGGTGTAAAGCATGTTTTCATCAGATTTTGAAGCTAAATGCAGGTGACATTGGCCTCGAGCAGCCTCCACCCTGTGTTATATTCCATTAGTGTGGCCTGCCTGCTGTTTAGGTCATTTAGGGTGAACTGTAATCTTGAAACATAAATGCTAATGTTGTTGTATCTCCATTGTAAGAAATTTGAGTTGTTAGTATCGAGATTAATTAATTAGGGCAAAAATAGATTAACCCGTTTAGAGATCAATTGAAATATATTTTCATGTGGTTAGTACTGCAAAGAATAGATAGATTATAGAACTCAGTTTTTATTAATTCTCAGATATTGTATTTTTCATTGTTTATTCCAAATAATCTCAACCAAACTGCAGTTGGCTTATGACTAGGCTAAAAAAAAAACACATGTTAACTAACATGATAAAACACAATAAAAACATGATTTTTTTTTTATATTTAAAAAAACTTTTTATTTTTGGTAAATAAGCTCTTCATATATTCTATCAATGTTTAATTAATATAAATCTTGCTGAACATATCCAGATATCTATTTTCACTGTCTATTTTAAGCTAATTTTCAATTAAATTCCCATTACCATAATGCTTTCAAATTTATTACACACAAAAATACTGTAATATAATTTATTTTAAAAAATGTCTCCAAGATTTCCAAATACTTTTTTGCTTTACATAACAATAAGTTTTTTTTTTTTCATTTTCTTATGATTTTTTTGTAGTAAAATATAACCAGCACGTTTCTCTGTATTATATTTAGTTGGTCTTTACAAAAAGGCATAATGCATGAGTTATTTTATTATCGATATTTAAAGATATCGTTTAATAAAGTGGCTATTCCATTCCCCATGTAGTAAAGCGACATCATTTGCAGTCAGTGTGTGTGATATGCAGACTCTCCCGAGAGAAATGGAGTTGAATTTAGTGTTTCATAATTCATCCCTTTCCATCCGACATTTTCTGTGTCCTTGTCTTCGGCACTGATTTCATAAATTGCGTAAGATGCCTACAAAATACAATAGATGAAATATAAACTGTGAAATAGACAGCACAGTACAAAGCATATTAAGCACATGGATTGGAAATGATTCATTACAGCTAATTGACGTTTATTTAATATTATGATTCCTGCTTATGTTAAGCCAATTTTCACAAATGAAAATCCCTGTTTACTTTCTGTGTTGCTCAGATCCTGTGTTTTTTTTTTTCTTTTTTTCTTTGAATGCTAAATCTTATAGGTAGAGTTTTTGAGCTTCAGGTTCAGGAAAAACTGATTTCTACTATGCTCTTCTTACCGTTTTATTTTCTTGATGATTAGTAATGTGGTATTTGAATACTCTTTGTTCTTAACATGAAACTATGAACGTTTTGATTCCTTTTTTTTCCCTTATCCTTCTTAGTGGAAAATTTTTCCAATCTCATCATAAGTGCATTCCTCACCTGGCAGAGCTCTCATCTTGCCTGCCGTATCTCCTTAAATACAGATGCGTGCTATTTATTCAAGGCAATGACGCAGGCCAGTGTTGAAAATCTTGGATAAAGCAGAACATACGGTGAACACACATTCATGTGGGCAGAGGAAAGAACGCTTATCTCCTGTTTGTCAAGTGCTTTTGTATGTTAGCCCACCTGTTTCACCAGCCCTCCGTTTCAGTTCCTCACTTTCCCTCTGATTACAAACCATGCTACGTGTTGAGAGGATCATCTTTCAGCTCGAACACTGAACATGTTCTTTTTGGAGTTAGAACCGAATAAATGAAACACCTCATTCATGTGAACGCATTCTCTTCACTGTTCAAAGCTGGGCACCGAAATTATATTGATGTTCCAAAGGCAGTTTTTTTCCCTGTTTCAGTCTGTCATACAAATGTTTCACTGTTTGTTTTCTATTCAAGTCTTGTAAAGAGAGTGCACAGTGCTCTCTGGGATTGCCCCGTTTACTTAATGCTTTCCAAGATGGTGGACAACATATGTTTTCAATTCGATCCTCCACTGTGGCATGTCAGAGGAAACATCTGCTGGACCAATGCTTCCTTGGTAGAACTTTTTCTGTAGTCTTTACTCACAGCATGATCCCCTTTAGTTCTTATAAATATCTGATGATATGCAGTCCAGATATTTACTTTTGTAAATTTACACCAGCAGGTATAGGAATTCTGCAATGAAGCAGCTATATCATTTTATTTTATTGTTGCTATTATTAAAAAGTAAATCTTTAGGGTACATATTCATATAAAATAATTTATATTCTAGTGGTTTTTCTTCATCATCATAATTTTTTTTTTTTTTTTTTTAATCAAGATTAGAAATTTGGCATCTGGAATTATTACACTTGCTCACTTCTGGATCCTCTGCAGTGAATGGGTGCCATCAGAATAAGAATCCAAAAACTGATTTAAAAGATTGCGATAATCAGAAGACACCAGAGTATGGTTTCACTAAAGGAAGCATTATTGTGAATTATGGGAAGAAGTGACCTTTGAAACAATGGATTTGTTTCTTATAAACACAGAGTTTATGCTGTTAATTGATGGACTGGAGTTGTATAGATTATTGTAATGAATTCAGTACATTTCGACGGCACCCATTCACTGCAGAGGATCCACTGTTGAGCAAGTGATGTAATGCTAAATTGCTCTAAATCTGTTCCGATAAAGAAACAAAACCATCTATGTCTTGAACAGCCTGAGTTTGAGTAAATCGTCAGCAAAATTTAATTTTCAGTAACATGGCTAATGCCATTTAATATAAATCTATACACTGTTTTCTTTTTTAATAGGCAAACAGATATTTTATTTGTTGAAATGTAACATTGCAGCTGTTCTCTTACTCTGCGTCACAGAGCAATGGTCATCTAGATGGATTAGCTTTGGCTTTTAGAGAGGAAAGGCCTTCTTGTTCCTAAAGTATTGTGTGTCACGTGTTCCTATGCTACCTTTATTAAAATGCACTTGACTGAGGGCAGTTAAAGGGCATGTTTGATGCTGAACTTGACTTTGTGAGATGAGATCATTTGGTTGCCCCTGGATTTCAAGTAGACTGACTTCAGTCCTCTTCAATGTGAATAGTGGAACCTTTGATGTGCTTTTATGTTCTGACCAATGTCTCATCCCCACCTATGCCTTTTAATGAAACACACATTAACATGCAAACAGGACACTTGGAATAATCTTCTATAATTGCAGAATACGATTCACATGATTGCAACACTCCCCACATTTTATGAAATAAATGCACCTCAAAAGAACAAAAGACGAATTACATTCATACAGAAAAGAACATCTGTTGAAGTTAGGTGCAGCCTATGCACTATACAACTATTCTGATAGCAACTTTAAAAGAAAATTTACTTTCACACAAAGTACAACATTAAATACCAGATCAAAAAACTACAAATATGTGTGTATGAAACGTATGAAACCGTCTTGCAATGAGTGTTTTGTTTTCACTAAAACACAAATTATCACAAAACAACAGAACAAAACACATCAGGAAACATTATGAGCAACAGTAATTGGCACACATTCATTAAAATAAATGACATTCAAGGAGAAGCATATTGAGTTGAGTCTGATGTTGAAAACCGGATGAAATTATATAACATGTATGACTGGCATTTGTTTACATGCTGTGAAGTGCAGTGATTTGCAATATTAATAATGATTTTTTCTGAACCCAGGATGAGTTATGTTACTGTCAAGGGTGGAAGAAATGCACACGCATCATGTCTGCATTACAAAGCCATATTGTATGCACACCCCTATAAAATATTCAAATGTGATTAAAGCTAAGAATATATTATTTACATAATTAATACAAGCACATTCTTGCATTTGTAGCATTGTCAACAATTCTGTTTGCATGGTTTAAATATGCATATGGACAAAAGCAGAAATTAATCAAATAGTTCACCCTAAAATGTGCAGGATTTTTCACATGCATTATTGGCTTCCTTAACAGAACCAAAAATAATAATAATTTAACCCGTTTCAGTCTATTTGTCATGTAAAGTGAACAGATTGAAATTTAAATATTGTATGGCTTTTGAAAACTTAGAATATATAGTAAATGAGTCAGATATGGGTTACATTTATGATCTAGGATCATCATGAAGTAAATAAAGACATCTTTTCGTATTTTTGTATCTCTTTAAGCATTATGAAAACGTATTAGTTTTAACGCTGTAACATAAACACTGGGTACATTATTAAAATCATATGGAATGTAATTGAATTTAGGTATAGTGGGTGAAAGAAATCCCAGCCTTTGACACGAGCGCAAGACAAGAAAGCATTACAAGAAATATGAAGTCAAAAACACTGAAAATGCTGAAAATGTGTAGTATAAATTTAATTGTGAAAAAATAAGCATAAAAGTACATCTTAAATAAAGTAGTGAGCTTGTTTTCATACTGTAAGGCTTCATACTAAACCTAGAAATGTTACAGAAATGATGGTCCAATCTCCAGTGTCATTTTTTAGGGGTCCCTAAAGCATGTGTTTATGAATTATTATATCTGTAATTTGAGTCAAATAACGGATCTACTTTAAATCCTTCCAATAAATAGCTTTAGCAACCAAAATTGAGTATAATAAAAATACAAAATTTTCAATTTAGTTCTTGTCCGATTAAAAATACGGCACTCGGTCTTTACAGTTAAAATAACAGAATTACATAGTATAATTTTTACTAAATGATTATTGGAAAAAGAAAAGCGGCACTGGCTTTTGGGCACTTTTACATTTCTTACATCATATTGTTTTTGGTTTTTAAGTAAAAATATAAATTTCTAATTGATGATGACATTGTATTAAATATATAATTTTTTTTTTTTTTATGACAGGGACAAATATAAGACGAAGAAGTGCATTAAACATAAAATCTGAAAAAAGAGCCGACTGTTTACTTTCAAAATAAAATACTACAAAGTACAAAGACAGGGCCAGTAATACTTATATTTGTCCATTTAACATGAAATGAAGGTAGCAGAATGTTTTTCAGTGTAAATTCTAGGAGAAATGCCTTTTCTCCACCCATCAGAGAGAATGAGCAGTGAATTATGGGTAAAGCGGTCCAATTGAGCCATGTGACAGCTGTTGCTATAGTTTTTTTTTAAGCGGCATACTGTCATGTTTAGTGGCATCAGGCAAAGGGATTCTCTGGCTTTAAGGTGCTGTTGTCAATGTCATGGCAGTTTTTGCCATTCCAGTGTTCTGTGTGTCCGTCGATGCTGTAGCAGCCCTGGACCTCTGTAATGGAGGACGCTGTGTACGACGCAGACCTCAGAGCGTCAGACTGTATGATGGCACTTCCAAACTGTATGCGGTACTGATTCCAGTATCTTCTTAAAACCGCCTGGACCTGAGGAAGATATGGAGAGAGGATCTGTTCAGTCAACAGAAATCACGCAGCATAATTAATCCATTATTGTCTTGGTTTGAGCTTAAAAAAAAAAAGAAAAAAAAAAGATTCATGATTTAGACATATATCTCCCTTTTGGATAAGCTGTAAAGATCATAAATCATACAATTTATTTCATACAGTAGTAATAGTTCATTATGACAGTTATCACAACTTAAGCAACTTAAGCTATAATGATCACAACTTAACTATGGGGGTAGAAT
Source organism: Enteromius thamalakanensis (assembly GCA_032357475.1). NCBI lineage: Eukaryota > Metazoa > Chordata > Actinopteri > Cypriniformes > Cyprinidae > Enteromius > Enteromius thamalakanensis. Next base: position 15,817,727 of record JAUCMT010000026.1, read on the forward strand.
TGTTGCATATTTCTAAATAGATGTATTATGATCCACAAATAAATGTAAAGCCATTGACAAAAAAAAAGCATGTTCACAAATAAATCTTATCCACAAGTTCCACAAACATGAATGACATTCACAAATAAGTAAAATTACACTTGCGAATAAAAAACATACTCGCAAATATTTATTTTATTCTACAAACACAACTTTGCCTGACATTTAAATGCGAATTGCGTGCTGTGCATTTGTAGAACCTCCTTCGCCTCAGTCACATCAAACGTTCTGATTGTAAGACAAAACGTGATTGGTTGGAGAGAGAACGTGCAAAGATTGGTTAGCCCACGCTGCCGGTATCTGATTGGCTTAAGTGGAAGGTGGGTGGAGTCCACACGTTTGTGGATCAGTGTGCGTCTTGACGCTA
>JAUCMT010000026.1:15818232-15837732 GCA_032357475.1 Enteromius thamalakanensis
ACTTTGTAATAACTTCACACTATGAGTGATTATTATGCATTAGTAAGCATTTATTTCATCCTTTATAAACCATTGTTCCAACATTATTATGCATTAGTAAACAATTTCCAAGTGCATCTATGAATGCCTTGTTTTTGAGCATATTAAATGTTTAATAATTGTATTTTCATATTTTTTATTTAATTTGTTGTTTTTAATTATTATGTTATTTACAAACCAGTTATTTAGGAGTTGTCAGTGTTGAATAAGATCATTTAGAGAGTCTTAAGTAAATGATTAATAAATGTACTTATTGTTTAGACACATGATAAAAGGTGCTTTATGCTTTATTAACACATGTTCCTGCTGTAATTCATGATAAAGTCAGGTATTTACAAAGCATTTAGAAGTTGACAGTAGTTGTTTTTGTGAGCTCATCTAAAGTGAAGACTATTTAAACCTTGTAAAGCATTTAAACAGAAGAGTTAAACACACACAACACAGAGGGTTACAGGACACAGACATATTTTGTCAAGATGTAAAAAATGTAATCGTACAACTGTACACTAAGAAAGAAAGAAAGAAAAAAAAGTGTTCAGTTGTTTGTTTATTTGTTCTGTTAATAACTGACCATTTAAATCTCCTTTTTATAAGCATTTAAATATGTTCAAAATATCTACAAATATCTAGATATGTGTAGATTAGGCTTTAAAAATGAAAATTAAGAAATGCATTTATGTTGGATTTTAATAAAGTTTTAAAAACATATAAATAGATATAAAGTTGCATCACTGAACCATTCATTTTAACTAAAAGCAAAAAAAAAAAAAAGAAAGGAGGACGTGAGGAGCTTTCATGTTTTTTTAAAGTGCATCACTTCCTGCGAGTTGACATCATTTCTTCACACTGCTCTTTCTGCGTCTCTGTCTGCGTGCGGGATGGGGTCCTGTGGGAAGGTGTTGGACAGGTCAAGATGAGAAGCTCCGTTGGGACACCAGAGCTGATGAGAACCAGGTGGCTTCAGACAAACATTTTCATCCTGCATGTCAAGGCCACCAGGGCACTCACACTCAGGGCACAGGGTGCACATCTGGGAAATAAACTAGAGCAGGATGGGGCATTTTAAGTGTGTCTTATTTCTACATGAAGAAACGAGATGTCTTGTCCTAGATCTTAAATAAATGTGCATTTCAGGATATTTGTCCCTAGATCTCATTTGACATGAGCTGCATGAACCTTTAATGTCTGCTTAATGTCTAATCGTGCGGGGATTCTTGCCACATGCAGTTGTTGCAGATCTCTTGGCACGAAACAATACTGAAATAACTGCATGGAAGCTCACATTGTTTTTGCTTTCTCATTCTGGAGCCAAAAAAATAAATGTGCCTCTAAATCTGGGTAACATGGACCCCTAGAGCAGCAGTAAAGATGGAAAATAATGCTGTAGACTAATACCACAGCAGTTAATTAAGCAAATGTGCTTGTGCAATGCAGCCAAAGGCCTGCTGAAGCTCCATGTTTAATGTTATACAGACCCAGCGTGCCTCACAAAGCATGTTGAGAAAGGGCTTATTTGGTTTGGTAATTGTTGAATACATCTTTGCAGCATATTTGTGGCTCTCAAGCTGTCTTCTTTCTACTTATTCTTTTTTCCCCTCCCTCTGTCTACTTTTTTAAGCCGCATTTCTTTAAAATGCATGGCAAATTATGTCCGACTTGACATTGAAAACTGTCTCTCATGAATTTCATATTTTGTTGCAGATGCCTTTGGAAGCCAGACGATATATATATATTTTTTTTTCCCATCTTTTTTTGTTATAAGGCTTCAATCATTCATATCTAAGGACCTCTGAGAAAAGCATATCCTCAGAACCAGTGGGCTGGGGATACTGCAGCTTTCTGTCATGCCCTCAGAAGCGCACCGTGGATCACTTTTTTATATTAAATGTTTAAAGCAAGGCATGCTGATTGAATCAATATGAAATTGACCAGTCACAGATGGTGGAGCTGATATTAAACTGGGCAGAACCTCCCCTAATCCAGTATGTGTGTCCCTTTTCTTTTCCCTCATGAGAGTATAAAAGCATCTCCGCAGTAGATAAATCTGCAGCCAAAGGCAGGCCACTTTCATCTTGTTCCTCATTGCCAAAGTAATGTTTGGCATTGCAAAGCCACCGTGCAAATTGGTCTGCATAAGGTGCAACAGTGCCATGCTGCAGATACAAGACATCTCAAATCAACATCTTTAAGAGTAGTTCATTTGAGGATTTCCTATTGTACACTGTCAGTATATAATAGCAACTTATTTATTGAAATGGCACATGCAAGTCTATTAAGTTTGACATACCAGCTTCTATGAAAATCAGTGCCACAGCCAGTTATTGTACTTTAAAATGTGTGTTTTGTGTTGGAATGTGTTTTTTTTGACTGTACCTACTGCTAGTTTGGCATTCATCTAAAAAGCTTTGTGACCAGAGGAATGTTAAAACTGATTATCAACTTACGGTTTAAGACAGATCGTCTTCCATTGTCCGTTGCACTTATTCCTGTTCCGTGTCCTCAATCTGGCAACCCGCAAGAGCATATAGGCTAATCGGACTTGTTGTTCAGAAATTAACAACTGCAATTAAAAAAGTATTATCGCTTCAGATGTTGCGAACAATACCCAGAACCTTAACCCTCCCTTTTTAATATCCTTTGTCATAAAGTGGGCATTTTGATGGGCCCCAAGTTCAGCAGAACACATCACAGAAGGCTTTCAAAATCACACATAATAAAGACGCTGGAGTTGAGATGCAGCATTGCCAGAAGTGTTAGAAAAAGCTCTTTCCAGCCAGCCTGAACTGAACACACAGTTTCAGATGACATCTGACAAGAGCAACGCTATTTTAGGCGTCTGAGCCTTTTTTGGCCTTTGGAGCCCTGCTGAGCTCAGACTATGGCATTCTGTCAAGCGTTAGTATTATCATCTGCTCGGAGCCACAATCAGCAGTGTTAGCTTTCACAGCGAGACTGATCCCATCACACACAGTGTCATGTAGAAACGTGGATGCATAGGACATACGGCTGACAGATGTCTGGATTTCTATCAGGTGTTGGGTAGTAATGTGCAGAAATTAGGCTTAATACCCATGAACACTGAATTTTACTGACAGACACTGTATAATGTGTAATTGAAGTCACATGTTCCACAGTGTTCAGCAGAATTTGTTACATGGTCATCAGATACATAAGAAAGAGTTTGCGTGTTTATTTTTTACTAGTCGTCTTTAGTTGTATTAATATAGTAGAAGACTAAAACACCCTTATTATGGGTTATGAAAGTGTTTTGAGAGTCCCAAACTACAGGCTGACATACATGCAAGGTCAAAAAAACACTTTCAGTTCTTTATAGTATGCATTTGCGTTTACTTTATTTGTTCAATGACTCCCAAATGATTCGTTCAACAATTAATTTTTACAAACAGTCGATTTTTCGTTTAAAGCAGTGTTTGGCTCATTCTAATGCTCCAAAAGAGGCACCTAGTGGCAAACAAAGAATTTGCATTTTCATTCAGACCAAAAAAGACCAAGAAGTAGGCGGGCAATATGCTAACGTTTCATGATAACATTTGGGGCTCCTTTTGAGAGACAATAAGTTTATACACGGTGCACTTTCTGATTTAAATACAGTATGTATGCGTATATACAGTACATATATATATATATATATAATTAAACAAAAAAAATCTATATATAAATACATACATATATATTTAATTTTATAATGATAGAGGTGTGTGTATATAAAGGTCGATGAAGGATAACAGAGTTTGGAGTCTCTCACACACTTGTGCGTCAGTCTAACCACAGTGGCTGGGAGCTTTCCTGTGCACTTCAAACGAGAACTTAGGAAAAAAATCACAGGAGGTGTTTATGTGTGTTACGCCAAGCAGCTGTGCTATACACAAGTATCACCTATGGAAATAAAAGAGATGCAGCGATTCATTTGGACAGAGACGCTCTGCTATTTAGACTGTAACAGTCCTTTTTAGGGTCAAACAAGTGTGGGCAGGTTTCAATATATATTTTTTAAATGTAAATTTTGTTTTCTTTCAACTATTGTAGGGACCATATAAAATGTGATTGGCTCTTTTAACTTTTAGACAGAAGTTTAACTGCCACACCGAGTATTCAAATTTCTCCCAAAATATCCTCCCCTCACGATATCTCTTTTATGGTTAATTTGTTTAAAGGATTTGAGATTAAGTTTAATAAAGCTTTGTTCCAGACACAGTTCCTAAGTTTTGACGCTGAAGATAAATCAAGATCTCTGGGTTTCATTACAGTTGTGCCATGATATCCTCACCTGCAGGGTCTGATCTATGGAGAAGCCCAGATCTGACTCCATGCGTAACCATGGGTTCAGTGCTCCCATGTGTTTCTTTGTGGGTGTCTTATTGCCTGAGGGACGCTTGTTGCTCATTGTAAGCCTCTGTTGTTCAGTGAATCAAAGGAATTAACTAGAGCGCTCTGTCTTTTGGGTATTGTCCTTAGAGACTCAAATCACTGGATGTGCTTGTGTTTCTTTAAAACATGTCTAGACCCAGGGCCTGAGTTAGCACACAACTACAGATCTCGATCAGCTCTTGAGTTATCAGGGGCCAGAGGTTACCCTGATTTCACACCCTCGCACGGCTCACTAACCCCAGCTATTGATTCCCGGATGCCTGCGGGTCAGGATCCCAGATAGCTTCATGCCACACTAACCCCACCTTCCACTGCTGTTAAGTCAAACCAGCTTTTACTGTCCATTAAGAGATTGAAGAAGTTAGGATAAGAGTTGCGAGCAGACTACGTGCCTATAGGCAGGAGACCAGGGCGCCATCATCTCCAACCAACTCAACCACAGAACAACCTTCCAGCTGTCTGGAATGTAAACACCTTGACTGCTTCGTTCTGCGGGAAATGTTGTCTGAAACCGAAAGCTGAAGCGTCCCTTTGTTTTCAAATTGTGCTGATTTTGTTGTGCAAGGTGTTTCGTTTCAGTCCCAGACACTGATAGCATCATCTGGAGCCGTTCCAGCTCCAATGTCCAACTCTTTGCGTATCTTGAAAATGTTGCGGGTGAACCCTCTTTTTCTGCCACTTCTCTTTCCTCAACCCTTTAATGTGTCCAGAGAAAGACTAATGACTGGGCCTTTATGTACAATCGCCATCATTTACCAAAGTCATATCCACTGGGGATGCTGCCTCGTGGAATGCTGTGCTATTCTTACCGGTGCCATCCATCAAACGGCTTGGCAGCTTTTGGCTTATTGCTCTCCACATTACTCTGGGACTACAGGGTCTCTGGGAAAGGCTAAATGACAGGAGCAGAAGCTCTGACTGGGGCTTCAGGTCTCAGTGCTCATGGGGAAGCCCTTGGAATGTGGGCTTTAATGGCTTAAGAGGCACTTCGCTGAGGTCTGAACGACTTTTGCTGAACAGGTTAAGTGGAAATGTCGCCACCAACCAGTACTAGGGCACTGCTCACACGTTCACTCGAGGTCTGTGTTTTACCCACACACACTCATACGCACACACACCAGAGCTCGTTAAAATGTTTGTCCGGAGCTCTTAGCAGGGGTGCTTTCCTCTGGCCTGTGGCGCCGCAGCTACAAAAACCTCCTGCTTCTGCATTCAAGCGGCCCTGCGCCACAGCGTTGACCTGGTCGAGGTCACCAGACGCCACAGTGAATTGTGGGTGGTGTTAATCTTTACCAAGCCTTTTGTTTTAATCAGTTTCTGTCTTTTCATATAAATACACTTTAAATTGTCAAAAAACATATGGATGCATTTTACTTACGTTATTGCTATTTTCATTCAGTTACACAGTGCAAGTTTTTATATTTATTTTTTTGTTTGTTTTTCAATTTTTTATGTTTCTTTATGAAGTTTGACATGCTCTATATGAAAATCACATGTGTATCACTTTTTGTGCTGTCATGTACGTTGAAATGTGACTTGAATAAATGTTCCAGAAAGTACTAATATTAAAAAAAAAAAATTCAGAATGTTACAGGGACTTCTAGAATGTTCTCATTCTTAAAAAGGCTAAATATCTTGTTTAAATGACAGTTACGCTGTGTAATTGAAATTATTTATATATTAATTAAAAATAAGTATTTGCAGAGAACCACATGTGATAAAGAAATAAAATAGATATCATACCCATTATAATTCATGGTCATACTTTTACTAATTTATGACCACATTTTATAAACGTGTTCCATTATTATTGTTAAATCACAACTAAGTTATACTTATTTTTTCCCTCATTTTAATCTAAATAAATCATATGGAACAAGTTAGCACATTTAATTTTTTTTTAAAGAGCATATTCACAATGTGTCATACAGTAGATACCCTGACTAGCTCACTTGCGAGAGCTATATTTTGCACAAATGCCATGTAATATATTTTTTAAATAATAATATTCTTTTTTTTTCTTCATATTTTTATGTTTCTAAAACATTATTGCATTAAGTAGTAGTTTTTACTCATCATGTTTTCATCATTAGTATTTGATAATTAAAGTTCTTCTATTATGGGTAATAAAATGTTCAAATTTTGGTTTTGGGAGTGTCCAACAACAATTTCACATGTATGCAAGCTCAAAAACACTTTTATTGTCTTATAATATGCATGTATTTTTAACTTACTTGCTCAATGACTCGCACACGATTTGTATAATGATTAATTTTTCCAAACCCCTCCTTTGTGGGACACTAATCTGCGGTGATTGGTCTCCTTTTTATCTCATCATGCCTGATGCCTGTGTTTGTGTGCTGCTTTGTGTACAGCGTTACCCGGGAAACCAATATTTTTACTGCTCGAAAAGTGAACTTGCATTTTACAATGCGAAAAAGACCAATAAGTGGGTGAGCAATATGTTAATGGTTCATGTCGTCGTCAGCATAAAACGGTTTGAGATTCATTTTCAAAATTACTCGTTTCAATGATTCAGAGTCGACTCTTTCTTTTGAGAGACAATACCTTCATACGTGACACACTTTCAGATTTAAAACTTTAGAGGATGTTTTCATTCATTTAGAGAGCTGTGTTACACACTGAAAGCTCATTTTCAAAAAATCCATAGTAGGTGCTCTTTAAAATTAAGTTTACATTTTGTATTGTTTTCAAATACAAAATTGTATTGTTGTTGTTGATTAATGACAGTATATTGTCATTTTTGTCTGTATATTGTCTGCCCATGGACGGAATCTCATATGCTACGTTTTAGAAGATGCTATAAATCCCATTGCAGTAATGGGAAACCCTCAGCACCTGCACACTCCACCGAACTGCACCACCCACCGCTGGAAACCTGTTGCCCAGTGCCACGCTGCACCCGTGCAGAACCAGCTGGACTCTACAGCCACATTCACAGCTGCAGTGCTGGAGTTCAACTAACGGGGCGCAGATTTATTTATTTCAATTTCCAGTAAAAGCCTTTTGCGCTGTTTTGCTTGGCACCCCCAGCTCTCAGGTTTGCATCCAGGCCTGATTACTCATCATCTGGAGCAGGAACCGACCTGTGGATGTCTATTCTAGGAGAGGAGTGCGGACAGACTTGACGGGGTGTGTGATTGATGGGGTGGAGAGAACTGGACAATGGAGGCGGTGGTAAGCTTGAAGTTTCATCTGTGGCCGGGAGGTGTTGAAAGAATCTCCAGGATAATGGCAGCGCCACGGACGGCTGCTTGACCCCCCACGCCCACAGCCAACCCGTATTTTTCTTAAATTGTTCTGCTCCATAAAATAATCAGCCCACTATCAGGGTCTGTAATTTGGCTAATGTGTAGCTCAGGGGCAGAGGTTACCTCACAACCAAGAGGTTAAATCAATAGCATGTATTTGGTGTTATCGGTAGGGAAATTGTTATAGAAATAGTAGAAATTGTTGAAACGCTGGGTACTATGCATACTTTCAAACACACACAAACGAATGTGTCATACAGAAGGCACCTTAGAGCACAAATCATCCCAATCATTGGACACCCACTGACTCTAATCTCGCTCCTAATGAGACAGGGCAGAATGGCTCAATTTTCCAATGGCCTGGAAAGCCTCAGAAAATGAGCCGAGTGTTTCCTTGGCACAGACTCTCATTATGTCTGCTCGGAGAGAGAGCAAGAGGACAGTAATGTAAAAGAGCCAGTGACAGCCCAACAGCGAGCCTGTTAGCATGCTGGTATTTTAATCACATCCTGTCATGCTTCATTTCTCCTTAAATATAATGTCCCCAACAAAAAAACAGACACACTTTCATAATTGATATGGCCGTAAGCATAAGGCGGCTATAATCAGCACATTGTCCACTTTAGCCATATTCAGACATGGCCTTATTAGTGCGGTCTGTGGCTATAGAGAAACATAAGGGCAGAGGGAAGTCTTTTCATCAAAACCGGCCTAAACGAGCCGTCGAACATCCGGATGTTGCTTCTTAACGTAAGGAGCTCTGATTTGGAGAGCGCGTCTAATAATGTTTGTATATTTTGGATTTTCATTTTAAGCCTAGTGAACTGCTGACTTCTAAACATTCAAAAATGCATTATCATGTGTTTGGCAACTGGTTTGCATGGAGCACGAGTTGATTTAATGGTCTGGAGATTGTTTAATAAACCTCAGCCTCATGCTGCCGAGTTTCTGCAGGACTGTTGTGCATTAGGCACAAAGGGAAAGCTTTGCTTTATGCCACCACATGCTAAAGGTCATGATATACAAAGCACAAACAGACCTCCGTGAGAGTGACACGCAATTAATATCCGTGTTAAATGTCCTGTTTAAATAAGCATGCATTCATTTAGCATTACGTGCTAATTGCTAACTCTGCAGATTCACAATCCCGTGGAGGCATCTGAACTGCTGCATGAATGAAGAGGACTGAGATGGCTCCAGCCAGGACAGAAGGATGAGGGATGGATGAATCTTTGGACTTTTGAGGAATTAGCAGTGTTAATCCTTTGGTCTGGCTAAATCTGCAGTCTCTGTGGCACCGCTAGGAGTCATTACACATCGTCTCCCGTCTTCCAGCCGGAGCTTAGTTTTGTGAATTGATCAAGAGTCACCATTCACATCCAGTGATACTGATTCTCACCTTTATAAAAGAAAGGTTGTCTAAATGCATGCACAATGGTAGCACTGTGGCTAGGGGTTGCAATATGAGAAATGTCCTAGAATTTAAATTTGGTTATCATGCAGTAGCTTGAAATGCATCAAAATCTGGTACCACCACAGTAGCTTTGCCTTTTTATTTTTATTTATTTATTTTTTTAATAGTTAAGTATAATCTAAAGTAGTAGATTATGCATCTGTATGACTTGTTTCTGGGGTTAGCACTGTGCTGCAGTAGTATTTCCATTTTATTTGCCTGTCTTATGTTTTGTTGCTCATCTTGGTTAGTTATTGGGTTTCAAAGCAACCAAACTGCTTTGTGGTTTTCAAAGAACTGAGTAAAATGAGCAGTGATAGTGGAGGACGTTTTGAGAAGCCGTTTTGTACATCTGTCTGTCAGATGGCTGTGAGCTATGAGAATGTCTCCTCCATCCAGATTCATCACATTTAAAGGTGGACATTATTTACAGCACAGACAGAGTCTCTCTTAAATCTCTGCATTAGTTCTGCTGAGACTCGCTTAAACATTGGGTTTACTTCTGAAAATGCTTATTAATTACAAAATGCAGCAGAAAAGGTATTCAATTCCGCCATATCTAAAATTTTTATCATTCTGGTTTTGTCAAACGTCCTTAAGTCTTGTGAGGGCGTTAGAGATTTCCCTTCATCCTCACAGCAGAAAATAATTCCCAGTTTTATCCTCTCGGATATCCAATATAGCCTTCAGAAATTATTAAAAATAAATTGAGGGTTTATGGTTGTTTTTAGGATATGGAGCTCATCAGAAGGCCGGAAGAAGTGCACCCTGCTGGGTTTGCATAAGAGAAGGAGTTGCTTAACGCTAAGCAGATGCCGAAATCCATATCTTGGAAAAGTGCAACCATGTGATGAAGATGAGGGACAAGGGGGAGCAGGAAGGGTCATTTCAAAGTAGCGTTAATATACAGTAAGGGAAGAAGGGTTGAGCTGGCATAATGGATGCCTCAAGGAGATCCAACATGATAAAGAGCGCTGTGATCAGGTCTTCAGCATGACAGAACTCTTCTCAGCTGGAAAGCAAGGTGGTGGAAACCATTATAATGCTCTTAAAGCGTCTCCGACCGCGGTTAGTGTAGCGCGCCAGGATTAAAGGATTCTGTGCTGTTGTGATAAAGTTGAAGGCTAAGTGCATCGGGCAGAGCTCTGATTTGGGGGGCCATTATGGGTGCGATTCCCTTACGGAGCTATCTTTAACCGATTACGGGTGTCAAAAACATTTGAGCCAAGGAGATTTCACCACTCACATGGAGTCTCCACATCTTGCAGCGATCTGCAGTTTTATTTGTGCCCCTGTTATCATGTATGCCCTTGTACATCAGACTGGAATAAAAGAGCTAGCGAAAGCGAAGGTTAGTAGCCAAGTAGATTGCGGTTTAAACAGCACCTATTGTTCCCATAAGAGTTTTATCCACTGGTGATGAGGAACACATGGCCTAGAGGCGACACGGCGCAACTTACATGGATCAGCTTCATTATACCAGCCATGCGGCTTTAGCTCAAACAAGAGAGAATGTGTCTTTTCCTATGCTTACCTCACAGATTTATTAGCCAGCTAGCCTATAATTTCCTATAAATATGTCCAGTCTTCTGGGGGAAAAACAAGAGTCATTTTGGACTATTATGATTCGTGTAAGTCCTAATGGTTAGCATTGATGTTTGGGCAGGCTTATGCATTACTGTTTGTCTCCAGCAACAAGAAAACGATCTCTCTCATTGACCACATCAATGAACCACCGCAGCGCATAATCCCTTCATACATCTTGCGCGTTTCATTATCATTTCAAAGGTGTTTGAAAAATGACGCCTCCAGCCCAATCCTGCCGCCAAGTGGGAGCGGAGTTAAATGATCCGGCGACCTCAATTACCGCAGAGTTAAGCAGCTGATATTGTAATTATTGGCTGCCAAACAAAATCCCATATGCGCTCATGCGCAGGTTGGCTCAGCAGCAATAAGGCACCAACCGGGAGGGCAGAGAGCAGACCTGGAGAGTTTATTTATATCATCAGTTCAATTACCTCTGGTGAATCAGAGCCTCCAACAAATGGTTAGCGCGGCCATAAAAAAACAAAAACAAACGTATTCATGCATGTGAATTAAAAATGAACCGAAAAGGACTGAAAGGGAAACGAGATGCTCTATAAAAATTGGTATCAAACTCCAAGTTTTGTTCTTTTATTTATAAGCGTCAGCTGCTTCACATTTCCTAAATTGAATGGCTTGAACACATGAGTATCTGAAATTAAAAACAGACAGATATTTCTCTGGGTGGAGCACTGGTATCCTTTAGGAGACAATCGAAAAGAGGATCTCAAGGTCTCTGTGTCTGTTTCGAATCTGCCACAGTTAACTTGCTGGAAAGTGTTCTTAACAAATTTTGTGGTGTGAGAGCACTACAAAGACAAAACCAACCATTGCCTGACTAAAGCAAACTTCCTGATTATGTTTCTGCTTGTGAGAGTGTCACACAGAGACGATGTGCTCGTAATGGCCCAACTTGCTTTGTTCATTACGTAATGCGGGATATGCTTAGGTAGGGGTAGGAATCATAAAGAATTGAACATTTCTGGTTTGAATAACAATATAATTTCCTCAATGAATCTTTTAGCACTTCTAAGGAAAGAATTTATGGAAAAAGAGATGCAGTTTCATTGCCAAATGATGAGGTACATTTGCATAAATGCAATCCAATAATTGGCCCTAAGTACAGCAATAATACTAAACAAACCAAAAAGTGGTGACACACATCTTTCTTCTAAAGTAACTAATCATGGCCCCAAGGAGTTGTGTAAGTGCAAACCAGACAATGGGGTTTTATGCAAGTGCTTTTTTTTTAATTGCATAACTTCACTGATGTGGCAATATGATTAAAAACGTTGCCCAACGTTAACTATTTATTGTTTTGTTGGTGGTCTTGATGAAAGCATTTGAAAATAGTGTTGTTTTTGAGGCTTGCAACTTAAGAACAGGAAGAACTTCCAGTGGATTGGTTTAATTACATTCATCCGTCACTCAGATCAAGGGAAGAGACGGTTGACTCATATTAGAGTTCAAGTTTTTTCAGAAGTAAATGGGACTTTGCTTTATTTTGCATGAGTACAGTAGCTATTGAGCGGTAGGGTTTGGGGGAAATGGTCAAGCGGCGAGAAATCCTCTTGGCTGAAATAGACATGAGCTTGCAGTGATGTGGTTAAGGGGGGGACAAAGAGAGAAGCCCCTCTCTTTTTTCAATTTGGTCATCAGACATGGGTACGCTCGGGTTTCTGCCTGTCTGTCATTTCTTTAAGTGCAAACAGATCCTTGTTTGGCTTCCAGAAAGGACCAAGACGACAATACTGATTCCAGGGACTCTGCAAGGGTCCTCTCTTTAGCGATTAGTCGCCTCAGATTGAATGGGGGTGTGTGGGCAGTTGTACGTGTGTGAGGTTTGGACTGCTGGGAGATTTGTCTTGGATGAAATTTAAATTAAATGAGGCGTTTTAATGACTTTGTTAGCAAAACTCTGCAAAGCCATCTGGCAAAGGGCACCGGGCCCTGGAGGCAGTACTGAGGAGGCTTGTCCCGCTGCCTCAGTGGAGATTCAGAGAAATGTCTAGACGCACTAAAATCACTGTACTTGTATGCTAAAAGAAAAACTTGTAAAGTCTTAGGAACTGGCTTATGATCATACTCAGCGTGGCACAGACTGTATGTGAGTTAATGCTGTTGTACAGAGAGCGGATTTGTTGTCATGTGCTCGGCCAAACTTTTTTTTGGCTCTTTCATCATTGTCATTGACTGTAGTAGACTAGACTGGAAGCGATGATGAGAAGCAGCGGGAATGCGATCAAGATTGCCTGTGAGCCATTTGGTGACATGTAAAATTGGGAAATTTAAATTCACATGCAGAAAGGAATGATTATAGCAGTTGTCAGGGAAGGGTTGTTAACCTTGAGGGTTACTAGTCTGATGTAGCAGGGAAGTTTATGGATGGCCAGGTGAAGCCCCAGAGCTCTTCAGCTGGAAGACAAAAACTGTGACCTGTGAAAACAGCAGGAGGTGGATGCTGGTGTCGTGATCATGGATAACCTTGACTTTTGACTTCAGCTACCAAGAGTGCTGAGAGCTCATTTTTGCAGCTGCTGCATTTCCCATGTCTGACCACAGTGCTCAGAATTTAATCTGTAGCGTTTAGCTCTGTCTGTTCCAAGGACATTGTAACTTAAGAAATGTTACTACTTCATTTTGCTTTTTATTTTGTGCTTTCTTTTTTTTTTCTTTATATTGAAATTGTTTATTTTTATGATGTTTGTTTGTGTTTTTTTTTGTGTCTGTTTTGTAACTGTTTATTCATGGTAACAGTCTCTTAAATTGAACAATCCTTGCACAAACACTTTTCAATAAACCTGGTCTTTGATCTCACACTTGCGCATATTTCATTCACCCTAACACACACACACATGCTCACATATTCCCTGTGCCCTTACATTATGCACACACACAAACACTCCTGCCACCTCTGTCATTATTTATCCCCACACACCTTTACAAACACACCAAATTGCCCTCAGGTTCATTATTCAAATACAATAGCGGCCTTCTGCAGCTCGATTGCAGGTGAGCGAGTCTGTTCCCTGAGCGCTCGCAGCTCAATTCCCTGAGCGGTGTAATCACTGGCCCTTGCTCCCACCTCTGTATACGTCTGGCCCTGGAGCTATGATCAACTTAATTCCCATATTCGCTTACCGTGAGAAAGCTTATATAAAAGCTCACGCTCGTAGCGGTCAAAGCACAGAAGCACCCGCAGCATGCCCAGATGGAGCCGCTATAAAATGCAGTACGAGGTTGGCCGCGTGAACATGGCGGCATGAGGGACACTTGTTGTGGAGTTCCTGCGGTCCGTCGCGGAAAGCAGAATATGTAGGAGCTAATGGGGTCTAAGGAAGGTGGAAATGTGGCCTGAGGGGCTTGAGGGGCCCTGATTTATGATCCAGCACATAAAATGCTCAGTAATGCCACGCCACAGCTGAACTCAATTTCAGCCCGGGCTTGGGTGTTAACAAGGGTAGACAAGCTATTTAGCAGAGGTTTAACACCACCATGGGCTGTTGTTCTTACAGTAATCTGCATAGGCCGTTCCAGAGTATCCCAGCGCACCTGGTCGAGATTGTCACGGGGCGCGCAAGTTCGAACGGGGGCGAAGTGTCAAAGTCATCGACTCAAGCGAATCGCCTCGACTTCCTTCTTAACCCCAATCCCCTCCCAGCCAGGCCATGTGTAGGCCCTCAGGGGAACCATATCTTTAACTCTGGAAGGGATGCTGATGTTTATTTAAATACGGCCTCATCAGTGCGCCTTAATAAATCAACCTGCCTTCATGATGTCATAATCAGTGAGATCATCCTCTATAGAGGTGAAATACGCCATCTATGGAACATTCCACAGGGGGGCTTGACTTACGGCCCTCGGGAGCCACACACACCGATCAAACCGGATAATGGGGAAAAATAAACCACTGCAGTCAGATGCCATATTAACCAGCCGCAGAGCATGGAAGGGCACAGGCTGTGTGGGCAAGGCCTGCATGTGACCTCATTGTGCCAGCATATTCCCAGTAGGCACGACAAGGCTTCGTGATTAGTTTATAGTCCAATGATTTCCACTTTCCGAAGCACGAAAAAAGCGTTGTTTTTCAACTCTAAATGACCATTTATTTTTCTCTGAATGATTAGAGCTCAATTTCTTGCTCATCAGAGCTGTAATGGAAGGAGGACAAGAGGAACTGGGCCTCAGCGTCTGAGGCTCTGGCTGAAGCTCAAGATTCACAAGGGAAATAATCATCGCACGGCCTCATATTTGATCAGCGCTAAAGGGCCCAAGGTTTCATGTGTAATTTCTTACGGTTTATACATTTAACAGCTGGAAGGCTCATGGGTAGGATCTAACTATCCTTTAGACTTCACATTCTTGGCTTGCAGAGAGACAGAAACCGAAGCCCGCCCGTTATTGTTGGAATGTGTAGCATTGAAAAGCGATAGCGCTGGCCCTTGAGTGACGCTTGGAAAACAAACAATTACCAACGAGCGACGGGTGATAGCGTATCTCCGGGACTGGAGAGACAAGAGCTAACAGCCGGTTTAAGGGGAAGCCGGGCTGGCAGCGCAGGAAATGTTGTGTTTATGCAGAAGGTGTTTTAGCTAAATTAGGGGGTAGTTACAGCAGACTCTTCAGGATAGCAGTTACAGCACAGTAATTGTCAGTGATACAGTACTCTCAAAGATACACGTGTGTGTGTTATCTACCCCTAAAAAGTGTATTTTGGTACATATTAGGTACTAATGTGCACACTTCAGAGGTTCAGAGTTGTCCCTTTGAGAGAAAGGCCCCAGTAAAAGCTTTGTTGTATGTATTTACATGAGTATTTACATTTTATAGATGCTTTTATTCAAAGCGACTTACGAATGAGGACAATAGAAACAATCAAAACAAATAATAAAAAAAATATTTAAAAATTTTTTAAATGTTTTTATTTTTTTATTTTTTTAGTATATTAATTTTATTTATTTATTTAAAAAAAAAAATTTGACCTGTCATTATTTCATGTATAAAATGTACACAACTCACAAGTCAGATTTGAAGCCCAAATAGTCAGTGGCAGGGATTGAATGCCATGGCTAAAGGTGAATTTGAAGTGTATGAGCGAGGTGGCATCGAGCCATAGTAGAGATGTTTGGTGTCACAGAACATCTAGCTATGAAAAGAGCGGCCGGCATGTGGCGGCGTAGCTGATTTGATTAGGAAGTCGGATAAACAGAGCTTCGACACTAATCTCAGGAAGCAGTTTACACACAGCGGCCGGCAACTGAGGCAGCTCACTGCCTCCATAATGACAACGCTATTGACAAAAGCCATTTCTGTCACCCATTCCCCCAATGCGCGTTTGTCCTGCTGTGAATCAAATGAGAGTTCTTCCAATGGCGCACGGCCATCTCGGGTTAGTTCTTTCATGAAATGGCTGTCTTATAATGGCCCGTGGCGTTTCACATGGGCAGCCCGTGCTAAAGACGCCGCTGTGTAGGTGGGCAGCAATCTGTTCCCCCCCGCTGGTTTCTTGTTTTTTGTGGCCGATAGTGAACAGAGCTGGATCTTTGTTTATCAGCAAATTGGTGGAAAAATGAGAGGGAACGCTTTATGCTCATCCTCCACTGCCAGGACAAATGAAGCACAGACAGTTGAGTAACAGAATGTAAATACTGTATAAAACTCCATCTCTCTTTAAACTGCAGCATCTGCATAATCGTCAATCTCTTGATTTGATTTCATGTCAGTTTGGTTGTTTCTCATGCGGGCATTTCTATTTAGAACAGTGTTTTCTTTTGTTTGCCTCCACATTAACACATTTTCTGCTATAGGGAAGCACTACTGTATTGATTGACATACACTATATTACATTTTGAGTTATTATATTTACTTATTTATCAGTATTGATCACTATTGGTTATTGAATCGTTCTTCGTTCCTCTGTTGGCCATCCTTTTCTGATCATGTTAAGTTAATATTGGTCAATCCTGTGTAACACTTTAATATAGGGACCAATTCTCACTGTTATCGAGTTCCATAAAAAAAATGTTAAACTTTATTTAAAGGTCCAATTCTTAGTATAATTTAACTACGACTTCGCCCCAATAAACTCCTAGTTTGCTTCTTATTAATAGTTAGTAAGTTTCTTGTAAAGTTTAGTAGAGTTAAAGGATCTAAACCTGGGTAATGCAGAATAAAGCATTAATATATGCTTTATATGTACTAATAACTGCCAATATGTGTAATATGCATGCACTAGTTAACTGTGAGAATTGAACCCTAAACTAAAGTGATACCTCATCTATTTATTGTTCATTGACCAAAACATGAAATTGATTATTGACCTGTTGATATCCGGCAGAGTTGTAATTACTACATCGGTATGTTTTTCCCATCTGCAGCAGCCAGTGCTGAATATCCTGTTTTTTTCCCAGATTCTGTGGTTAGGAAAACAGTCCCAGCAACTCTCCCTGTAGATACCAACTGCCACTGTCTGGCTGAACCTTCAGTGTGTTAATGTGGTCACATCTAAGCTCGTGGGTAAAGGTAGAGGCTTCCAAGGCTTACAGCCAAACAGCCTCCTACATCTCTCCACCAGAGATTAATTTATTGATTGTTTGGTTCAATGGTGGAGAGAAGCCTGGGGGCTCCATCTTGTGGTCAGGGATGCATCTGCATCTTTTGTTCTCTTTCTCTCTCTCCCTCTCTCTCTGTCTATTCCACCCGCCTTCCTCTCTGTTCCCTGTCTTTCATTGTTCTCACACACACTCTCATGTTGCTACAAATGAGCCGGAGAGTAATAACAGATGCATACAGAGATACATTCAGATCAAGACCAATGTAATTCTGACGTGTAAAACTAAACCCTTAAGAAAAAGTAAACTGGAAATGATTCAACATTAAGCAGGTTAATTAAGCACTTAAGTCACGATCTGGTTCTTTTCACCCACTTCGGTGATTATTCATTTAGGAAAACCTTTGTTTATCCTTATCTGCTGGGTGGCCTTTGTTGGAAAGCGGAACAATATTTTTTAACATGTTAAAAGAAACTGGTGCTGATTGAGGCCCCGCGGGGCCCGGCCTCATGTACTAACCTCCAAGTTGTTCTCCCTACCTCTCTTCCTCTCTATGGACGCAATTACACTTTTCTCAGGTTGGGTTACATGTTAATTAGCGTGCTATGTTGACCTTCTGAGACTCTATATGTTGAGTAATTACAGAGCATGAAAACCTATTTTGACAATGTCGCTCCGCTTTTTTCCCTCCCAGATTTGTCTCCAGATTTCTGTGAAACATGGAGGTTTTTGCATGGCGCCCACAGTCTCATGCTTGCCCTCATAACCTCTCAGAAATATTCCACCCTTTTCCACTTCCACGTTTCCCATTATTAGATTTAGAATAAAACCTCCTGGGCCCAATAGACTTAACAGCCCCCATTTATACCACATAATCATTCAGTCCAGCCTGCAGCTACAATTGGCCGGGCACATGATTTGGGATGTTGTGTTACTGAGTATGTGTATTCTGTGCATTTCTGTAATTGAATATTGCTGGATGTCATCCTTCTGTATATATTGATGCAGCCCCCAGTATGTCACAGGTGTGCGGTCACGCCTCACGATCGAACGCTCCAGATCCACCAATCAGCTGCAAGGAATTACGCTGCAACGAGCTCTTGCATTCATCATCCGTCTTTGCAGACAATGCGGAGGATGGCAGGTTGAGCTTGGCCAGATATGGTCGACTAAACCAGTTTTGCCTCTAATTCAATTAGCTGGACATTAGCCCTTTACCCACACTAACTGGATTACTCTCATTTTAAAGAGCTTAGGCTTATTAGCTCGCCGAAAAGCCAGCAGCCACCCCTGCTATCTATTCTGCTTCCTACCGAACACATTTTGGAAAGCTGACAAGCAAATCTGATCTGATTCCTTTGTTTTGAGGTTACTTGAGGGAGGTTTGAGCTTAAGGATTAGAGTTTTGGATTTTTGTTTGTTGTTCTGTGTGCTTCTGCTGTAGTTGCCTTTAGAGAACACTGGCTTGCTTTGATTTACACCTTCGTTCTGAGATTTTTTTACCCCCGGGATGGATGAACGAACAGATGGACATTTAGATGGATGTATGGGTAGAGAGATTGATGAATAGGTAGATATTCGGATATGTGTCGGTGAATGGATGGTTGGATGGATGGGTGGAAACATGGACAGATGGATGAATACACAGATAAAATCGAGAGTTAGAACAGAATAGAAAGATACAGATACTTAGCAGATTTGATGGATGGATTGATGATGGGTAGAGAGAAACATAGATGGTGAAATAGACAGGATGCATGAATTGATGGATATGTGAAGCAATAGATGAGTAGATAAATGGATGGATGAATGGATAGATTGATAATGGTTAGGTGGGTGAATGGATGGAGTGGAAGGACAGATGGAGGATGGATGATGAATATATGGTAACATTGGGTAAGAGTACATATGTTAACAGAATAGAGAGGTAGACAGTTAGATAGCAGGATGGATGGATAAATGGATGATGTATAGAGAAATGGATGGATGGAGGGATAAAGAGATAAACAGGTAGATAAATGGATAAACATATGGATAAATGAATGAAGAGATAGACAGGTAGATAAATTGATGGATGGATGGATGGATGGATAGATGGATGATAGATAGATAGATGGATAGATGGATAGATGGATGATAGATAGATAGATGGATAGATGGATAGATAGATAGATAGATAGATAGATAGATAGATAGATAGATAGATAGATAG
>JAUCMT010000026.1:15854882-15867108 GCA_032357475.1 Enteromius thamalakanensis
CATCATCCCAGCAGACACCCGTTCAAATCCCACCCCTCAGCCCCCACCCCCTCGTCTGCAGACCTGCCGCTGACTTCTGTCTCTCATCTGCAGGCAACTGGACAGCAACCACATCAGCTGCATCGAAGATGGAGCCTTCCGAGCCCTGCGCGATTTGGAGATACTGTAAGTCCCCCTCCCGCCTCCTCTGCGGGGTTCTCTCCTCTCTCTTCACCTTCCTCTAACTCTATCTGTCTGTAACTCTGTCTGTGGTTACTCTCGAAGGACAAAACTGTGTTGCTTTATGGACCTGTGGCGCATAGTCCGGTGTCACCCCGTCCTGTCTGACGCCATGGCGCTTAGCATGCGATAGTCTGTGCAACAGCTAAAGTTGCTCTTTTGTCATCCTGCGCTGCATTGTTGCCGCTTGAAAAAGTGTCCTGACTTTTCCAGGTGCACCTTAGCTTTTTCTGGTTAGAACGTGTGTAGATTTGCGCTTGCTACTTTACAGCAGATGCTCAGATCTGTGTTCTGCTAGGAAGACTTCTTTTGTTGGTTTACTTGCACGTTTAGGCAGTTCGTAGTAAACGCTTTGATAGCAGAGAAGAGATTTCGATGTGTTGTGAGTGAGTTTATTTTTTCTTCCTTGGGTATCCCCTGGATTGTCCCGGAGAGGATGAGAGGCTGATATATACGGAGGGGAGGGGGTAACCGCCGCATCTCCATCAAGCCAATTGGCAGGGCGCTAAGTGCCAAACTCATCCTCCAAATGAGCGCCGCTCACTGGGGACCCGGAGCCAAGCCACCCCCTCTATTAATTCCTGGCTCCATAGGACACAGCATTACATCATTGCTAGGCAGGTTCTCTGAGCAGTGTTAGCTAGAGGTGCAGGCAGAATCAAAGAAGGAAAGATAGGAATATATTTAGTGTCCTCTCCTCGTGACTGTAGCATAAAACGACCTTATAAAAAAGGAGCTCGGGTGCAGGAAAGTGTGAGTAAGTCGGGAATCAATTTTCATTAATAATACAGAACCTCCCTAGATTCTGCCAAAGACCTTTGGGACCCTGACGAGCCAAGGAGAGCATGAATACACATCACTTTCCTGCTGATTGAGCCATCTCTCCCCCACTCTGGAGAGGCTGCAACACACAGGTCTGCAAATGACACTGTATCTTGGCTCAATAACCTCATGTGCAGTAATCAAGAATGTTCTTCAGCAGCAGTTTCAACATACGGCTGAACGTAGTGAAAAAATGACACCAGGTAATTGATGGCGAAATTAAGGCTTAGGTGTAGGGACTTCGCCGCAGGTGTCTCAGTGTGAGGATAATGATTTCTAACATGAGTTATATTAAAGCCCGAACTAACTTTTGTCTTAAGAGTGATATTTGTGAATGGCAGCAAAATAGAAGGAGATCCATCTCCTTTATCACCAAAGAGTGTGATGTCTCGTTGTGATGTCATAATGGTTGAGCTGTAAGGGTTCGTTTATGCTTTTAGAAATATACATAGCAGACGTCATTAACGTATTCAACCACATTCGTTTTTGTGTTTAAAAAGGTGCTGGATTGTGGCAATTCAGGTAACGCATGTGTGTTTTTTCAGCGTAGATCATTATAATTTGACATCTGGAGTTATAAATAAAAGAACAAATGATAAACATTCTAAAAATGGGATGTTAATGTGTGTTTTTGCAATTCTGAGCACACTTGAGGTGTAATTTAGGGGTCATATTAAATGCATTGTTTGAGCACGGTGTGTTAAGCATAACTCCAGAAGCCAACTGAATGTTTTAATTTCAGTGATCGTTAAAGGCCTATTAAAATAGATGGTGCACTGCGACATAATTGAGAGATTTGAGCATCCTTTCCCATCATGCACTGTTGGGTCTTCGTGATCACTGTAAAATTTTGGTGATCACCATAAACAGCGACTAACAAAATTCCAATTCAACTTCCATTGGGTTTAGAGATGGTGATCAGAGCGGAGATTAGTCAGAGCGGTTCGTGGCTAACCCTCCTCCACAACTAAATGACTGCTAGTGATTTAACGCCTGCCAAACTACACAGAATTAATGATCGGCCCTTTCTGCTGATGAATTGTAATTTATATTTAACATAACTGCGCTAATGACTGAACTAATGACTTCAAAGCTATCTCGGACATTTTCTCACATAGGACGTGACTTGCATCCCAATGAGCTGAGAGAAGTGTGGTAGGCAGCACATTGATGTGTTCTCCATCTGCAGAGCACCTAAACCTGCCTAACAAGGAACACCCCTTGATTATTTTTCATTTAATACCTGGGTACTGCTTGCTCTTCATCCATTTTTCATTCTGATCATTTTTTTTTTAAATATACACCAAAATCAAGCCCTTTTATCTTTCCATTCTCGCTTTAAATTTAGATTGAACTGTGCATTAAAAGGTGTCCACCTTATCTTTATTATATTCATGAAATTCAAGATGGTGCATTTAATAACTATGAATGTTGGTAGCGCTTCTCGTTTCTAATTTCCAAAGACAAATCAAATCAAATTTTATATATAATATAAATGAGATTCCATGTGGTGTAGGAATAACTGAATATTTTTCATGGGTATATGCCTGAAACTCAGTTTTCATAAATACACCATTGTCAGTTTTTTTATTAATTATATATTTGGTTAAGCGGGTTAAGAAAATGTAGTTAACAGGATTCCCTTAGCCAAGTAATAAAGGTGAAATGAAAAATCACTTTTTAAACATAATAAAGTGTATGCTTGGAATGCATTAAGCATGAAAACCGTCACTTTTTAACCCTTCTTATAGTAAGGACAGCAAAAAATTAAAACTATAGTATGTATAGTCAGCATGACTTTGGCCAGTTTTCATTTAAAAAAATTCCAAAAGCCAAAGAAAGCATGAAAAATGTCCAACTGGCCAAGTTTTCAAGCGGATTTATATTTCAGCAGGGTTATGGTAAGTGTATTTTGTTCTGATGTATGTTCTAATCGTGTTAAAAACACAACGAATACACAATGAGAAAGTCTCACACAATCTGTTTCAAATTATGCTAAGCGCAATATATGTGCACTTTATGTTTGTTGCTGTCTTTAAACACTCGGGTCTTTTGTGGAATCGCTTACAAATGTTATAATCGTCCTTCAGGGCTATTTTATAAAATGTGAGAAGGAAATTTATAGTATTGTGAGAAAGAGCATTTTGGAAATTCCCCATATACCCCACTCAGCTTTGTCTATACACAGCACTCTTGCAAGCGCTGGAGCCCCTGCATATTTTATAACCACTTTTGTACAGAAAATTCTGGCTCTGAATCAAATGTCAAATCATGTGAATTTTTTTGCCCCGCTGTGTCATTTTTTATGAGCAGGAGAGTGCCGAGACATTTCCGTGCCATCTCCTGAAGGTGACTTTCCCTCCCACCGTGCATTGATAAGAAGGCCCAAATTTTCACATTACCACTGTCCTCTCCTCCTGCCAAATGCTGTCATTTGTCAATGTGTGCACGACACATTTTTCTCGACAGCTTGGCACAGACCTCGCTGGTCGAACTAAAGTGAGTTTAGTATGATAGCATGGGCAGCGTGCCCCAAAGGGACGTCTTTGCGGTTCACCAGGCCTTGTCAATATGCACCACTCTGTACTACGGGCTCTTCTTTTTTGAGCCCACAGATGTGCTTGCTTAATTTCATTTAAAGAGACTCACTTATAGTACAATACGAACCAGGTTAAAGAGTATTTGCGGTGTGTTGTCAGATTAGATGTTGACTGTGAGCGTGAGGAGGTGGATTATTAATCCTGGTTACAAAACGGCATGCCACCAGACACAAGAACTTATAAAAATGCTGAATTGAAGAAGCTATCAAATTCAGATTTAACAATTGTCCTCTAGACTGATAGCTAGGTGCCTTCAAGATCCCTCTTTGGGAACTCGAGAGCACAGATTCCCTTGAATCAGATATTCCATGCATCTTTAATTTCTAACACGGGTTGGCCTCCCTCTGGACAAATCAGTCTTACTTCTGCGAGGCCTGATTGAAAGGTTGTCTTTAGTCAATAGATGAGTCTTTATGTGACAGACAACAGGCAGGCGGAGGGAGAAAGGGCAAGCTGATGGCTAAATGAGAGGATGGATTAGGGGAGTGGAGGGGGAGAGAGCTGTCATTAGCTCACAAACAGCACTTTCAAGCACAGGAAATTGCCTTGCCACCAGACATGGCCCCATTGCATTATCTTCGTGCGGTCTACACCAAAGCTCAGGGAGATGGGGAGGGGGCGGGCTGGAAATGGTGCGTTTCAGCAGTCGGACCCTTGCGCACAATTAATCATTCGCTCCTGGATGGCCAGAGAGAGGAGGGAGGCTGACGGAACAGCTTAGATTCAATCTGTCCTCATTTGCGCTATAATGGCCTCATCAATGGTGGTGGAAGCGTGTCTGTTTTCGTTCTAGTACCTGTTCTTTCTACGACCTCTGCACCATCGAGGGTTGGAGAGCTCTTTCTCTCTTTTTAGAGGAGGGTTTTAGGCTTCCAAATTTTTTGTTACAAATACTACGCACTAGTGTTTCTTTTTTTAATAAGCCCACACTTGGACACAAACCACATGTATGGGATTACGTGCGGCAGATCGTGTTATTTCTGTGTTTATCCTCACTGGGTTTATTTGAATTAGCGGAATAACATCTGATTGCGGCTTTGTGCTTTAGCTGGACATGGGATGCTAAGCCAAACAATGGCAAAGATTCCCATCCTGCTCACATGAATTCCATCACACTGCAACAAGTGGAGTTTTATAATGAAATTGCTCTCCATCTGGAGGCACTTTACTCATTTGTTTTGACTCGAGGGCCCGACGCAGGGATGCCCTGTAAATGGTTGCTTGGATGGACTCTTGCATTGCAAACTCACCGTTTTGCTGTAGCAGCGATAATAGTTTCCCATGGAACCATGACTACATCACAGATATGTTGGGGAGTACGTAGACAAGATTGTGTATATATCTTTCCCTACTTTCTAAAGTTAGGCCCACTTGATTTTACACCATATGAAGGAGGCAAAGTATTGAAAAGACAAAAAGTTGAGCTGAAAACTCTCAAGCTTTACATTTATATAAATGAATGCAAGTCTTCTTACCGAAGCGATTTAGAATAAGGGTCAGCTACCAGGACAGTTATACACTTACAGGAAAAGTATTGACTTTCCTTAAGCCTGTCGTGTCAAATAACACATCTTTTCCTCATGATTTCTCAGTTGTGCAAGTGCATGGCACTAAGTCAGATGAGGAAGCACTTCAGTTGTTTCCCTTCAGCCCCTTGCATCCACCAAAACAACCTCGCTCTTTTTTTTAAATGTCCTGGCTCTGAAAACCCAGCCGTCTTTTAGGAGTGAAGTATCCAGAGACCCTCTCCAAGTCCCTCTAATGAGGGCCTGAAGAAAGCCTAAGAGCACTCAAGACTTCACTGTCGAGCTTTTTGCGACTGTGGGAAAGCTTTCTTGACATACCTGGGAAAAGAAAAGGGAAGTAAAAAGAAAACGTGCCCCTCTGAGACGTCCTGAAGACTAAGCGTTGTGAGCAATTAACAGCTGCCCGCTTTTATTGATGCCTGCATCAATAAAGCTTTAGATAAAATCATAAAGTTACACAGTCAACCGTACAGCACGGTATTTGCCAGGATCCGCCATTGATTTCAGTTTGTTTCGGCTTGGATGCACTTTGGAGACACTGTGGATGCGGTCCTTCCCTGCAGCAGTTGATTTTGCTTAACGCATTTTTGATTTATGGTCAACTACGAGGCGACACAGATGCTATGAATTAATATTGCCGGTGATGAAGACAAAGGAATTTTTAAGACTCAAGGTGATCTTCAATTATCACAAGTGGCTTTAGCAAGAGCCGCTCATGCTGAGCTGTTATTTGCTGAGATCCCACGCTGCAGCAGTAGGCGGCCCTCTGCAGTGCGGAGGAAAGACTGACAGTCTTGCGTAAGACAGCGTCTTTCCATTGGGTCTCCTCTTTAAGACCCTTGGTCTTGTAGCAAAGCTTAACTCAAACCAGAGAGGTCCATATTAACAGGTTCAGTCTGACACCAAAGGTCATGAACATGTCAGGTTTAAGCCGACTTAGCGTAACCCCGTCCAGCTCCAGCTTTTTCAAATTACGACTGCGTGAATGAAATCTATATAAGATTTATTTTTACTCTGAGCTTCTAATCTTGGAAACCGGATGGCTGAAATATGAATGAGCGAGAGAGCACTTCCACTGCAAGCACAAGCTGTTCGCTGCTCTCTCTGGATCCTGTTCTCTATTCAGGACTAAGTCCTGTATTCATTTATGTTCCGTTCTTTTCTTTTCTTGCATCACCTAATTTTGGAGGATTCTCCCAATGTTTCATAGATGGGAGATACTTAGCAAATAGCATTTTCCCTTGGTGATGGTTTGGTATTACAGGCTTTTACCAGGGCGTTCCTCCCTCCGGCTTGCCTAGAGCTTCTTCTATTTACATCTCTATAGCGCGTCAGAGAACAGCAATGAAGCCACAGCGGCCTTGACGAGAGGATCGCTTTCTGGTGCGGATTTGGTCAACTCCTCGTGAGGGTGATTCCTTCACCCTGTGTGTAATTTGTGTGGAATTTTCTGAGTCGATGTGTAGAATAACAATAATTTTCCATTCCATTTAGTTAGTTTTCTTCTTTCCCTCACTCGTAATAAAGTGTTCCACCACAGATCCGAGCCAAAATCAATATTCGGATATCATTTAAAGTCCCACAAGAATGTTATATTTTAGAGGGATTAGTTTTCCTCTGATTTGTGCAATTTTATAGTACCAAGAATTGGACTCGGGCTGGGAAATTTCCATCGGTCAGATTTGTAAATCTGATCACTCCAATAGGGTAAACAGCTTGTTTGTGTTGAGACTGAATTAACTGGCCTTGAATAAAAAAGCAAGACCAGCAGCTTGTCTGATCAGGCTCTGGGACTAATAAAGTCTATGGGATTTTTTTTGTCTTCCTCTAACTGAAACAGTAGAGCGTGATACAAAAAATGTATAGAATGCATTCTAACTCATTATCCAGAATTGTAAATCATGGATGCACTGTACTCAAGAAGCACGGTTGCAGGATTCATTAGAATGAACACTCAGACCCCAAACCCAAGCTGTAAACTGAATTGGCGTAGTCGGAGAGATCAGCAGTTTTCCCTTACCAAGCAGGAACTATTAAAATCCTAAATTGAGAAATTCCAGACCCTTTTTCCAAGAGGTGGAGGTACAGGAGGCTGTGTGTTCTGCATGTGTTTGATAGGTTTGGAGGTTATGGGGTGGGATGGATTGATTACAAGATTAGGTCAGCTAAGTAGCACTAATCGGAGCTGTGGCTGGTATGACAGGAAGCAGAGAGTTCTGCCATCCGTAATTACAAGTGTGCACATCATCGATGATATCATTCTTTTGCAGACCATAACACACACTAATCCCAATGACTATTTCCCACATAATAAAATAGTAACTTATAGCAAATGCTGTAACCATTTTTGAACCATTGAAGTACAGTAAAGTACTTGAATTCATTTTTTTGTGTGGTAATGCAACCCAAATTCCAGAAAGGTTGGGATATTTTTAAATTTCAATAAAATTAAAACTAAAAGACTTTCAAATCACATTTATTTTCAATAGAACATAGATGACATAACACATGTTCAATGTGATGCCTACAGTTCTCAAAATAGTTTGGACGATGGCATTTTTACCTTGGTGTGGCATCTGGTCCACAGGACACGAGGGCGCTTCTGGACAATGTTCAGATATAGCTTATTTTTGCATGATAGAGCTTTAGCTGGCATCTGCAGTGGGCACGGTGGATTGTGTTTACCGACAGTGGTTTCTGGAAGTATTCCTGGACCCATTTAGTAAGGTCAATAACAGATTAACAGTCTGATGCAGTGTCGTCTTAGGGCCCGAAGATCACGGGCATCCAACAAAGGTCTTCAGCCTTGTCCCATATGTCCAGTTTCTCTGAAACCTTTGATGATGTTATGAACTGAAACCTGTTTTTACACTCTTTCACAGATTGGAGCGCCCATCTTCACTTCTAAGACATCCCTGTTATGTTACAGACCTGATGTTAAGTTATTAGTTGCTGGATGTTCTCGCAGCTGAATCTTTTCAAAATATCTTGCTTTTTCAGCCCTTTATTGCTACTAAACTACTAAAAACTGAAGTATACTACAGTATTTATACAGTTTATCAGTTCACTGTAACATTCATTAACAAAGTGTTGTAAATACTATAATATAATTCACTTTACTATAGTATGGTTCCAAAACACCATAGTATGTTGATTCATATTTAGAAAGTTATCTAATAATTACCTTGTAGGTAATTGTTTGCAAACAGGTTTGCTTGTGTACATTGTTCAGTGAATTCAGCAAAACACTGGTCTGTTCTTCATCGTCAAATGTTATCTGGATTCACTCGCTGTTTGTTTACTAAGCAAATGCCTTTTTCTAATATTTGCTCTGTTCTTTTCCTTCTAGCACTCTCAACAACAACAACATCACCCTCATCCCACTGTCGAGCTTCAATCACATGCCCAAACTGCGGACACTGTAAGTACTGAGAAGCTTCTTCATTCACTTCATGTTAATGCTATACAATTCATACATCTACATTTAGTGACGTTTATACTAAATCTTGACTCTTTTTGAAAGGATTTGCTGCCTGACTAGAGGCTCTGTGGTGACGCCGTGTCGTTTTTCAGAGCTGTGGTCTGTTTTTGCGAGCAGACATTGTCTTAGCTGAAGATGTCAAGATGGTTTTCTTACTCAGATGCCTATGTCGCTCCTCAGACCCAAACCACAATTGATATAAATAATTACACAGTGCCCAAATCTCGTTCCAATCTGTGGCTGACCTGCGATATAACCAAGACTCTGAGATGCTTTTGTTATTATTCGAGTGTGGTCTTTCGTCTCAGAACCTTGGCTCTAATAGAAGGAATAAATAAAGAAATATGTCAGGAGTAAACGCTAGTTTGATTTTGGGGCTTCTGGGAGTTTGAATCTCCGTCTGAAACACAAAGCTTTAGGGTTATCTTGACCCTGGCGCACATGTTCGGAGCTTCCTCCTTCAATCAGTCATTTCTTTTTCCATCTATCTTTCCTCCTCTTTCCGTCACGGCGTTCTCCCTGAAGCCTGTGCTCGGAGTCATCCATAGCTGGAGCTCCACAGCCGAGTGGTCTGGCCTCCCTCCCATCAGTCAGCCCATCAGACAGGCCAACCCCCTCATGCGGGATTGAATTTGCTGATGCTCGGATGGCCAGGCGCGTTGCTCCCTGGGCAGTATTGAATTATCCACAGCAAGGCTTTGGTTGCTACCCAGTTCCTTTGGATTGAATTTTCTGTCTCTAATATCCCTGATATATCTGTATTGAATTTGTTGCTCGTAAAAACAACTTATTAAATCAAATGTTTAGAGATGCTGGTAATCCATTTAGTAGGATGGTGGTTTGGCTGCAGGTTTCAGTTCACCTCACCTTTCCCCCACCTTCTACAGACTTACCATCTTTGTGCATTCAATTAGATCAAATGATATCACCCCATGACGCTTGCCATTCAATAACTCAGACAAATGAAAAGCACTCCCACCGCTAGACAAGTAGTCATTTTCTCGTGCATGGCGGTCGATAGGGTGTGCTTGCTCCATTGTGCCCATCCTCAACTCATCCAGCGCACACCTGAGGCAGCCGAGGCTTCTTCTCCCCATGTCATCCATCTCTGTAATCCCTCTGAACTGTAATTAATCCGCAAAGACAGGGGGCCAGATACTGGATTTGTAATAGGAAAAGCTCTATTAGAACCGTCGCCCCCTGCTGAAATTGTCAATGGCGTTTTTTGTCCATCCAACTGGATTCTGCCTGTTATTTAATTTACAGACAGTGTTGACCAGTATAGCTGCACCTTTTCATTCACTGACGCCGCTTTTTCTTTGAACTGTGTCTCGTACCCTTCATGGAATAGCCCTTGAGAGATTTATATTAAGGTGTTATTGGGAATTGTGCTATTTGTTGAAGACCTTGATGAAATGAGGATCTGTGTTCTGGGGATTTGCGAGTGGTTTAGTGTGGTCTCCTTGAGATTACTAACATCATCCATACAAAAGAATGACCCAATCGCTAATTCAGATGTGTTATTCTGAGTCTGTATTACCGAAGCTGTAAAGAGATTGTCCCTATGAATATTTACTTGATCTTGGCGGCGAATTCCTTCCTCCTGTGCATTTAAATGCCACATCACAGATGGAATATGACATGGAGTGTGTAGTAAACATTGCTCTTCTGGTTTCATCTTCAGAGAGCTCTGTTTCCCGACATTTCTCAGGGATCATCCACTCCAGCATCCACGCTAGACATATAAACCTCCTCTGACCTTTATCCGATAGTGTCTCACTATCTGTCTCTCATTATTCTCCCTCTCTCTCTCTCTCTCCAGTCGCCTGCACTCCAACAACCTGCACTGCGACTGCCACCTGTCCTGGCTCTCCGATTGGCTGCGGCAGAGGAGAGGGCTGGCCCCCTTCACACAATGCATGGCCCCCGCCCATATGAGAGGTCTCAATGTCCCTGATGTTCAAAAGAGAGAATTTGTTTGCACAGGTATGGCACAGTGTTCACTTTCTCTGTCAGAATGTCCTTCTGTTGTCTGTTAACTAAAAAAAAAAATTTTTAATTATTATTGTAAACTACATGTCGCTTATTTTTCAAGAAAATGTATTATTTGTTTATGCATTTGTTTATGCATTTATTTGTTTATTTATGCATTTGACATTATTTACACTGATGTTAACAACTAAACAGACATGTACTTGATTTTTTGTTTGTAATATTTATTTACATATTTCTTTATCTTATTTTTTCATTCATTCATTTGTTCATTCACTCGCTCACTCCAACAAATCTCGACACGTAAATTACATATATTTTTTTCTAATTTTTCCTTCTTTCTTCGTCCAGCCATTCTTTTTTTTTTCAAATGTGTAAGTAATCTGCAAATGCTGGCTATTA
The DNA here is from genome assembly GCA_032357475.1 of Enteromius thamalakanensis. NCBI lineage: Eukaryota > Metazoa > Chordata > Actinopteri > Cypriniformes > Cyprinidae > Enteromius > Enteromius thamalakanensis. Next base: position 15,865,925 of record JAUCMT010000026.1, read on the forward strand.
CAAGTAAACACTTAGCGCCTTTTCATTGTGTTGTTTTATAAAGCCTCTCCATACATTGTATTTGGACCTTGTATATAGACCTCCGGGTTTCATTGGTGAAAAAGTTCACATTCAGCTCTTGTTAATTAAGCCCCCTTTTCCTTCTCCTCTGATTAATCAACTGATGAATATACTCCAACACAAACACAAAACACGCTGCAAGAAAAAAGCGTTTCTTAATTAAGCTGCAAAGCAAGACAATAAAACAACAGGGAGTCTGTTCTTGTTGATTATGCACTGTATTAAAGCTATTTTCACCCATCTTCATTTGTGCTGTTATTCGGACTAATATTAATTTTCAGTACAGAAGCGACACAATGTTTATAACTACTATCAGAAGGAACGCTATTCTATTTATATTTGACGCAAAACGGTATTAATGTTCCCTGTGTTCTCCATTTGCTTTCTTGTGTCATTAAGCCATGTTGTCTTTAGTCAATTTTCCTCCTGATCTGTTATCTTTCCATCTTTTCCTCCTCCCCAGGTCCTGCTCAGATGGAGCCAAGGTCATGCGCTCCCCAGGCGTCCATCTGCCCTGCCGCCTGCACCTGCAACAACAACATCGTCGACTGCCGGAGAAAAGGCTTGACGGAGATCCCTGCCAATCTGCCTGATGGAATCGTAGAAATGTATGGATTGCACTCCTCAAAATCATATCCCTTCTCTATTTGTGTAAAATCTGCCTGTGTGATAAGTACTTACCTCTAATATCGCCTGTGTGGAGATATGCCTTCTTCCGCCTGTCAGGTAACAAAGGCCATTAGCAGTGCAGTGTAGCAACCTCATTAGTGAGTGTGTTAGCGCTGTGCCGCAGTTGTAGATAGATCTTGCTCAGTGCTGCTGTAGGTCTAACATCCCCGTCTGCACGGTTTAGGTAATTAGACAACCAGTCAAGGATCAAAATGAGACGGGTTATACTGAGCACGATCTAATGTCCAGAGTATTTTACATATCATTTTACATATCAGCATATTCAAGCTAGCCTACTTAAGGTGTTAGATATGTGATGTGAAAAGTATATAAATACTCTTTTATAAGTGCTTTTACCAAATACCAAAATGGTAGTAGTTAAACATAGTTTTCAAACTCGTTTCGGGTGGAGAGATCAGAGGCAGTTAATAATGATCTCCGCCTCCAATCATCCA
>JAUCMT010000026.1:15867418-15888822 GCA_032357475.1 Enteromius thamalakanensis
TATTCTCCCTAGGGCTCGGCAGCCCTTCTAACCCTGAGTTTTCTCCCTAAGCAGCACGCCAAACAAGCTTCGCTATGTTTATGCCGTCAGAGCTCGAACTCGTGAAAAGTTGTTATACTTTTCAAAACCTATTAAATGTTACAAAAAAAAGTTATAGTAATTATATTATTATTAAATGGCTAAACATGAGGAGAAAATGCATTTAATAGAGACATTAGCAGCAGTGTTGGTATAAATGATACTGATCATCATTAATAGTTATTTATATAAAGATATGCTTTCTTTAATCTACATTAATATTGAGATTCAGTTTGAAATTATGACAGTATATTATATTAATATGTGACTGATCATGATTAATTAATCATGATCATGCAATTCATTATTTTTATGAAAAAAAATTTCTGCTAGGAAACGTAACTTTCGTGAATATCCGTTTCAAACTCATTTTGAAGGATATTCTCTAAAACCCAGTTATCTTTGGATGTCTTTGATGACTGTGGCTTTTTGTGCGATTCGGTTATATTTTTATGAGAAAGCCACTGTTTTTAAAGCAGCCATTAGATTAATGTTGTTGTCAATTTTTCTGCCTATTAACTTTTTTATGTGACCTTTGCTTCATTGTGCTGGCCATGTTAGCTTGCGTAACGCTAATGCTAGCATATTAACTTTAGAGTTCCTATTAAAAAGCAATCCAATTAATGTAATTCATACAGCGCCTGCCGCTTAAAACATCTGACCTTGTAGTAGTTCCAGCCGCTTCTGTATTCAGTGTCCTTCAAATGCACGAGAACATCCAAAAGAGGTTTTGCGGTATCCTCCAATAAACAAGGACGTCTCGGTTGCGCATGGGAAATTTGCAAGGCCAACATTTCCATTGTGCGCATAGGATGTCTTGTTTAATGATCACATATCAGCGCAGCGGTACGCTCACACACATGCATACTGTTACAAAGAAAACACTTGAGTTTTTCGGTGTGTTTTGGCTATCTTGCCTGTTCTCGTGCTTTGGAGAACGTCCATATCGTCTTGGCCGGGGTATTTGGTATCCATATTGATTCAGAGATCCTTGTTTGCAATAAAGGACAGGTAGGTAATTGCCCTGATATGTGCTGTTCCTCGCCGTTGTTGTTATGTCAATAGTGTATGACCTTTGCATAATAAATGGATATGCAGGCTAGGACACATTAGCCCAACCGAGCCCATGGCCAAAAACAAATTGGGCTAATGAAATGATGTATAACCTGGAGCATGCGGAGAGCTGTGCTTATTTCTCAGGGACTTGTTTTCCGTGCCCTCTTATCCCAGTGAGCCACAACACAAATTGAACACTCAATGTACAGACTGTCGTAAAACATTAGATGGCTCTGTAGACCTCCTGAAGGAGCATTAAGTACAAGCCAGACTCTCAAAAACAAAAGGTTCTTCAGCGAAAGACTGTTTTGAGCACTTTAGGTTCAACAGAGCACCCTCCTTTCATCAAGAACACACTGAAAAAATAAGATTTTTTTTATCTAGTAAAATTATCTTAGTTGAAGAATTTTTATATATTTTGATTAGAAACAACAATGCTTAGAAAAGCCATTTTTTGCAGCGCATTTTCTTCACTCTTGCTCTGTTGTTTGCAATATGTTAAACAAAGTAAATAAATGAAGTCATTTGTAAATAAAATGTAAAAAAGTGATTAGGTAATTCAGATCAGCATAATGTTGTTGTTGTTTTTTTAAGCCCAAGTAAATAGATGCTTACATAAAGTTATTTGGGGAACTTAAAATCAGAGCTTTTGGTTTTAATTGAAACATTTATTTTTTTAAGCATGGGCCTGTAACGCACGCCTCCACATGCTTTTAGACTGAGAAATGAAATCACCAGCAGATCTGTGTTGCGAGTGGAATAAATGTGTTACGGTGCGAAACACCTACAGGAATATTACATTGTTTTCTTTTCTCTGCCGTGCCATATTTGTTTCATAATTTTATTATATACAATTACTAGCGTAATGGAAAAGTCAGCGTTGTGTAACAAAACATATCCATCTGTTCCCATGTAGTCGTCTGGAGCAGAACATGATCAAGGGCATCCCAGCAGGAGCGTTTTCCACGTACAAGAAACTGAAGAGAATGTAAGAACTTCCACACACAACAACACTAACTAATGATCTTACCATTTACAGTATATTGATCAGACGGTTGGAGTCTTTTTTCTTTTCAACAAAAAATAGCATATAAGCAGCAACTGTTTTTTACATTAGTAATAAGAGATGTTTCTTAAAGGGGTCATATGATGCGGTTTCAAGTTTTCTTTTCTCTTGTTTCAAGTGTTACAAGCTGTTGGTGCATACATAAGATCCCTGAAGCTGCAAAGATTAAAGATTCAAAACCAAAGAGATATCCTTGATAAAAGCTTTGACTTGTCCACACCCCCTAAAAGGGCTCGTTTATACACGCCCCACTTTTCTACATCATGGTGTTGGTTTATGCGTTATGTGTAGGTGTATGTTTACGCAAAGAAAGAAGGCGGAGCTATTATTCTCACTGTTGTGTTGCTGCGGGCGCCATGTTCTGGAGACGCTGTGTGTCATTGTGAAAGTGAAACTACTTTTATTTGCTTCCAAAAGAAGATAATTAGAAATCAGTGGTCAAGTTCTATTCACAACACTGTTAAGGAAAAAATCAACACAAATATTATAGTGTGCTCAGCATATGAGCAGAAATCTGATTCCTAAAACCTGGGGAGTAGTCAATGCTGGCTGTGCTCAGAGACTATAAAGTGGAGCTACCTCTGCAAGAACAGTCTGGTGCTTCTGACTCACAACCTGGAAGTAAGTTACGCATTGCGTAACATCGCTGTTACTGTACACACTTTAGGTATTTGGGCCAGTCATTTTATTGATATTGTGCACTGAGAACTTCAAAACGATGTTCTTTTTAGCAGCATCATATGACCCTTTTAAGCATCAAATCAGCGTATTCGAATGATTTCAGACGGATCACGTGACACTGAAGTGCATTACAGCAATAAATTGAATTTAAAATGTTTTTTAAAAGGTATTTTAATTTATAATAATATTTAACCATAGCCTTGGTGGACATGAGAATATTTATTTTAAACGTCTTACTAGCCTTTTGAATGATAGTTTATGTATATCCAAAAGGCACTTTAAAATTCCTCTATTTTGAGATCTAGAAATATACACACTTACTTTTTATACTTTCTCAGCCTATGCATGAACCCTATACCTGCTGCAAGTGATCTCCTGTCAACCATTTTTAAGAAAAAATAGTAGAAGGGTTCATAAGACGCACTGCAGTTTCTAGATGCATGTCACCCTGCACAAGAAAATCTATATTTTAGACACAAATTCAGATATTTAATAAGATTTCCTCACTTCAGCTTTGACAGTGATGCCTTGACGTGAAGAGCTCAGTATTTTAAAGGATATACTCAAATCACAGGGCTTAGAAAAAGAAAGAATTTGTGTATACAGTTTTTTACAACTTACCGAAATTGTTATAGAGTTTATTTACACCCCAAAATTAATTACTTATCATTTCAATTCAATCATTTTAATTGCTAAAAACTGGTCCAAGCCAGATCAAGTCACATGAGGAGAAGTAAATGGTTTAAAGATTATTCTAATGATGATCACCAGGCAGTTTCTTATGTTCTTTTCTCCTCAGTATCGAGTTTGTTGGGTATTTATGGAGTATCGACGTCCTGTCAGACAAATGTGCAAACCATTCCTTTGTTGGTCTAACAGTCGAGCGTATTATCTCTATTTATGTCATTACAGAGACCTGAGCAAGAATCAGATATCCGAGATTGCAGAAGATGCGTTTAGCGGCCTGCGCTCGCTCACTTCACTGTAAGTGTTTTTCACACACACATGCAAACATTCATACGCCTGAGCTGCATAGTAATGCATTCACAAAGATAATAGGCTTGCGTAAATGTAAACAGTCAGGTGAAAGGACAGGTGTCGAATAAATCAGCTGACAGAACGGAGACGAGACAGCCTACTGTCTGCCTGAGAGTGTGTGTGTGTGTGTGTGTGTGTGTGTGTTTGCTGACATCTGGAGCAGCGTGAACACAAGGGAGGACTTTCATTTAAATCACCTCAACAAGTCAGAGAGAGACAGAAGCCTCAGCGTGTGCATATTAATTTGGTCAGATCTATCTCCCTGCATCCGGCCCACACAGCTGTACACAAGACAGAGCTCATTTACGCATGCCGTGTGATTAAAGAGACGCTGAGGGCTGGAAGATGGGTTGCACTCTTTTAGGGAATAGGAATAAAGCAAAGAGGACGCTCGAGATGACATAAACACACTACCACACGTTTGCTCGGATATTTGAGTGTGTTGAAGGAAGGGTTCAGCCAAAAGTGAACAGCGCTCAGAACTCTTTTGCAAGCACAAAACACATTTACTATGAATGGAGAACTTCAAAAGCCATAAATTGTCATGGATTTTATTTCATGTCTTCTGAAGCCATGCAGTTGGCTCGTAGAATGTAGGAACAGACTGAAATTTTATTCATTATTTACTGAAAATGTTGACAGCTACCTTGACTCTCCATGGCTTGCTGATAAGAGAAGTATTTATATTATTTTTTTTAATCGATCAATTAGATTGTTCCAGCTTTCTGATTAAAAATTTTTCTGACAAACATCAGTCTGTTTTTTATATATAGCTATATTGTATCGTTTGACTTCAGAGGACTAGTTTTATGTACCACTTTCATGATTCTTTTATGATTTTTACTGCTTTTTTGAAAAACATGAAAGCCCCTCTAAGAAGGACACGTCCACACTTAACATGTTGCACATGGGCTAGACATATTGAGACGTTGTGGGCTGAGTCATTGCTCTTTATTTACATTGTATCTGTGTGTGTCTACAGGGTCCTGTATGGAAATAAAATCGCGGAGATCCCAAAGGGACTGTTTGATGGCCTGGTCTCCCTGCAGCTGCTGTGAGTGCTGCATTTATGACCCAATAACCTTCAATGTCAAGCAAGTTTCGGGAGTTTGTTTTTTTAAACGCTACCATTTAAATAAAATGAATAATTTATTTAGCAAGGATGCATTAAATTGGTCTTTTTCGACAAATGTATCAGGTTTTCCGCAAAAAAAAATTATCAGCAAATTGATAATAGTAAGAAATGATTCTTAAGCAAATCAGAATATTAGAATTATTTCTGAAGGAGCATGTGACACTGAAATTGCATTTTTAAATTATATTAAAATAGTAACTGAAATTGCAATAATACTTTATTAATAGAATTACTGTTTTAATTCTATTTGTGATCAAATAAATACAGCTTTGGTGAACATAAGACAATTAAAAATATATGTTATAATAATTGTATAGTATTTTACCTTTTTTTTTTTTGCTTTAATAATAGCACTTGATCAATATAATTTTGTGCAAAGCCTGTGCATATTATCTAAAATGATTTGAGAATATCTAAGTAGTGACCTTATTATTGGTTTTATTATGTTTTTAGATTATTGTGTGTATATGTGTGTATATATATATATATATATATATATATATATATATGCTTCAATGAGATACAATGTGTTTTAAATTAAAAAAATCATGCTTAAACATGCCTACCTTTTCACTCATGAAAGGAAGAAAAGCACTAAAAAAAGTTAAGAGAGCATGTAGTGTTTTGGCTGAAAGTAGCATCAAGTTTTATTCTCGTTTTCTCAGGGGGAACACTCTCAACATCATTAGCATGTAAATTGGCCTTGATTGCTAAACATGTCCCTCACACCTACTTATATTTGTGTAGACATGGAAACATTGCTCAGACAATTTCTGCATTTAATGGTCCAAATTGAGGTGGATCTGTCTGCTCTAATGGGCCTGCTTCAGCTTATTCTAATGATTTGGGGAAATTTTGATGGCTTCCGCTTTCCTTAACGTACACACTGCTGCCGCGGGCACAAAAATAAGCTCACATCAACTGTTATTATGCTTCTAAAACAGCATAGATTTACTGGAGTAGCCCGGCCCATGTTTTCACTGTCAACTGCCATAATGACACAAATTATCTGTGTTTTCAGCAATTAGAGTTCTTCATCCTTAATGGATTTTCTTAATAAGACCCTTTCAAAGGTACACCTCAGGGCATTCCAGCAATTTCGCAAAGCTATTTTGGCGTTTCTGTGTTTTTTTTCTGTTCTTTATGGTTTTATTCACTCTTTTTTCTTTACTTTTTATTATTTTTTTCTTCTTTTTTGAGATACTCAAACCTAATTAGTTCACCCTGTGAGTAGACTAACGATGCATGTGTTTGCACCAAGACAAAACCTCATTACAGTGACTTTCAGTAATTAAGCACATGACTGCTTTAATCAATTGTCAGGCGGCCTGAACGGGCGAGAAGTGCGTGACATGACAGGAGTGATGGGTGCAACTCAGCAGCTGAATACTCCAGCGGTTCATCGACAACACGTTCAATGCAGTTTTGTTAAAGTTAGCGATCTGTGAAGCGAGTAAATTACATATATAGATCTGAATATGTGTCTGATACTTACATCAAGTCACACAGTCTTGAGCACTTTGTGGATCCCACACTGTGATTTTTAACTCCAGTGACATCCACACTACTAAATTACACATTACTAAATTTACTGCAACCATTACACTCTCCACTAGAGGCTTTACAGCAAACCATAAAATCATTGAGAGAGATCGCCACTTTCTGCCCAGGCGAGCAAATTGAGTATAAAAAGTCCCTATTGTCTTAAGTCTTTTGCAAAATACATGTAGAAAACTTGACACCGAAAGTGTAAAACATTTACAGCAATAACAATGTTTTGTTTTGCTTGTTTTCGTTTTGTTTGCTTTGCTTGTTTTGGATTTGCATTTAGTTTTGACTCGGTTTGCTTTTATTGTGTTTTGTTCACTTTGCTTTGGTTTGCTTGTTTTGTTTGCTTATGTTTTAGATTGTTTTTTGTTTTGTTTAGTTTTGTTTGCTTTATTCTGCTTGTTTTTGTTTCGTTTTGTTTGCTTTGCTTTTGTTTTGGCTAGCTTTGCTTATGTTGTTTTGTTCGTTTTGCTTTGCTTTTCTTTGCTTGTTTTTGTTTTGTTTGCTTTGCTTTTGTTTTGGCCTCCTTTAACTTTAGTTGTTTTGTTCATTTTGCTTTGCTTGTTTCATTTTGAGTGCATTTTTGTAGGTTTTGCCACTTAGGTGTTAAGTACTCATAATTCAAACATCAGAAAGTGTTTATACACATAAAAAATAAACATAAAGCAGGTTTTAGTTGTTTTGCTTATCGTATGAATCTGTAATGAAACCTCTGCTTACTCTTCCAGACTGCTGAATGCAAACAAGATCAACTGTCTCCGAGTGAACACTTTCAAAGACCTGCAGAACCTCAACTTGCTGTCCCTCTACGACAACAAGCTCCAGACCATCAGCAAAGGCCTGTTCACCCCTCTGCGCTCCATCAAAACACTGTGAGTTACACACACACATAAACACTCCATCCTTCACACCCACTCTCAGTCCAGGAGACTCCAGTCTCTAAGCAACTGTTGAGCGGGACTGCCTTCACCCCGCAATTAATTAGCTGCAAGTAGATGGCAAAACAACAACATTAACAGCAGTAAGATAAATGTGAACTAAACAACTGAAAACCTTACACTGAGAAACAGTTCGTGTTTATGAATCGTATTGTTATCAAAGGATATCACTGTTTGATTATACAGACTCCCTTGACTCTAATTAAGCCTTTCGATTTATCATTATGTCCGCCCTCCACAGACATCTCGCTCAGAATCCCTTCATGTGTGACTGTCATCTGAAGTGGCTGGCCGACTATCTGTTTGACAATCCAATTGAGACCAGCGGAGCTCGATGCAGCCACCCGCGCCGTCTCGCCAACAAACGCATCAGCCAGGTTAAGGGCAAAAAGTTTAGATGCACAGGTAAACCTACACACATGCACACTGTTTAAAGAGGACTTTTACTCCTTTTCAAGTTCATTTGACTTGCATTTTAAGTTAATTGTAACGTTATACTAAAGTAACATTCACAAGGCTTTTTCAACAGCCCCTTATCTGTGTGAACATAAAGATGGGTCCTTAGAAATCAAATCATGTCATGACGTTGTAACATGATTTTTGATACTCAGCAGCTTATTATCCTGCCTGCTCGTTTTAAAATGCAAAAATGTTGTGAAAATACATTTAAACGGGTTTGTAAACAGGTTACATTTTATTTTAATGATTATCTTTAAACATTCCACTAAATTTAAGTCATTTTGCAGCTACACACGTCAGCTAATTCTCATTATTTTGCATCTATGCATTAACCTACTCTCGTTAAACTGTTAGGTTAGGGTTAGTAAATTAGGGTTAGTACATTTTTTGAAAATGGTAGTGTACAGCTAAATTATGGTTGCGTTTTGGTCCGGGATAACATTATAAAAAAACCTGCACCTTATGGAAGACAGTCAATCAAGTTCCCTGACATACAGTGAATCTACTTGGCCGTACACAGTGACTTGTTGATGGCTCTGAGTTCTGGCCACCAATTGTTGCTCACATGCTTTTTCACACTGAGACACCTCACGTTCAGTGACGTCCTTTTCCTTTTCCTGTGTGTGAGTGTGTGGCATACTCTGGCCTGGAGCAGTTCTTCTCACACACTGCCAGGTTTCAGAGTGCTAATAGGGCAATGCTGGCTGTTCTGAAGCACAATGAAGACGCCTTGTTAGAAGATGTTTTTATGAGTCGGAACTGGCCCCCACACACAGCCAAAAGCACGGGCCCCTGAGGAAACTGATTTGGTGGGAGAAGTGCAGCCGCTGTTTGCTTTGATATCAAGCCACAGGTTTTTCTCATTAAACTTCTGTCAGTATATCAGCACAATAACAAGTGCAACGCCAGAGCACACAAGCCCGCTACTGGCCCCTAGCGTGTGTTTGCACGTTAAAATCTTAATATCTGTGTTTTGTGTGTGTGTATGTGTGTGTGTGTGTACAGGCCCGTAGCCAGCTATAAGAGGTCTAGACCTCAGCAAATTGTGCATGTTCAAAAATTCTAATTTGCTCTCTTGAATGATTACCTTGTTGTTTAAAACGCCTATTCAGTTTAGGCAGTTATTTAAGCATCCGTGGTTAGAAAATGATCTCTGCGAGATGCTGGCAGGAGTGAACAAATCTAGAAAACGTTGTGAGTGAAGGCGTGGGTGCAGTCTCCATTTTTCCAGATTCAGCTATTACAGTTTTTTTTATCTGTCTTAAGTTAATTAAAAGGGTAATTGTTGTTGTAGTAGCATTTAACACTAGTACACATATCTGTAGAAAACAAGTAGGTTACGGAATCAAATATGCATGTCGTTTAGTAGCTGTGATAGTTACATTTTTATAATTTGTGCTAAAAACATTCATAAAAACTGTAGCACTATGTGAGCCTGGAACACAAAACCAATCAAAAGGGTATATTTTTAAAAATGTAATGTAATGTAACTTAACATTTTAATCATTCATTACTACATTATCATACATTACTTGTGTTTTCCCTTAACTAATGTTTGATTGTGAACAAATTAACTATTAATTAATGCTTAACTAATGTATTATTCTGCCCCCCATTCTGAAGTGTTACCAATGTAATAAATAAGAATAAATTATAAATAAGTGATAGGTAAAATAAATAATTAGCTGAATAAATAATCTTTATATTGATGTATGGTTTGATAGGACGGGATAATTTTTGGCCGAGATACAACTATTTGAAAATCTGGAATCTGAGGGTGCAAACAAATCTAAATATTGTAAATAAAGTTTTGTATTTGAAGTTGTTGTTGATATATCACAGTTCTTAACCCCAAACCAGAACATTTAAACTCTAGCTACAGCTGTGTGTGTGTGTGTGTGTGTGTGTGTGTGTGTTTGTGTATAGTGGCAGAGGGCTTTGCTCCATTCCTTTCTCCATGTCTTTATGTGTGTCTTTCTAGTCCCTGTCTGTCTGTCTGTCTGTCTGTCTGTCTTTTCGAGCTTGTATTCCCAGCGGGCTATTGTCCATGCTGGGACGAGGGAAAGGTGTGCATGGTGTCCCAGAGTTCTGGGAGGCTTCGTGGCTTCTGTGTCCTGGCTGCTCCTTCCTCCTCCTCCTCCTCCTCCCCACCTCTCCGTCCCGCTCCGCTCCTCCACTCTGGCCTCTGGTGCAGCTGTCTCTTGTGCTTGATCTAACCATGTGCCGCCGCCTACACAAGCCTCACATGGTTCCGTCAAGCACCAGGGACCGCTGGACACACTCGCACAAAGCATGGCATTCTGGGATATGTGCGGTGGCAGCTCTCTTTGCCGCCGTGAGGAGTGAAGGTGGCATTCTTTAATCCGGGGAACAACGGATCGCTTGTGAGGAGCTCTAGCTGTGTTCTGCGTCTTTAAGGTCGCTCTTGTAGACGTTTGGCTGGAAGCATCAGGGCAACCAAACGGAGATGGTGGGAATAAGATAAACAGTGGCAGGCAAGTGATGGCTGATGGGAAACAGACTTATCGCTGGCGGCCAGAAGCTCGTGTTACGCAGAAACTGCCTGTGTTTTCCTGTCAAAACACTTCTTAGTGCCAGACCTCCAATACCTGACCTCTCGCTCAATGACGCTGTTATCTGAGAAAACTAATGCAGGCAATGAGGTTGTGTTCGCAAACAAGTGCCTGCGACTGTTTGTGGAGGTGTAAAGAGTAAAGTACTATTTCTAATGTGGGTATTTCTCTTAGGTGTTTTGCCCCAAATCTCTTTTTTTTTTGCATGATATATACAGATTTGAATGGCTCATATAGAAATATAAGTAATATTGTAGACATATATTTTTATCGATTACGAAGCCATTACGACAATTAAGCACATTCCCCCAGTTACTCATTATTGTGATACATTTAAGACATTTTATTTTTGAGATTCTCATTATTTTAAATCTGAAATGTATTATTTATGCAGTTATTATTATACTGTTGTTATTATTATTATTGTAATATACAGTATATATATATATATATATATATATAAATTACAACCTCTACATGACAATTACAAATTTACATTTTATGTAGAAAATACGTAAAACTGTGTCCATAAACAGTATTTTTTATATAGATTGTAAAGCCATTAAGACAATTAAGCACATTTTACTTTAAATATTTTTCTTTTTTGTAGTTTTTTGCCTAATTCCTATTTTGTATGTCAAGTGCAAATTATATTTTATTATAGAAAAAAGTCAAATTGTGTTCCTATATTTTACATGATTTACCGTTATTACCTGTATTACAGACATTTTTTATAAAAATATTTGCATGAAAAATACAAATGTACAATTTTATAGGAAAATTAGTAGAATTGTGTTCATATATTTCACTTTACATATTTTGTTTTTGGGAGTCTCAAACAACATGCAAGGTCAAAAAAACAAGTTCATTGACTTTTTACCTGTACTTCTATTTTTAAAAGCGGCACCTAGTGGCGAAGAATGAATCTGCATTTTCAATCAGACCAACTTTCAGGATGTTTTCATTCACTTAGAGCCATGTTGCACACTGCATAAGAAGTCATTTTAAAAAATCCATAATAGGGACGCTTTAACCATTTGCGTGAAGAGCTGAATAAGCCGGTTGAATGTCTGTTTGTGTCTGTTGTGTTTGTTAGGTGCAGAGGACTACCGCAGCCGTCTCAGCGGCGAGTGTTTCCAGGACCTGGTTTGTCCTGAGCGCTGCAAGTGTGAGGGAACGGTGGTGGACTGCTCCAACCTCAAACTCACCAAAATCCCTCCTCACCTCCCGGAGCACACCACTGACCTGTAAGAGTCAGACATTTGAGCTTGCACCTAGCGACCCCATTAGTCATTTACTGGATCGCTAGCCCTATACACTCTCACCTGGCAAATCCTTTCGATGTCCCTCTGTCTCCGAGGTCTCGTTCCTCTCTCCTGTCCTCTGATTACGGGGTCTGAGTTGTGTGAATGAATGTCCAGGGCCTCTCTCAGGCCATTAGCCACTCAGCCGTGTTTTCCCTGGGCAGCGCTAGTCAGGGTGACAATGCGTTTGCCCTTGTGTTGGTGTGTAGAGGACACATCAGGGTTTTCCCTCTGCAGTTCCATCAACTGGAGTCATCTGTCACACTCTCTCTTTCTCTCTCTGTCTTTCTGCGGCTCAGTGACTACAGCTTGTACCCGCTAGCACGGCTGCTTATTTATAGAGCTCTTGCGGGAATGCTAGCAACCAGGAACCAGCACTTTATGTCTGATGTGCTTTCCCATGGCAGGCCCCGCTGGGGAAAGCAGCCCTGGGGGAAGCAAAAAGACAGCCCTGGTGCATTTACTAAACTCTACTTTTACTACTGTACTAGTCTCTCTCAACCTTGCCTAGACCTTCTCTGCACCAGTCAGTCTCGCTCTCTGTGTTTGCAAAAGAATACAAGCATGCTGCTAACTGCTGTGCCGTGTATACCTCATGCTATCATTTGCTTGTAATTTCTTGGTTATACATTTGGTGCATTCTGGGAGGTTCTTGTAAGTCATTAATTGCAACCTTGGGTGAATTCAAACAACTTTGGTTAAGTATAAGATGCTCTGTCAAACACACTTTTTATAGTTGTAAATAAAATAAAGAGTAGATTTGACCAAATAAAATGTTTCAGTCTTTAAAATGTAACATTAATCTAATCTGTTACTTACTGTTTCTTTGTAAATATTTATAAAATGTGTTTGCAGGTTTCCAGTTGCATCTTTTCCACATTCATTTCATTTAGATTTTTGTTAATCTACTAAATTATTAATAAAGAATGCACATTGGGTGTGTTTTGCATTTTATTAAATTTACAAAGATGCTGTAAATTAAATTATGCATTCTGTACAACAGTACAGTGTTATTACTTTTCAAATGCAAAGTAGCTATGCTTAATGTTTTAAATAGTTTTATTCTAAATAAAAGATATAGGTAACACTTTAGAATAAGTTACACTTGTAAATTAAATACACTAAATAAATTCTTAATTCGGTGCTTATTAATGGTTAAGTGTTGTACAGTAGATGTTAAGTTTAGGTATTGGGTAGATTTAGGGTTGTATAATAAGGCATTAATATGTGCTTACTTGGCACTGATAAAATGGCTAATATTGTAGAAATATGCATTAACTTTCCATTGATTTTAACAAACTTAACATTAAAAAAGACTGGAAATGTTCACATGCCGTTTTTTTCCAACATGACTTGAATTCACTAGTTTTTAAAGATATCTTGTGTAATAAATGCATAGAATAGGAGTTTTCAAATAATTTATTTCTGAATAAAGGCCCAGTTACATTTAAATATGTGTCAAGTTTTATATGAAAATCTTTACAGTAGAATTTAGTTTCCCTGAAGATGCAGTCATTTCCGTCAAATTTCATGGACCAAAAAAAGGCCTTTGTCTATTTTCAGAATGGATTTGTAAAAATCTCTTTCCAACCTAGTCTCGCGGCAGTTCGTGATTTAGTCATGTAATTTAATTTAATCTATTTATTCCTGCCAGGCACACATTTATTTTGCTATTTTCGTAAGTACATCGTAAGTTATTCCGTAAGTCCATCTTAGTTTAAAAAACATGCTGGACTTACGAAAATAACACTCATACTTTTACACTCGTACACAATTTCAGTTAAAAAGATTTAAAGAGAAATTTCAGTTTTTCTACTTTTGCACACTTTTCCAGTTGTGATTATGTTTAGGATTTTCAACCAGAATCCATATTTTCTTATTTTCTTATTTTTTTAATTCTTTTCTTTCTTTTCCTCTGCTTTTCCTACTTTCTCGCAGCTCCGGTTTGAAACCCCTGCATAAAGTACAATACTATGCCATTCCTATATACACATCTGCTTCCAGATGTCTCCATTTATCTGCATCGCCTATTAGCCTGTCTTCCCCGTCCACTGTTATTATTTGCAAAAGCATCAGATTATGTCCTTCATGTTGTCATCACTGGTGCTGAGGGAAGGTTGAATGTGTATGAGAGTCACATACCCAGTGCTCAAAACCAGAGAGAGAGCGGTACTGATTTTTCATTACAATGACATCACAGTCCCAATTATACAGCAGCTCCCACATAAGAGACTCAAAGACTGAGTCTGAATGATAATCACTTCCCATCTCTCCTACATGCACCAGTGAGGTTTACTGTGAGGCTTTTTGCTGTGAGACTTGATCTTATACAGTAGCTTATGAGTACCGTTGAACCATTAACCTCCGTCTCTCTCCACCAGACGGCTGAACGACAATGAAATCTCCGTCCTCGAGGCTACAGGGGCCTTCAAGAAGCTGGCAAACCTGCGCAAGATGTACGCAACGGGTTTATTTCACTTTTTTGGTTTGACTGCTGAATGAGATTGGTGTATTGGGGAAATATAGTCTTCGCTATGTACAGCGGGACAAGAAAAGCTTCTGGAATATTCTTAGCTAATAGGAAAAGCGAATATGGTGATTTAACACGTGATTTACTGGCAGGCAATATTTGCGGCCCACTCCAAAATTGGAAAAAGCGCCATTCGCTCAGGAAGAGGCCTGGTGATTTATCATGCATGAAATTGCTTACTATCTAGCACAGTTATAAATTGGGCAGATCTAAGAGCTCGGTTTAAAATTAAGCGGTGAATCATCATAAATGTATGTTTAGGATACAACCACAACCTATTCATATGATGAAACAAAGAAATTTGCAGTGTACCGTTGCTTTCTGCCATTTGTCAGAGTGATAAATAGCACATTTGAGACCCATTAAAAGACAAGCTTCATCAGAGCGCAAGGGGAGTTCATGTTTTCCCTAATTCTGTGTTTGCAGAAACTTAAGTAATAATAAACTCCGGGACATCCGTGAGGGGGCGTTTGATGGGGCCGGAGGTGTTTTGGAGCTTCTGTTGACCGGAAACAAGTTGCAGTCGGTCAGCGGACGGATGTTCAAGGGTTTGGGGGGCCTCAAAACGCTGTAAGTATCGCCAATGTTTACATTTCTCCACTCTTCTGTCCTGCTCATTAAAATGAAAAGCCATGCGTTTTCACATGGTTTTGAATATAAATGCACAAACACTAGAGTTACGCCACTGGAAAAGTGCTCCAGGAATTGCTCCTTTAGAAACAAATGTTCAGCAAACATTGCCTGTTCTCAGCAAAAACTGTGATCGTCAGGTCTGTGCTGAGCGCAAGAAGCAGCTTTCTAAGAAACTTACGGGCATAGACGTCCTCTAAGCTGCCCTTCTAACGGGAACAAAGATGCTAATACAGTGCATATTCTGAAGCCTGCTGGTTAGAAAAAGTCTTCCTAAGATCTGCTGTCACTCTAATTAGCTTAATTGGAGAGAGAGGAGTGCATAGGAGCAAATGAATGGAATCATGGTCCTGCAATATTGGATTTAGTGGCTTTCAAATCCCAGGAGTATGTGTCCAAATTGAGTTTAATGCCGAATTTGCTGCTTTCGGGTTTTCATCACAAAGGACTCTGGTTTGCATTTAGCCCGTTTGTGCTGCTGAGGGCCTTTAGGAGAATCTGATTGTTTTGGGCAGCTCAGCCCTCCCCAACCGCACACCCAAACTTATCTTGTCCCGTGTCAAGTGGAGAGCTGCTGCACAGACAGAATCTCAGAGACATGTTTATCTACTCATCTCAAGACCAGAGACTTCTGTTAACCCAAGCTCTACACCTAAAACAAAACTCTTTCGAAATTTAAACAATAAATTAGAAGCTACAGGGTTTGTTCTTGGGCTGAATAGACTCAAGTCAGGTTATAATGTTTCTTACACTGTATGTTTATATTATATGTTTTAGATATTTTATGCAATGTGTCAGGTTCTAGGAGAGGCCACAAACAGATTATTGCATTTAATTTTTGAGTTAAATTTATAATAATGTGTAACTTAAATAAATGGGATATTTTCAATAAATGCTGTTCTTTTGAACTTTTTATTCAGCAAAAAGAACCCAGAAAGAAGTATCACAGGTTCCAAAAAAATATTGTATTGCATCAGTTTTTTTTCGCCTGTGCCAGCACAGAAGCAATAAATGCAGAGTGAGATGTGTGTATACATATATATATATACTCTATTTTACTGACTTGCTGGGTTAAATAAAGGTTAATAGCATTGCCAGTTTAGCCATTTCTTATTTGAATACACAGTAAGTGTCATCTGCTGAAGACCTGTCAGATTTCCTGTAAATGATTTCACTGCAATCAAATCACTGCAGGCTCGTACCAGACTCCTGTCTCGATAATCGCCTACTTTCCTCTCTGTTTACCCACCCACATCATGCATGCCACATTCACAACATAATGTTTCTGACGTGACATGTTAGCAGTCATACCATAGAACCGCCACTGAGTCTCATAAACTCTCTCGCCGTGAGTTTGTCAGACTAAATGTGTCTTTATGTTCCTGTCAGAATGCTGAGGAGCAATCAGATCAGCTGTGTGGATAACGCCACCTTCACAGGCCTGAGCTCAGTCCGCCTGCTTTCCCTCTATGACAACAGGATCTCCACCATCGCCCCGGGAGCTTTCAACACCCTGCATTCCCTCTCCACCATGTGAGTCCTCCACCCTGACACACATGTCATGGGTTCACACGTTCAGTAATGCATGCATAATGACAAAAATTCCTTAGTGCAAGAAAAAAAAACATTGAAAAAGTTCATAAAACTATTTGTTCCTGTATCCGTACCAAACCCACAAATGAGTTAGTTGAAAAATTCACAAAGACGCAGGAAGTCAAACGCAGTCTATCGGGTCACGCACCACCACCAATCAAGCGCCTGTTATATCAATATTCATATGCAAAGCGGATGAGGATGTGGTTCCAGCAAAAAAATTTTATTGTTTGCAGATGTTTTTCAGAATTATGAGGTTATGTTTTCTTGTCTTGGTTGTTCTTGAACCTCAGATGAGAAAATGTTGGCTTGCCCCATGGGGCAGGGTGAATTATTCAGAAATGGCTAAAAGGGAAAATTGCTCTGCTGCTGACTAAAAATGGACTCAAAATTTTGTGCGATGATGATGATGATGTCCATACAAAGGCAAATGTAGTAAATTCATTCGTCTGCCATTTGGTTTTTGCTTTTGATTGTGTGCTGAAAAAAATTGGGAACAGCTGGAGAAAATAACACACGGTGCATTTTTAATGCAGATTAATATCGGCGTAGCTTTTTGCGGGGGAGGTAAACAAAGATCTGATCGACAAAAAAAAAAGCTTGAGTGTGTCACGGCCCTGAGGGAATGACAAGAAAGAAAAAGATCAACGGAGAAAACTGAAAGAGATCTCACAGATGTTCGTAGATAAACAGATGCTGTTAAGCATTCAAAATAACTTCTGGTGGAATCATAATTTAGAGGGAGAAAAAATGGGAATGATGACTGGCAACACTGCGAGCATCTGTAACCATTTGAATTATCATATCAGGCTGTGTTCCTGGCACACATCACAACATGCAGCAATACACATGCTTCTCTTTTTCATGCGGTGGAAGCTCTCTACTAGAGATGTATAAGCAGAGAGACTCTCAGATTGTTTTGGTTTGCGTGGGGTGACATTTCTAACTTTCTAAACATTCAATCAAATTTAGCATGAATAAACAACAAGAAGAATTAACACAATGCAGTCATTTAGTCAGTTACATATAATGTTCTTTTAAGACATGAACAAAGTGTAAACTTCTTTGACATGTTTTGCTTTGCTTGGCTTTATTTTGCTTATATTTATAAATTATATTTATATGTATATATAAGCAGAAAGAGTAAAAACTCAGTATTTTATATTTTTCAAAAATCACATTTTTTATTTTGTAAGCATGTTTATATAGTTTTTTATTATGCCAGTTCTCTTGATTTATATGTACACACACACACACACACACACACACATAAATATATATATATAGTATTATTTCATGTAATAAAATAAATTCTTAAATATTCTCTTCTATGTTCAACGTTTTCTAAATATTATTTCTTCTAAATATTTTTTAAATATTCTGTGTTGCCATGTTTTGTTTTGCTCTTACATGCTTACATGCATATTTATTTTAATTAAAATAAAATGTTGTATTCTACAATATTTGTTTAAAAACATAACTTTGATATATATTCACATTTTGTTATTTTTAAATATTATTTTCTGAAATAAAATAAATTACTTTGAAATATTTTCTTATATATTATCTTCAAATATTCTTTTTTTTTAAATCATTACTTTACTTATAATTTATGTATAAAAACTAAATAAATGCACTTGCCAATAGAACATTAAGGACATATATTGTATATACACATGTATATGTACAAAACACTTCTAATGCCATAAGCTAACTTTTCCTATCAATCTGTTGTGCCTTTTCTTTCAGACTTCAGACAGTTCTTTTTTATGCTCTCTCTTTTTTTGGCATCTCTCTAATTACCCAGCGGCTGGCACAACCATGTCCATTTCAGCACAGGGCAGCTAAAAATATCCAGAGAGAGATAGAGAGAGAGAGACCTCCCCAGCTATTCTCTTCCCACAGTATTACAGCAGTCATGTTGGGCACACTTCCCTCTAGTTTCTCTCTCACTCCATCATTCATCCCTCCACCTGTGCCCAAATTAGAGAGTGTTTCCGGTCTAAGAGTTTGAAGAGAGCAGTCAGGACAGAGGTTACTTCTGAGTACTCGCATTTATTATTATCACAGTAAAAATAGCCTTGTGTTTTGTCAGTTAGGTTCCATTTATTACATTTAGCTGTAAAAATATTCTCTCATGTCTGGTGTGTGATATCATTCCCAAAGCAAACATCTGCCTGGCTTGTTCTCTCTTAGAGTGTTTTTTTGCTCTTTAAAGCGTGTACAGAAAGCGATGTAGGAATAATTAAAGGCAAACATGTTGCAGGGTGGTGTTAACATGAGCACACCCCCTTAAGCTGCGAAGCATCTATCGGCGAAGGTCAGCACACTCGATTAATTTATCCCGTAGGCTGTATCGCAGCAGATACTCTATAAAGAGTTGCTCTGTGTCTGTACAGCGCTGTTGTGTGTTTCAGTAATGTCTGAGTGGGCCGTCAACTGGCTCCCGGTGGGCCTTCTGCAGTCATTGCTGCTGACGCTTTCAACTCAAGGCTACAATTTTCTGATTTAGGTCTGTGTGCCACCACCTGAACTTTCAGAACTCAGTGAGGACGCATGAAAAATGGGCCAATAAGTTGATTCTGAAGAGTATTCTACTTTGACGGTCCCTGTAGCCAATGGTTGATGGATCGTTCTGTACCCAAACGTAATGAAAGTGTCTCTAGTGAGCCCTCGAATTAGGGTGTCGTAGAATTTTTATTCTCAAATTCAACTTTTACATTTTAGAACCTTTCACAACTACACAACCCAATGATTCCAAACTGACACAGAAGAACACATGAACTACATTTAATAATAGGAAAAGATTAATAATAAGTGTAAATAATCAATAAGTAAATAAATAAATGTAAGAAAAAGAGAAAAGAGAAAAAAAAATTAAATGTAGTAATATTAATAAAAATAATAAGAAACTACTCGTCAAAGTATTATTAAAAATAATAATAATAATAGTAATAAATACAATTTGGTCATACTATTTTTATTGCATAGTTGCACTTACATTTGATAACTTTTACATCCTACCCAACCCAACGATTCCAAACTAAAACAGAAGGACATATGAAAAAGGTTTAATTACATAATTAATGGGGGAAATACATTAAGAGAAAATATAAAAAAATAATAAATTACAATATAATAATAATACAAAACCACTCTTTAAAGTAGTAACGGAGAAACCCATCATTCAATTTCCAGAGAACATGTATCATTGAATTAGTAATAAATTGTTACTTTTTAAAAAATAAATAAGTAAAAAGCGTTCCCCCTACTTCTGATATTATGCCTTTAAATTTTAAAAGAGGATTAAATCATTTAGCTCCAAAGGTTGTGGGGAGGTCCAATATAACAATATCATGCAATGATGCAAATGTCACAGCACTACCTTGTTCATAGTTCAGAGGATAGCACTGAGATGGATCAGCAACAATGCCAATTAAAGAGCAAATGTCTGATATAAAGAACATCTGAGACAATTTTAAAGAAAGTGTTCCGAATATTTAGCAGTTTGGTACAGAGCACAAATTTTACAGTGCAAAGTTTGCAAAGTTTTTAAAGCAGCTTCCTTGTAGCAGTTGTTTTATAACAATATAATAACACATCAAAAGTTGCTATTGAACACTGTCAGCATTGCAGCTCGCGTCACAGTCATAATATGTAATTGTATTGCTATTTAAATGCAAATTCAGTTCTCCTGCTGGGTTAAATGGGCTGGAGTTTAATCGTTTATGTGGTAATTTAACCCTGCTGATTGCTTTCCATTGTAATTATGTAGTAATGGGGTTTGTGTTTTCTTTCTGTTTGTGTACAGTAACCTGCTGTCTAATCCCTACGTGTGTGACTGTCACTTAGCCTGGCTGGGACTGTGGCTTAAGAAGACCAGGGTGGTTAGTGGTAACCCTCGCTGCCAGAAACCTGCCTTCCTGAAGGAGATCCCTATACAGGATGTAGCCACGCCTGACTTCTCCTGCGACGGTATAACTCCATTCTAAACACTTGCACAGTATCTGCTGCTTGCCCTGTTGATGGATCATTAGGTCAACAAACGCCTATATTAAACAATGTATATTAAACAATAATTCAGCCGTGCATCACAGTGAACCTTGTTATCCTGACCACCTTTACTTCAGTGCATGCACTGTAACCAGAGTTCAAAATTAACTTTAACCACAACTGCCAATGGTCGGTAAGTGATTTATTGTTATAATAGTTTATATGATATACTTATATTATAAATGTGAAAATTATATTGTGTTTACGATATAATTAGCCAATATAATCATAGATTTTGCGTACCTGACATTACACTGTATATTAGTATAAAATAAAAATAAAATAAAAAATTAATTAAAAAAAACATTAATTTAATTAACATATTATTACCATTGCTATTGTTATTATTATTAATAATAATAAATAATTTAGAGTCATATTTATAAATATTTACACACTGTATATCTGAAGTTATCCTTTACATTTACTGTTTTAAATATATATATATTTCTATACGTCCATTTCTCCATACAATTGTAAATAATAAATTTACCTAGTAATAATAATAATAATTTTGTGCCATATATATATAAATATGTATACACGCTGTATATAAAGAATTAATTACCCAGTAAATATTATCTTTCACAACTGAATGTGGTTCTGGAACTGTACAGTATGTGTGTGTGTGTGTGTGTGTGTGTATATAAATACATATATACACAGGTGTTTATATATGTTTACTTTATACATATATTAAGATACTGTTAATATTTATATAT
>JAUCMT010000026.1:15888922-15907454 GCA_032357475.1 Enteromius thamalakanensis
CATATATATATAAATATGTATACACGCTGTATATAAAGAACTAATTACCCAGTAAATATTATCTTTCACAACTTTGAATGTGGTTCTGGAACTGTACAGTATGTGTGTGTGTGTATATATATATATATTAATATTAATAAAAAAAAATATATATATATATATATATATATATACAGGTGTTTATATATGTTTACTTTATACATATATTAAGATACTGTAAATATTTATATATGCATATGTACTGTATGCTAATATACCATATACTAACTATATAGACAGAAATACAGACAGACAGCTAGATAGACAAATGTTTTAGACCGTAAATGTGAATATACCAGTCTGTATTTCCATGTCTCCATCTATACAATATTAATTTTCTTTCATACTATCTTACTCCTTTCTGTCCACATTGGCCTGTTTATATGCACTCTTTTAAGCTCTTTTAAGCAGTTCCTTGTGACTGTCAGGGTGCTGGATAAGGCTTTGCTAACCTCAGCTAGTATTTGTCTTACAGCCTGTGCCATCCACACCACATCCATCTCCAGTTCCCATGAAATCACGCTGCTTAGATCAGGTCTCTCTCTCCACTCCTTCTCCTCGGGTTTCCCACACCTTCATCCCTCCGCGTCAGGGTAAATCACACCCGGCCAGCTTCCCACAAAGCCGTAGCGAGAGTGTGGAGGCCTCTGCATCATCTTCTCCCGCTCTGGTTTTTATAGGAAAGAACTGGTGTCCATAAAGCAAGGGGGAAACCAGAACCTCTCGAGGCCGACATAAAGTTTAACGGAGAAAAAGAAGCTGCAGTTTGGCTTCTGTCTGGCTGGGGTCCTGTGTTTCAGAAGGCCTCCCTGTCAAAGCCAGGGTGTTTCGGGTAGAAAAAGCTCTTTTAGCTCTGCTTCGGGGGAATATCGTGTTAAGAGAGCCAGTTCAGCTGTAGACGGCCGAAGTGCTTTGAAATCAAGAGAAATGGCCCAGGCTTGAGGTCCATTAGTTAGAAGAAACTGTCTGTCAGGACTCATGTGTTGTTATTCCATTCCTTTCTCGGCTCCAAAAAACTCACCACCACAACATCCAGCTATTTCAGTGCTCTGCAATTACAGCTAGAGTAACAAAGTCAAGCTAAATTGATTTACGGGAAGATATTTTCGGTCGTTTGAAGGGGTCCAGTCATTGTAAAACTAGCCCCTTTGGCTCTTCTGTGTCCAGACCCAGCGCTCTCCTTCCAGACTCACTCTGTGTGTTATTGTTGGACCATATCTCAGTCTCCATTACCTCCCATTAATGGCTTAATTCTCTGTTTCTTTTTAATCTGCAGGGTAATTCAGCCTTGTACTGATAGCATCTTACAGAGCTTGGATGAAAGCGGCTCGGGAGGAGGCTATGAGTATAGCTTGCAGGAAATGTGGAGCGAGCGTGGCCAAAAGCAATATTTAGCTGCTGATTTTAAACTCCCGTGCACTGTATCAGTTCGCAAGCGTGCTCTGTAATAATGATAGCCGCATTCGGAGACCCACACGTGCTGGAGAATGGGCTTTTTTCAATGCAATTCACTGCACGCAGCACCTGTGCTCGTTCATCCGTTTTCTATCTCTCTCTTTTCTCCGTCCTCCATTACTTCTTTTTAAAGAATTTATGAGTTTCTATATTAGATCTGTTAGCAATACATATTACATTTTTCTCTTGTATGATGTAAAGGAGCATAAAATATGCATGTGTTTCTCTCTCAGGTATAGAGGAGAATGTGTGTCTGCCGTCAGCCCCTCGATGTCCTGATTCGTGCACATGCTCGGAGTCAGTGGTGCGCTGCAGTAACCGCGGGCTGCGTTCGCTGCCTAAGGGCATCCCTAAAGACACAACTGAACTGTGAGTCTCTCCTTACAGCTCCCTTTGTTTGTCTTTCTTCCTGTCGTGTTTTCATCTTTTTCCGTATAGGATAGACAGTTTATTTCCGCAAAAAATAAAAGTAAAAATAAAATAACATTTTGTTTCTGTAAGGTTTTTTTTTACTAGGCAAGTTTAGTTAATTAAAATAAGCATATTTATAGTAATGTAACTCATTTGACTATTGATCAATTCCTTTATATAGTTATTAAAAATATTTCAATAATTTCATATTTCATTTCCACTAAACATTTAGTTACATACTTGGCCAAATAATTCATGATAGCTACAATATATACAGTATATTATTGCAATATCAAAAGAAATGAAGACAAAAAAAACATAAAAAACATACAGTATATGCATATCTATCTACTGACTAATAATATATTCAGATTTACATTTACATATTCATGCTTTTGACTATATATTCTGACTTACCTCACACATATGTATATATGTATATATATATACTGTACAAGGGCTGTCAATAGAATATTTTTTAATTGATATTTTTTCTGGTGTCAGACAACAGAATTAATATGATTAATAATTAATATATTTATATATATCACTCAATATACATACAATATACTATTTTATTTTTCTATTTTTTATTTCTACTTTTTTTTATTTTATTTTGTATTATCATATGTAGGGTATCAACATCAATCAATATTTATTTATTAATTTTTTAAATATCAAGGTTATCATCATGTTGCAATACCCTCAGGAAATAGGAAATACATGTTCTCAAATGTTTAGAGAACTATATCCATGTCACATGATGACAGTACACTCTAAGGAAAAAGGGAACATAGCTGCTGTTATGCATCTTTGAGGTTCGGTCTCGGTTTGGTACCGGTCATAATATAATGGACCAATCAGATGAAGAGTGAGAACAGTGCCTTCATAGAACTGCTGACACACAGGCCATTAAAACTCTACAAGAGCCACTCATACTCATTCTTAGAGAAAAGAGGAAAGGTTGAGAGACAGGGAAGAAACAGAACAAGATGACAGTGACTAAGAGAAGGAAAGAAATCACAAGATTGCAAACAAGTGACAAGGAGAGACTGATATAACAAGTGCTTATACTGGCGGGTGAGCTTGTGGTTGTCTATTTTTCAGCAGAAGGACAGTAATTGTTGTTGGGTTGAGCAGGTAAACTCCAGCAGGATTGACCTCTTCTCCTGTGTTATAGTTTTGAAGACAATGCTCTTCCTCACTGACAGATCCATGCGGCTCATGAGCTCTCTATCAAAGCCCCATCTATACAGTATGTGTCCTGTCATCTTGACGGCTTTTTAGCACGTCACAAAGTGGTAAAATTAGGACGAATCTCGCCCAAGAGTACAAAAGCAATCCCAGCAGCCACACTTTATGACCATAATATAGTAAGGCAGCTTACTGTAACTTCTCTTTATCTACTCTAGAGCCACTTTGTGGTAATAAGACTATTTCTTCCGATGTAAAATGGATTTTTAAGCATGAAATGAAATTTCAAATGATCTGGTTTTACTTTGTAGCTTGTTTCGAGGATTGTAAACTCGCCTGTCCTTACCGTTTCAGATATTTGGAAGGAAACCTCCTCACCTCTGTGCCCAAAGAGCTTGCTAATCTCAAACAACTCACACTGCTGTATGTATTTCTCCACTTTTCATTGAATGTGTTCATGTGGCACACACTTTTATCTTTAAGGGACCTGTTTGTGCATTTAATGCGTTCATTTGTTTGCTTGAATTATTTCTGAAGCTGTAGGAACTTAATGTTTAGGAAAAATAAAGCACCTGTATGCACACAAAAAGATCTGTGATGTTTATAAAAAAAGACAATACAAATGTGACAGTAAAAAATGATTAACTGATCAACTAAGTTACTTTAGCATATATGTTGAAAATGGTAAACATTGCATTTGATGTAATTTTACTGTAAAAATACTTTCACAAGTAAAAGCTTTGAACTAATCTATAATTTTTTGTGAAAATATGAAAAATATAACATTATTATATTTTATTGAAATAATTAGGTTTCTTCTCGTGTATGTTATCAGCAGTGAACAGTGTTTTGTTTAATTTTATGCTTTTAGTTCAGGTTTATTGTATTTTCTTATGTGCATGTTCATGTGCATTAACACGATGCTTTCTTTTACTTTGTTTAAGACAATATGCACCATTTATGTAAAAAATATTGGCCTTATTTAATGGACAAGATATTTATGACGAACTCATGACTCATCGTGTGACTTTATATTGTTGCATGATGGTCATTTTTTAAGGTACAAAGCAAACTTTGGTGTTTTTTATGCATCTTGGTATAACATTCAGCCCCACTTATTATAAATTGTAAAATATACAGACACCAACATGCCATCCCATAATCCCTCAAACATTATAACCAAATGAGCTTTTGGCAACCACAACTGCCCATCTCCTTTTTTTTTTGCATAAATTAAGCAGGATACCTTTTGCATGTTTTTATGCATGTTTAAAGCCATTAGTAACCTTTATCTAAGCAGGATGTAAGTAACTGTGATTAAATCTTTTAATCTTCTAAGAGTGAACGGTCTTTACTTGTTCTGAAGGTGTGTGTAATTGAATCTGCTGTGTGTTTGTGTGTGTTTCTTCTCCAGGGACCTCAGTAATAACAGCATCAGTCTTCTTGCCCCTCTCACCTTCAGCAACATGTCGCAGCTCGCCACCCTGTAAGTAACACCATAATCCAACAGCCAATGTCCACATGTGTTTGTCAGTGCACTCATGTGAATGTGATTACTACTGCCAAAAAAATTGCCAGAAATGTTCATATTAAATGACCATTTCTTAGTCTCTGTGTCTCGCTCACATTCGCTCTCTCTTTCTCTGCAGTATCCTGAGCTATAATCAGATTCGCTGTGTCCCGGTTCATGCTTTTGATGGCTTGCGTTCTCTCCGGCTGCTGTAAGACTCACTTTTATTTTTTACCTGATGAACCAGTGATGTGCTGCACAGTCACATCAATCTCTCTCACACATACACACACACACACTCCCCATGCACCACAACACCTCCGTAAGATCCTAATAACCTGCCTTATGAACTTAACTTCAGGAGATTACTGCCTGAACAAAGCTGTTTTAGAACAGCATGTTCACAGCATTAGCAAGTTCTGAAGGAACAAAGCAATAGATTTTAAGAGCACTTAAAGTCCCACAGGTAAACTTTTTTCTTTTGTTTATATGAAAGTCACATTAAAATGGTCTTGGAAACTTTTGTTACCTACCAGACTACTTACAGACTGACACACAAAACTACACTGTTATTTGTATTTTATTATTTATATTTATGTATTTATTGTGTGAAGTTGTAAATTAAAAGAAAAGATTGTTGGAATTCATTTTACAAAGAAAATATGCTGTTTCCGTTTTGTTACATTTTATGTGTTACTTTCTACACCCATGTTTCAGTGTCCATTACAATATGACTTTAGCTATAATTTAATAGTATAATATTCTAAACAGAGTGTAAAAAAGCATAACTCAAAAATTAAAGTAATGTTTCTCCTTGACTGTCCCTTAGTTGAAAAAGATGGTAACTGTTTTTTAATTGTGCTGTAATTGTCGGCTTTATCTTATGAAAAAAAAAAAACATCATAAAATATTTTACATTTATTTGTGATACTATAATATGAAATTAGCCATAGTAAGTCAATGTTTCTATTGAAAATATAATTTTCTTTTACATATTTATTTGGTATTTTGAGATTTCTTTAGATATTTTGAAAAATATCCCCATGGAGAAAAAAAAAATCTGAGATGCATGTATATTCGCTCTATTAAGTTATTAGGAAACAAAAAGTGTGATCATAGTTTTGGAACCATCCTGTCTGCATTAAAGGAATAGTTCACCCAAGTCATCATTTACTCACCCTTGAGTATTTCCAAACCTGTATGACTTTCTTTGTTCACACAATGGAAGATATTTTCAAAAAGGTTTGTAACCAGGCTTTTTTAGTCTCCATTGGCTTTCATAGTAGAAAAAAAAATACAATGGAAGTCAATGGTGAGCAAAAACAACCTGGTTACAAATTTTTTTCAGAACATCTTCCTTTCATACAGGAAATTCATACAGGTTTGGAACTCCTCAAGAGTATCCTGTGTGCTGCAGCTCTGGGCAGGTTATCAACACCCTGTGTGCACAGATATGTTAAACAACCCACAGGACGCCCACCTAATTCCGCCCTTTTAAGCTTAGTCTGCCAGGCAGTCATCATTGTCACTTTTTAATTTCCCAGAATGCCCCAGGGCCAGCGCTGACGTGGCCTCAAGGTCCCGTAGCTGTCCAATCATGTTCTCAGGTTGCAGTGTGTACATGTGTGGGCCGAGCGCCCCATAATACAACAGGAGAAATTATTAAACAGAACCGACAGGGCATACAATGACATCTCAATGCAAATCTGCCGTTCCCACCGGTGTCTCACAAAACGCCAGCGGTCTTCTATAATCTGTGCTAAGTGCCGTGAATGGCCGACCCTTTCTTTCTCTATCTCCATTTATAGTGTGGAAAACAATGGAGCCAGCTCCCAGAGCTCCATGCTTTTTTTCATTTCCTTTTCATTCTTCTCTTTCAGAACCCTCCACGGAAATGACCTTTCAACTATTCCGGAGGGAGCCTTCAGCCACTTGACATCTCTGTCTCATCTGTAAGTGTGTATGTGTGTGTAAAAGCATGCTCTCTCTGCCTCTGGTAATGATGGACTCCCAGTCTCAGCCTTAGAGACCAACTCAGGTCTTTAGACTCAATGTAAGTTTTACCTCATTAACGGGTGCAACCTAGAGAGAGAGCAGCCTTGTGCTCCACGCTCCGAGACCGAGCCCCACAGGAAATCTTTGTAAATTTCATTACATCTAAAAGGCATCTTTTATGGAGGCTTATGGTGGTGCTGTTTTTTTGCCTCTCTGGCAGTAGTTGCTTTGCCGGTTTGGAGCAGGTCTACTGTAGCTCCTTGTTTCCTCATCGAAAAGAACTGTCGGAAAAGAAAGGGCCTATTGAATTGAAGGACGTCTGTAGTAATAGAAAGAAGTTAGCTTTGTAATGAAGAATAGAACTTACAAGGAAAAATACACTAGACGAACAAATCTTACTTTAATGCATTTCTGCTTTCAAACACCCATTCCTGTCATGCAGGGCTCTAGGTGCGAACCCCCTGTACTGTGACTGTGAGCTGCGCTGGTTGTCTCAGTGGGTGAAGGCTGGGTTTAAAGAGCCTGGCATCGCCCGCTGCACTGGACCTCCTGACATGGCTGACCGACTGCTGCTTACCACCCCTCTCAGTCAGTTCCAGTGCAAGGGTGAGTTTCATTCTGTCTTCTCTCTTTGTGGTTAACACATCTTTTTCGGACAGATCGGTGCTCATGTGGGAGACACAGATTTCTGCACTATGTCCTGAGACAATTCCCACTCTCTTTCTCTCCCTAAATAATATGTCCCTATCATTAGAAAGTAGTTTTGTCCCATGATTAATCATTGTTTGCATATTATATAAATACACAAACATGCATGTTATATATTGTTATGCTTATGTATTAAATATATTTATATATGACATAATTTATATGAATATAAATATATACATGTAAATATTTTCAAAAGATATGCTGTATGCATGTGTATTTATATATACACAACAAATATGCACAGTACACAGACATACACTGCTCTCCAGAAGTTTGAAAAATACCAAATTTTAATACCAAAAATAGTAAGGATGTTTAGTAAATTTCCTACTGTAAATATATCTTTTTTTACTAACTATTTTTAGTTAGTAACATGCATTGCTAAGGACTTCATTCATTTTGTTTCAGTATTTAGATTTTTTCACACCCTCAGATTTTCAAATAGTTGTATCTCGCCCAAATATTGTCCCATCCTAACAAACCATACATCAGTGGAAAGCTTATTTATTTATCTTCCAGATTCTCAAAAAATGTTTTGTGGTCCAGGGTCACATTTATACTTCACATTTGGTGTGGTGTGTTTCAGGTCCAGCAGATTTGAATCTGATGTCCAAGTGCGCCCCCTGTCTAGCAACTCCTTGTCAGAACAACGGCACATGTGTGAGTGATGTCACAGGCTCCTACCACTGCACCTGCCCTTTTAGCTACAAGGTGAGCGAACATCCACCACCCCACATACAGCACAACCCTGTCTAGCATGGTTTCTGTCCTCCTGCACGTGTGCACAGAATGTTCCTATGAGTTATGTGCATCATTACATGCAAGAGAGCCTCATCATCCATCTTCCCGAGCCGAACTCGCTGTCTCTGAAGTTTCTTGATTAGTTCCTATTGTACTCAGGCAGCCGTTGTTTGCGTAGCGGATAGATGCTCAGTAGTGCGACCTTGGCAGTGGGGTCTTGGGCTGTTGGCAAATGCATTGCAAGAGACGTGAAGAATGTGAGCCGCTCTTCCAAGGCAATTTATTCAGAGGAAAGAAGCTATGAGAAATGATAAGTGTGACCAGGCAGAAGCATGCAAACATGTAAATTATGTGCCATCAATAGTGGTTTCACTTGCTTTTAGAAACATAAACCAAACTTTTAACCATCATTTCAAGCAGAGAGGGTTGCAGATTGCTAATGCACATCCAAAAACAGCTCAAAAGCCCAAGCGAACCAAAGTTTGACATCAAGCAGACTCAGTCTGTGTGTGTGTGTGTGTGTCCTGGATGCAGCGTGCAATCATTACCCTTTTGTTTGGTTATGGGATTCCTGTCAGTGTTGTTCTGTTGAAGAGCAGATAAGAGCTTAACCCTTCGCCCTCTACAAGACAGAACCAATGGGCTGTCTTTTAATTAAAACCGCAGCTCTCAAGGTCAACTGCAGGTGCGCGTCTGTCCTCGACGTAAGTGAAGATTAATTGGAATGTTCAAGAGTACTGAATTAAGTCAAACATGGGACGAGAAAAAGAAGCAAAAAAAAAGAGGGGCTGAGAGAAAGAAAACAGACATATGGGCCCTTTGAGGAGAGCTGAGGAAACAGGCATATCAGTGGCAAAAGCCTTTGTCTGAAATTGAAATGGAGAGTGTTAGTCACAGAGTTACAGCCCCTGAATCTCAAAGGATCAGGACAAGACTTACATCTTCTATAAACCATGATATTAAACTAAACTCGGCTCTGGGCCTGGATATAGAAGTAGTAAACAAACAAGATTTTTACATTTGCTGAGGAAACGAGTGGTACTTGTGCAAAACTATCAATTCTGCTGGCTAGGCTATGCATTTAATATGTTCTGAGTGTTTTTATTATGTTGCTGTGTGGTTGCTAGGATGTTCTGGGTGGTAGTTAAAGGTAAAGGGATTGAAACAGGTTCCTAATTATAAGTATGAGCAACAATAATAAGCATAGAAAGCACTGCTAATCATTGCCTTTAATGTCCACTCCTTAACCCTGTATGAAAGGTAAATTGCGGTTAACATTTGAGTTGACATTTTACTCAGAAGTCATTATGTAATACTGTAGATGATGGTTTTTTTTCTTTCAACCTCTTCACATTTGAAAGTTTCCATCTGATTGTGGCCTTTGGCCCAGTGTGTATGGTCAGACATGTTAAATTCTTGAATATCTTTCTTTAAGCATCCATCCTCACAGGCTTTCTTTTTTCTCAGGGTCGTAACTGCGAGATCCCTATCAACGCCTGCATCAGTCTGCCATGTGTTAATGGAGGCACGTGCCACCTCACACCTGGACTGGATGGGCACTACAGGTACATTCAGACCTTTACAAATTATATTCTTTCACTTATTGAATAGTTGTTGAGATTTGGTGCAACATAAGTCTAAGTGTAGACTATTCACTGCTGCTAAGAATAAAGTATCATTTATGCACATCTGGACAAAAGCTGTGTATTAAAAATTCAAAGCTTGGAACACCCTGGACATTTGAAAGATGCAAGAGACAGGCAGATTGTTGTAATGGCACAGTAAATGTCCCCCGTGTCCTATAAATCACCCAGCAACTTTGGTAATGTCACGTTAGGCCTCTATTCAATTTTTGTAGGGCAGTCGCTTTACATCCAGCAGGAACAGAGTTGCACAATGACTTTACAAAAAACAGCAACTGAGCTGCAGAGATTTGTGTGTTTTTATGTGTCTGGGGTGGAATATATCGGTTGCTGGCGTAGCTCCTGAGAGTTGGCAGCCAGAGGGCAGGGACTGGGTGGAAGGGTACAGATGGGTGTGGGTTCTGTTAAACAGTGAGATAAGTTTTACTGCTGTTGCTCAACAAGTCACCATAGAGATAGAGGTTTATCAAACACTGAGCTTCAGCAACTGATGGATCTGGCCTACAAGCCTTACGTATAGCAACAGAAAGGCAAAACAACAAAGAAAAATAGAAAAACCTTGGAATTTCAGCAGGTAGTTTGTGGGAGTGTAATTGAAACCAGCTCATTTGAGGCCAGGTAAAGAACAAGCTTGGGTTTGAGTCCAGAGCAAAACCAGAAGAGATCAGGTCTGAGACCAGAAGAGGGTCGAGTGGGGTCAAGACCAAAATCAGATGAGGATTGAGTCTGATTCAGGGCCGAGACCACAACAAATCATGTCTGAATCAAGATCGAGGTCAAAAAAGGGTGGAGTCTGGTTCATGACAGACATTAGAAGAAATCAAGTATGATTTAAGATCATAAGAGGTTTGAGTCTGAGTCAAAAACAAAATGTTCAGAGATGGAGTCTAAATCAAGACCGAGACGAGAAGAAGGTCAAGTCAAGAGCGAGAGTAAAAGAGGGTTGAGTCTAAATCAGGACAGAGGTTAGTAAAAAATCTAGACTAATTCAAGACAAATATTAAAAGTGTTACACCTGATTTAAGACCAAATTAGGTTGGAGTTGGAGGGTCAAGTGTAAGCCCGAGACCAGAAAACATTGAGTCTGATTAGAAGAGAGATGAGTCTTAGTAAAGACCAGGACCAGAAATAATAATTCTTAAATATGGACTTGAGGACCAAGACCATCAAAATATAGTCTCGGATTCAATGACCAACAAAATATGGGCTCAGACTCAAGTACCAAAACAGTCATTTTGACTCCGGCTCATCTAGTCAACATCATATTGCTTGTTTTTGTTGGAACAAAGTGAGATGTTTAGCAAAATGTTTTTCCTTCAAGAAGAGGATGGTGTCAAGCTTAGCTCAGAATAGATCAATCCGTGCCATTAAAGTGAATGCTGGTTTACTTAGTGTCTTAAGAAATCCTGATATCCTCAATAAACAAGAACTTATAGAATGTTATAAATAACTGTGTTCATGCCAGCGTTATCCTTTGTGGCTGAACTACCCCTGCAATGTGCTCAAACCAAAACTCAGTGTTCCTGCTGGCTCCGAGCAGTGCACTAATGAAGGATGTTGGGTTGACATTTAAAGACCAAACAATGAGACATAAATGGCAACAAATGACGCTGTTCTGGCTGCAGACTTGAAGAAATCAGTCTGGCAGTATTAGGGGTGTCACACAACAGAGCTAAATCACTGAAACCCATGTATTTCCTTTTGTTCTAACATTTGAAGTATTGATCACTGTCCTGTGCCTTCCCATTCCTCTAGCTGTGTGTGTCCGCCTGGGTATGAGGGCCAGCAGTGTGAGCTGAATCCTGATGACTGTGAAGACAACGACTGTGAGAATAACTCCACCTGTGTGGATGGCATCAACAACTACACCTGTGTCTGTCCTCCGAACTACAGAGGTACCAGTTAAAGCTCTTTAAAGCAGACTGTAAATGCATTCACGTTTCAGTCTCTTTGTTACCAATTTCTTAGTCATATTGCCCTATTTGTCTGACCACAATGAGGCCATTTCACTGGCAAGACTGTGCCAATTGCATTTATATCCTCTAGCCACAACTGAGGTGGCTAAGAAAACATGAAGAAACCAAAATAATATACATGTTAAGACTGGTAGTGGGCAGTTTTACTAAACAAACCAGCTTTTGACAGAAGTCCTGACTCGGCGGATTTAAAGTTCAACTGTTGTTAAAACTGTCTGTTCATTTCCACTTCAGATCTGCCAAGTGCCATCCAGTGGCACCGCTGCTCTTGTTCTCTCTTCTTTTCCTCAAAATAGGAAGTGCAGCTGCTCCTACTGGGCCCTGTCATTATAATGGTATTCCTACAGTATTTGCCACCTCCCTTGGAGCGTGTGCAGTTGGGGTAGAGAGTGTGTACTTGCTGCGGTAAAAGCCTGGCCACATCCTTAAGCTCGTAGGGCACACACAGCTCTCACAGTCTTAAGCTGAGTCTTGAACCAAGCAAGAGAAAAGTTTTATTGCTCAAAAGTCGATCTTAATGGAGTTCTCAGTTATGTTTCATGAAAGTATAAACTTAGGATCAGGAGTTTCCCCTAAAAGACAAATTTATAAAATAGGAGTTGGAGCTAGAGGAGGTGCTTTGTTTTATAATAAAGTAGTCTCCATTTGTCTAGAGATTTCTCTCTGTATTTCCATTTTTGTATTTTGTTCTGCATTGACGTCAATCAGTACAAACCTTACCACCAACATTCAGATTTGATCTAAGAACCCACAGCGTGAGCTTTTTCCAGACTCCAGCCTATTTGGTGCATGCAGGAAACATCAGCTGTAGACACGACTGCACTGATTCCCTGAAGAACACACACAGTTGCTGCAGAAAGGCTCTATAGGAAATTGGCCTGGCAGCAGACCACCTAAACCCTGTCTCGAGGGCCTGAGCACGGAGAGGGTACATCTGTTTTTGAGCTGCTGCTGTGCCATGTAGCTGGCGCAAATGTGCTGGGCAGGAAATGCTAGGAATCTGGGTGAACGAGTGCAGGGATGTGGAGGTTGGATTAGACCCAGTGTGGCCTGTTGCAGGGCCGGACGTCCGACAGCAGGTGGACAGGAACAGGCAGCGTATTGAAGGTTCTGGCTGGCAGTGATTTAGTGCCTCCGAATGGAGCCTGCTGAGCTGTGCGCTGGAGAAAGACCTTGCTATCACACAAAGATGTTTTCAGTTGAGCCTGGAGGAGAAAAAGCCTCACACAGTCTAAATGCTGGCAGATGGTGTGAGGGGTGAAAAACACCTCGAGGAGGGTCGTGACACACATGCTGTATATTCAGTCAAAGCACAACTGTGCGCTTCCCCCGTAGACAGCAGAGGTCCTGAGTGTTTCAGCATGTGATAAACCTCCGGACACCAGGAGAGGGCAACTGTTAGAGTCATTTGTTTCTTTTCTTTGTGTGTCTCTTAGGTGATCTGTGTGAGGAGGTGATTGACCCCTGTCTGCCTGGGTTTGACCTCTGCCAACACGACTCCAAGTGTGTTCCCCTCAGTAAGGGCTTCAGGTGAGTGTGTGAGCTCCTCTGGTCAGAAATCTCACGAAAGATAACATGACCTGTCTGTGCTGAGATCCTTTTTTCTTTAATAGACCTGTTTTTAACAGACCTGTTGTAAGCTCTGAGGATGTATGCTTTTCTTCAACCCAACTGTTCACATGAATTCAACTTATTTTTAAAATAAGGAAACATTTTATGTTAAGGTGTCCTTGTTACCCATATAACGTGCACTTACTATTATAAAAGCAATTAATTATGCTTAATTACATGCAAGTAAGCTTAGCCGTACATGTAGTTAATTATTATTACTAGTACTAGTACATTAAGGAATAGTTCACCCAAAAATGAAAATTCTGTCATCATTTACTCACCCTCAAGTAGTTCCAAACCTGTATGATTTCCTTTGTTCTGCTGAACACAAAGGAAGATATTTTGAAAAAAGTTTGTAACCAGGTGTTTTGGTCACTATTGACTTACATAATGGGAAAAAAAATATCCTATGGATGTCAGTGGTGACCCAAAACAGCCTGGTTACACACTTTCTTAATTTATACACGTTTGGAACTACTTAAGGCTGAGTAAATGATGACTTGGCTGAATTTGAAAAAGAATGTTTGGGTGAACTATTCCTTTAAAGCTATAATTACTCTGTAAAAAGGACATCTTAAAATAAAGTGTAACTTGTTTAAAAACAGAATTTTAAAAGGTGAAAAATTATGCTGTCCACCAATCTGTAGTGAGCCAAAAGAGATATTTAGCTCCAGCCTATTCCCATGAAGCATATATAAATATATATAGATACATCATTACTATGCAGACAACAAGTAACTATAAATTCAATTGGGATTTTTTTTACATTGTAGTTCTTGCAGTAAACCTGGAAAGAACATGTAATTTGTCACTTTGACCAATTATCATATACTTTTTTGCATGGTTTTGGTCTCTTATAATTTTCAATATAATATCCCTAAAATACTTAAAAAAAAAAAAGATAATTTGGAGCCATAGTCACTGAAACAGTGGGTGTGCACCAAATCAGTCTGTGGTCTTATTATCACTGCCAAGTAGTTAACAGTGTTTTAAACACACCTAGTGTTAAGACATCCCCTTTTGTTAGTCATTTTTTCGCATCCTTACTGTTGTTGTTTTTCCTGCAGGTGTGAATGTTTGCCGGGTTATGTTGGCCAGCACTGTGAGCAGGATTACAACGACTGTCTGGAAAACAAATGCCAACATGGAGCAGAGTGTAATGACGCCATCAACGGATACACATGTGTGTGCAAGGAAGGGTTCAGGTGAGACTAATCTACCATACCTCTACTCCTAAACGAAAAACTCATTTTGAGGGGAGAAAAGTGGCTTATAATAATATTATACTAACATTTAAATAGTAATATGATATAGAATATTAAATGTTATTCTAAAATGTATTAAAATGTTAATATTTATTTTAAATAATATTTTAAACAAATAAAGTCATTTATTAGATTAATTGGGTACTAAAGAATCTGTTCATTATTTTTATTAATAAATTCCCTTTTATCCTCTTCACATTTGTATCTGCAAAAGTCAAAGTAGGTTAGAAATCACTCAAAAAGCCTCCACATATTTTTTATGATAACTAGGATACTTGCACACCTGTGTTCATTATGAATATGAAAGGCTTGATAGATGATGCAAACATATACACGCTTACACACACAGAGACACACACACACACACCAAGCTTCGGTTGGTCCTTTATTATGTGATAGTGTGTAGGTAAATCTGACATGCACAGACGATGAATATCCATATGGCTAATTATAACAGTGTGTGTGTGTGTGTGTGTGATGTGCTACAGAAGAACAATAGCTCTCTCCCCAGCATCCCTCACTCCACTACGACTACTAATTAAGGGCCTGATGGTGTCTTGAGCCCCGCATTAATCTGGCTTACCACCCATCCTGACACTCTATCAATATTCTAACACTGTCTTCATCTCTTGTGTGAATTAGATTTAAGAAAGAAAGAAAGTGCTTGAAAAATAGCTTTCAGTGTTTTCAATAATATACTAGGGATAGATGGTGTAGGGATAGCTTTTATCATGGTATATTATCACAATATTAAGAAGTAAATAAGAATTGTTATAAAGTGCAACAGGTGTGAATTTACAATAAGGTATCATTAGTAAATATTAGTTAATGCATTAATATTAAAAATGAGAAATAGCTTAATTTATAGCATTTATAGATTTTCCGAAGAATCGTGTGGCCCTGGTGTAATAATAATGGAGTAATAATGCTGAAAATTCAGCTTTGTGTTACAGGAATAAATGACACTTTAACATACTGTATATACAAATCAGTTTAAACTAAAAATATTTCAAAATTGTATTTTACCTTTTTTTAGACCACATAAAAGGCAATATTTCCTGATACCACCAGTAATATGCATTGATTAACTTCTATTAGAAAGAGGGACGATTGATTCAGGGATGTTCATTTATTGTCTTATGTATATTTTTATATATTATTTTTATTTTATTTATTGAAATTTTTATTTGTTTATTTTATTTTATTTTTTTCTTTCTCTTGAGTGTATTTTATTTTTTGTAAATTTTTTTAAATTTATTTTTATTATAATTTTTTTTAAATACATGCAACTTAGTGAGCATAAAAGACCTAATTTCAAAAATCCTAATTATCCCAAACTTTTGACCCTCACCCTCTCTCTTTTCCTTATTAGCGGGCTGTTCTGTGAGACTCCTCCACCAATGATATTACTCCAGAAGACGAGTCCGTGCGATCAGTCTTACTGTCAGAATGGAGCCCAGTGTCTGGTCGTGGAGGGAGAGCCTGTGTGCCGGTGTCCACCTGGATCCAAGTGTCATAAGATGGTCACAGTGCACTTCCTGGGTAAAGATACCTATCTGGAGCTCTCAGGCGCCAAGATCCGACCACCCATGCACATATCCCTCCAGGTAGGCCTGCAACTACTTCCAGTAAAGCTTCACAAAGGGTCCCAGATCAGTTTCTGTAATACAGACCTCACATATCACTAGCCTCAGGATAGTCTGTATATCACCCGAATTCACATCTGCAGCCACGAGAAGCAATCTGTCTCTCTGTCTAGGTCTTTTTTCATCCGCAGTGCCTGGTCTAAGCCGGCTTTAGCCTCTTTGACATTATGAGAATGTCACCTCTTGTCCACCTGCGTGAATAATTCTTCTCCTGAGGACATATATTATGGTAATAGAGGTTGAGGCGGCTGTTATCCGTTGCAATCAGAGGCCCTGCGTAACCGCTAGATCTGCTACAAATGAGCCTATCTTCTCACCGTCGAGAGGGCACACTAATGTTAATTAAAGTAGAAGAAATTAAAAAGAGCTCAGTAGCTGTTTATCTCCTAGTGGACGTCAGCATCGCTCCGTTTCGGTTTCTCTTAGCACATCTGCAGATCGAGAGGCCTTTGTGAGTTGTGCTTTCTAAAGTGAGATCTTTGAGCAAGAAGAGAACATAATGAGGTTTTAAAATAAAACGGTGCATCAAACTACAGCTGCAAACTACTGCATCAGAATTCCTAAAATTAATTTAAAAAAAATTTATTCATAAAATATGCTTTTTTAACAACAACAAAAAATCGCTGGAGACTTGCCAATAAAAAAAAATATTATTATTATTATTTTTTTTTTGTCCACAATGCACATTTCTTAATATTAAACCAAAAATAAGCAGATTTTTTTAATAAGTACAATTACATGGTTTAATTGAATGCATACTGTATGTAAATTTATTTTAAATATTTTTAATATTAATTTAGCACAATATCAATTTTACATTTTAGTATGTTTATTTTTCCCAAGGGAAATCACCTTTAAAATGTTAAATGAATATTGCTGTAGCTTTATGTCCAGTTGTTGACCATTATTGTATGCATTTTAGGACATTTACTTTCAGATGTAAGACATTGACATTTCATCATTGCACTTCATGCAAAATCTTTCTGAATATTTTACAGCTTTTGCTCTGTTCGTGTTAACAGGCCCTAAAAGGCAACACGCTTGGGAACTGCAAATATAGAAAAGCAATCAAATTAGGTAGCTTTTTTTATTTTCAGCGTTCTTAGTATAACCATGCTAAACAGTGTTAATGACTTGGTCCTCCTGTGACATATCCACTGACAGAAACCGAATACAGGGACACATTAACGGCTCATATGCCTCCAGGATATGAATGTAAGCAGTCCACTTGTTCTCAACTGAAGTGTAGAGGGGCTTCCACATTCCATAAGCCATCAACTGTTCTCCCATCCTAATGCTTATATATAAACGTGAGCTGTTTTCCATCACAGCTTGACGTTCCGTTTGATGCCCTCGACTAAACAGGGAGTTAAGTGTCAGGCCTGCGGCGGTTCCCTCTCGGTGTGCATGTCGTATTGAAATAGTGTGATTATCGCGCACTCTTGATTGTTTTGTACATCCTTCTTTTTCAGAAGTCTTCCTGCCGCTTTCCTTCGCTGATATTTTGCTGTCTCTTTCCCATTAACCCCATTGTAGGTAGCCACAGATAAGGACAATGGCATTCTGTTGTATAAAGAAGACCACGACCCGCTCGCCCTAGAGCTGTACCAGGGACACATACGTTTGATCTATGATGTTGCCAAGTACCCCCCGACTACAGTGTACAGGTGAGGCGCATATACACATACTTTATAGAAATAGAGGCTATCATTAAAAAATTAAATGATCTATTATCTTACTTGTACATGCACAACACCTGTAGGCGAAGTAGAAAGAGGCATCTTTTGTACTAGAGGTCTGCAGTATTGACCAAAAATGATATCTGACACAAAGGAAATTATTCAAATGAACCTTTTTGTAAAGTGCTATTATGTATTTTTATGCTGTTACTGTATTTTGGCTGGTTTAGGCTGGTTACAGAATAAGTAAATTTGACACTAAAACTGCAAGTAGGGGGCAACGATTTCTTTATGAGTGATTGATTGAATCATTTATTCAAATGATTCATTCAAAACAGATAATTCAAGCTACTGTCTTTATGAAGGGATCATTGAATCATTGACTCAAAAAGTGTTCAGATTCATTCAGAGAGCAAACATCGCAGCGTTTTTCTGAGACGCATAAATGTTCTGCTCCAGCTTTGCTTGGAACGGTTTTCATTTGTAAAATTTAACTCACTTAATATTAGCATCATATCTAACACAAATCCACGACCATGCTTAGACAAATATTTGCTTGTGTGATATTACATAAATGTAATACACTATATTACCAAAAGTATTCGCTCACCTGCCTTTACTCATTCTATGAACTGAAGTGCCATCCCATTCCTAAC
>JAUCMT010000026.1:15907554-15928282 GCA_032357475.1 Enteromius thamalakanensis
CCAGGCCAAGTGATTAGCACACCTGATTCTGATCATTTGAATGGGTGAGCGAAAACTTTTGGTAATATAGTGTATCTTATGACTATAAAAATACAAAAACCCCATACTGGGATATTTTTGGCTTTTACTGTATGGGGCGTGTTTACTGCATTCTCACACAGTGAATGTTTCTGGAATTTCAAGATGTTTTTTTTTTTTTGCATTTGTATGCATTCATACATACTACTTCATGTCAGCTTGCATATTGACAATAACAATTACAATATTATCACAGATGATAAAAATGACACACCCTTAATTTTGTACCTTATTAAAAAAGGGGTTACTCTAAAGTACTACTACATAACTTTTAGGGGTAGGTAAACTACAGGGTTGTCCTTTTAAGGGTAATTCACCGCTGACAAGATGGGCTGTCAATTAAACTTGGCTGTCTATCAGCAGAAAGATCATTTTTGTAATCAGTGCTACAGTACGTGAGCAAACAGAGAAAAAAATGCTCTTGCCAAAAATTTAGGAAAACACCCATAATGCACGGCTCAATCTGACTTAAATTTAATTCAGAATTATTTTAAAATAATTGAAAATGTACCCAATGTTTGTGTGTCATGTGTACATTCATGTTTGTTAAAGCATTACATTGTGAGCTACAACATGCTAGTACAGTAGTTACAGAGCCCCACACGTGAGGAATGTTATTTGTGGTTTCCTATGTAGAACATTCCAAAATTAGTCACTTAAGAGTTCCATTTTAGTTACGGAGCTCTCTTAAAAGTCGGCTGCCTTTGTAGCACACCAGGTTTTGTAACAGACCCACAATCACAATCACCCTTCTGTTCTGCACAGTAAATAAACCCATACAGCCAGCCGTTTTTGCAGCCCAATAATCTAAACAGACATATACCACCCTAAATTATTTCAAAACATCAAACATACACACTCATTCATCTTCTTTCAAAAATGAAAGGAGGCCCTTTGCTCTTATTCAGAATAGTTCAGGGTGAAAAAGCCATGTTTGCGGGAGCGTTTGCTCGACGTTCTCAGGGAGGTTTAATCCCTGTAAGCTTGTGGCACATCATAAAACCATATAGGAGCCCCGAGTTTACATGACCTGCTTTAATCTGCCTCAGGGCGAGAGAAGCGAGGTTCCCATGTGAACGCTTCTGTGCTGCAGCGCCATGTTTCTATGCTCATTGGAGCCCCCATAAACACAGAGCTCTTAGCCCTCACCTCCTGCCCTTTCAGCAGACAACAGACTTGTTGAGTCTGGCGCAGATGGTGCCTGACTCCGGCCTGGTGGGTCACTGCGGATGTCATTAAGCGAGCACAGGCTCTGTAATGGGTTTCAGGAGCCCAGATTCAAGCTTTTAAAACCAGTCTGTGCACAAACCTAATGACAGCGTGCACTTATAAAGCATTTCAAGATAGAAATCTGTGTCCTTGTCTGTTATGGATGGGTATGTGGCATAAATCAGGGTCTCTGGCTTCTTTTTCATCTGCGTCTGCAGAAGTAGAGCTTGAACGTTTGTGACTGGCAGCTGTTTTAGCAGGCAGTAGACGTGAACAGCGGTGCGCTGGGTGCTTAGGCCGTGTCTGCCTGCTTGATGACTTTGTATTGATCCAGAGCCTCCCGTTGCTGCTGCAGAGGCCACTCTTCCCTTCTGCCTGCAGCAAGGGTCGGATTGATTGCTCTATGAAGGAGTCACAGCATGAAAAAATAATGTTTAAACCAGATTCCTTGTCTATGGGACTGAGAATACATGCACTTAATTCCAGTGTTTCTAGTAGCAATTGTATTTAAAGCACACTTTTTCTGCCTTTTTATTTAGAAGAAGATAAAATGATATATCCTATATAAAATGAGCTGATCTAGAAACGACGTATCTCCATTCAATAATGAAATGCCTTTGGCCAAAAATTGAGTGTTTAATCTTGTCACTATACATTACATACATTACTATTGTCCAAATCTGATTTTGTTTGCTTTTGTGATGCCATACAGGGCCATGCTTGAAAGAATAAAAAATGTACAAAATGCATACAAACCCTGTCTTCGGCACAGAAATGCTCTATCATACTTCCTACTTGTTTCTGAGTCATGTTTAGCATGATAATTCAACACTTTAATAGTGTAAACAAGTTAGAATGCATGAAATAGCATTAGACATCCCATTCGAATTAATAGGCAGTGGTGTGACTAAATGAAGTCCACATTGTTGCCAGGTCCCTGCTAAGTCCAAGATGTATCATGGCACCCACAGCTAATCACAGATCCGTGCTCACCCTGTAATTATTTAGTTTTTCCCCAAGCGACATCGTGCTTGTGTGGCTTTGGCATATCTGCACCCTATTGTGTTGGGCTAAAGAATGAGGTAAAGAGAGGAAGTGCATAGACAGAACACGTCCTTCCATCTCAATTTAGATTATTTGGCATTGACACACCCCCGGTCTGGCAAACATGCTCCCGAGTGCTCCATGTCATAGTTAGCATTAACAATGTGTAACCAGAGCTAACAGAGCCAGCTGCTCGATTTGTAACCCATCCCGCGCCGCAACACTTGGACGTAGGTGCAGCGTTCGGGCAGCTCCCTTGCTTTGGTTTTCCCACCGTGGAAGCTAGAGTTTTTGAGGCTGTGGTTGGAGCATTCCTAAGTCTGGTTCAGTGGCTCTCTGCGGGTGCTTGACTTCAAATGTGGAACTGGGTCATAAAGACTCTG
Source organism: Enteromius thamalakanensis (assembly GCA_032357475.1). Classification (NCBI taxonomy): domain Eukaryota; kingdom Metazoa; phylum Chordata; class Actinopteri; order Cypriniformes; family Cyprinidae; genus Enteromius; species Enteromius thamalakanensis. The sequence continues at coordinate 15,910,269 of JAUCMT010000026.1, forward strand.
TGGGGCGAGGATCAGAGCAAGATTCCCACACCATCTACAGGTCTCGCTCAGCTCTTCTTACACCTCGTCCCTGCTGAACTTCAGCGAGAGATCCCCGACAGGAAAAGTGAAATGGGGAGAGGGAAAGAAGACCGATCGGACCCCGGAGAGATGATGAGCGACTGAGAGCAGACGGAGAGTGAAGGACACTTATCTCTGCAATGTGATCTGGAAGGTGCGGGTGAGGGGAGGGATAGAGAGACTGATAAATGCGCTGGGGAGGAGAGAGACGGAGAGCTGTTAACTAGCAGTAATGCCTCATTACCATGAGATGAATGCTCGGGCCCATGCAGCGTGTTAATGCGCTGCCCTTTACTAAATGTCACGCTAATCTGAGTATTAGTTTAAGGAGCGGCGTGGGCAGTTCCTCAGCAGAAGCGGCGGTTTGTGGAAACATCGCAGGAAATTGAATGAGAATGTTAGAATTGCAGCGCTCCCTGAACCTAGCTCCTCAGCGTGGGCTCGCCATCCTGCGCCACGCCTAACCACAGCTCTCCAAATGCAGCTAAAGTTTGGCATGTCAGCCGGGTTTAACACTGAGCAGCCCTAGGGTGAACAAGGAGGGGTCAGGGTATGTTTTTACGGCCTGTTTTAGTTTCAGCTGAGATTAGCGCCGAGTTCCTGTGTGAGCTGAATGTTTGGATGGGGGGGGAGCCGTGGTAATTCGGCCTGAACCGTGACTGGACATGAAGTAAGTTCGTTGGGTTTGAGAAGATTAAATGGTTGTGATTTGCCAAGTCTGGCTTGGCTAAGTGCGACAGCGCTAACGGTCAAAGCTGAGGGATGCTAATGCTAACAGTTGCATTTTTTTTGTATTCATTCAGTTAAAAAATAAATAAAACACATTGTTACCAAGTTTTTTTAATCCTAAAGTCAAAATTTTGGTCTGTTTACACGCTGTCTCCGATACCTTCCCCTAGCACCAGGTATGTTTTTCTGCATTTTTGCATCTGCAACCAGCAATTTGATAGGAAATGTGCCAAAACGATTAATCACGCTGTCTGTGTTTTATCAAAATAATTAGCTAAAATAAAATCAATAATGTTTGAGCGCCATTCAATTAGATTGTCATTTGCTTATTAGCCCCGCCCACTACAGGAGAAACCAGTAAGTATCCATAAGTAGATTGTCATTTGGTTGTTTTTAAAAGCTGAAAATGATTAAAAGAATATAGTTATCAATTCAGAATGGAATCTACAGGTTTTTTCATATCAGGAAAGTTATTGATATCAAATACAATACTATAAGTATGTTCAGTGCTTTGCTACAGTTGGTATTTTTAAAAGTGCTATATCAATAGAAGTGACTGATTGATTGATTGATTGATTGATATATATATATATATATATTGTTTGAGTCATCTATTGATTGTTTCATTCATCCAAGTCATTTACTCGCACTGTAAAGTGTTGGATTGGATTCATGTACACAGTTTATCAGTTCTTGTTTACTTCACAATGCTAACATTGCTAGTGCTCTATTGTTTAAGCTCTTGGAAAGCTACATATTCTCATCCCCTCTTGCTACTTTACAAGACTTTTAAATGCTACCTGTTAACTTAAGTCCGTCTGTAGAGTAAATCCAATGTTACTCTTTTACACCCAATGATATATCAAATGCTACGTAACCTTGTTTAGCAATTCACCTTCCAGAAAGGCATAATTGACTTCACAGCTGCAGTCCGTTACTCCTAGCTTGTATAAGCAAATGATAGTGCCGCGTAATTGGAACTGGAAAATGTAAATATGTCTACAGCTTTTCTGATCTAGATAACTCTCCAAGATGAAGGAGCCGGTAATAGTTCCTAACTTTGTGTATGTGTCATTTATACTGTGGTTTCGCTCGAGGAAAAACAGAGTATTTTATTTTCAGCTGACAGGAAATTGACTTCCCCTCGTGCGAGAGGGGTGACATGAGGTTGCTGAAATCTTCCACAGGTTACTGTTTGTTTTTATTGAGCTCCATAATGGGCTGCTTGAAGCTAATATGTAGGCTAGCCACACATCAAAGACACTCCACCTTCTCAGCCACCCCCCGTACTAAAAATATTACAGCCTCGGGATATTTTCTGTCTGTCAGAATATGAACAAAAGGCCGATAGTTGCAAGCGCTGGGCTAGATCTCTGGTGCCCCCTAGTGGTCCTAGAGCTGCACTGCATGCATTGTGTCAGCTCTAAATGATGACTTCTGTCCTCCCATGGAGAGATTTATGTTCTGATTAAGAATTTTTTTCATTCTCGTAATAGAATCTTCCTCTTTGTTCTCTTCCCAGTCTTACCACCTTTTCCACAAAATACTCTTCCCATTTCCTTTCTCAGCTGGCATGTAGGCTCTCGTAATGAAAGACGGCTCATATTATAATAAAGCCGTTCATCTATGGTGGTACTGATGTATCAAATGGACAGGCTTGAGATGTTTGGGGGCAGTCTCAGCCTGTAGACTGTAGTGTTTGTTGCAAAAGCCTATTTTAAAACAGGAATTGAATTATGGGTCTGTAATGCAAACCACACGTGCGCCTGTGTTGGGTCTTTGTTCAGCCAAGACCTCCGTGAACCGTACCCCCCTATATCTGGGGACACTGATCTCTATCCGCACCTATGGCCTCAGCATTTCAGCAATGGAAAATAGCATTGTGGGCCAGCACAAATACTAGCTGCCTTCCCGCAAAAATTAGCTTATTTTAATGCTAAACTGTTTTGTTTGCTTAATGTATTTGTGCTAGCAATGCTTTCTTGTTGTTGTCTATGTTTTTTGTTGTTTAGTAAATATGGGAAAAAATGATGTACAGTATATACTGTATATAGGGCCAAACATTTAAACACAAATAATCGCTTTTGTTTACATATTTATTATGTATATATAAATAACTTACATGTATTTACACATATAAATGTATATATATATATATATATATATATATATATTATTCATATCACAGATAAATATATATTTTCTTGATGTGTGAATTTATATAGACATAGTAGATATACACATTACACACATTACTGTTAATTTTGATGCAAACTTTTTTTGGTCTATAAATCAATCGCTGTTAGACCAAAAATAATACACACATATATATATATATATATATAGCGCTTAATATATATTTTTTTTGTATTGTGTTTTTAATTTTTATTTCTTTATAATTATTATTTTGTATATATATATATGTGTGTGTGTGTATTATTTTTTATTGCCAAAAAACAGAAAAACAGGAAAACCTTGTTTTATGTTGAGGTGGGGATTAAGATATACTGTTCTCGCCACAATATCATTTCTCGCACCCCCTTCTCCTCTCTCTCTGTTGGTCTCTGGGCTTCTTTGCCAAACCACTGTCTCTAGCTGTCTGTAACTGCTTGTGCTCCATCCAGCAATAACTACTACAATACAAAACTGGGCTTTCTGTAGCCTGAGCAGTCTGCTTTCTCATAGTTCAGGGGCAACTGATAAGTTCATAACCCTAAATCTCACCTTTAAGCAAAATAAAGTCCTCGAAGTCAGCAGAATCTGGGCCAAACAGAGCGCGACATGCACTGCACCATAAAAAACTAAGGGGGAAAATCCAGCTGTGCTGGTCAGAGCATGCTCTGATAGTCTATGAGATGTTTCATGGAGGTTTAGTGAAACCCAGGAACAAGCGGCACTCTTCAATGGTTAAAAAATGAGCGTGTGAAACAGAATCGCTCTTAGGAGTTCACGCAGACACAGTGCCAAGCTCAGCAGGATATGATTTGAGCGAGCTAACTCAAAGAAAGAGTGAACTCATGGCCAACACAAGCGCTCCTTTTCCCACAACATAAGCTCTTTCCACGTCAGTGCCAAATTCACTGGAAATACACCTGATGGAGTCTAATGTGGAAACCATGCCATTTTCAGACGGCGGGGAGATATTCTGTATTGCACATTCAGGCTTTTCATTTGGGCTTAAAATGTTGCTTTCAGAAGTTAAATTACCCCGCTGGTGACATGATGCGATCACTTTAAACAGTCATTAAGGCTGAAACAGTCATTTTGTAGTTAGCATTCAAAATACACAAATTTAGATAGCATTTTCACACTGCAGATAAAAGCTTAAATAGATAGCTCCCCCAAAACTTGATGTTTATTCGCTTACACTAACTCAAACTGTCTCTCAGTCATATAATGGAAGTCAATGAGTAACAAACACACTGAGAGTCAAAAACAGACGAAAATGAAATCAGATTAAACGCTGCGGCTTGTGACAATACATTGAAGTGTTAATGTAATAAATGTTCAAATGTTAGTTTATTATCATTTACAGCAGATGTATATATTCTTAGCTGTCTTCTGCTCTCTTCCAGTGTGGAGTCGGTGAACGATGGTCTCTTTCACACGGTGGAGGTATTGATCCAGAATCAGACGCTGAGTTTGGTGGTGGATAAAGGGGCACCGAAAAGCCTGGGCAAACTCCCCCGTCCTCCAGCTGTGGACCACAACACACAGCTCTACATAGGCGGTAAGCATCAAAAACACCTCACTGTTTATCAAAAACAGTAATAAATATGGCTTGTTGTGAGATGCTGTATACTATTTTGTGTCCTAAACTTCTGAAACACTGCTGTCTCATATTTTAGAGCAGTCCGTGCAATTTGTGAAATAAACCAATCATATATATATGTGTGTGTGTGTGTGTGTGTGAAAATATTCAGTTACACTTTATTTTAAGGTATGCATAATACAGACTAATTACCTAGTAAGTACTTAGTAGTAGTCGTTGTATTTAAAATAAAATGTACTCTGTTACACATATTGCTCTTTTTTTGTTTTGAATTGCTTCCATGAGTTGTTTTGGATGAAAGCGTCTGCTAAATGACTAAATGTAAAAGGAAATGCATGTGTGCTAATGTTTGCCCGTGGTTGGTTTTGTAGGTGTGCCCGCTCTGATCGACACAGCAGGCCTGCGACCGGGTCCAGACCGCCCTTTCCAGTCCTTTAACGGCTGCGTTCATGACGTCCGGCTCAACGGGGAGCTCCAGGACCTCGGCGGGGGGCTGGCAGGGCTGGAAGGCATCTTGCCGGGCTGTCACTCATGCAGTGTCTGCGCTCACGGGGCCTGCAGACAGAGAGGAGAGGCGGGAGTGAGCTGTGAGTGTCCCAGCGGCAGCAGCGGCCCGCTGTGTGAAGAGATCAGCTCCCAGAGCCCCTGTCAGAGCAGCAGGTACAGACACTCACAGTTAGGGCTGGCCGATGAATCCGTAATTATCGCCATGCAATCTGAAAATTATATACAGAGATCAAAGTTTAAACGAGAGCACTAGAGCAGATGAGTCTCAATCACAGATGGAACAGGAGATAGCACTGTGTGCAACAATACAGTCAGATCAATCTACATATTGCTGTTTACCATGGATTTACTATAGTAACACTAACTGTGGTTTGGCATTGTGTCAGAAATGTGGGATGTTCATATCAAACTTTACTATATGATCAATTTAGACATGTATTAAATGTATTAAAGGAGTAATGGAATATAATTACAGTATTATGATTGTCTACTGTTTTTTATACATATACCTAAAAAACCATATACTGTAGTTGTATTTTTACCCTGGTATTGAGATGCTATTGGTTTTAACTGTGATTATCATGAATCAATGGAAGACCAATGATTCATAAAATAAAAAGAATAAATGATTAGAATGATTAAAATGCCCTATTATGGGTAACGAAAGGTTTATATTTTGTTTTTGGGAGCCCCAAACAACAATTTGACATAGTAAAAAACACATACACTTTAATTTTCTTATAAAATTCATATATTTTTTACTTATTTGTTCAACAAATCCTTCAACAATACATTTTCAAACTCTTTTTTTCAAAGGTTCAAACTTCAAACTGTTTGTGAGCATTTAACGCTCCAAATGCGGCACCTAGTGGTGAAGAATGAATTTGCATTTTCATTCAGACCAAAATAAGTGGGCGGGTAATATGCTAATATTTGACGTTGATCACAGCATAAAATGGCTTGAGATTTATTAAAAAAATCACTCGCTTTAATAATTCAGAGGGCTTTTTTAATTTGAAGTGAATATATGACATTTATCGTGAAAATGATCCATATCGACTGATATGAAAAAACTCTATCAAGATAATTTGTTGGCCACATCACAGTAGTGTTGGGATCAGGTGCTGATCTCCTCTATCTCCTCATGTGCAGGTGTGTGCACGGTGTGTGTGTGCCGAAGGGCTCCTCGTACAGCTGCTCTTGTGCAGATGGATACTCGGGTCAGTTCTGTGACCAGCGGGAAGAGTCCTCCGTCTGCAAGGGTCTGCGCTGTGTGCACGGAGAGTGCATGGTGACGGAGAGCGGAGAGCCGGTTTGCCAATGTCAGTCTGGCTACAGCGGGCCGTCCTGTGAAACAGGTGAGACGCAGCACCTCAGGAGACAGGCATCATTTATGATGAAAGATTACAGCTTTTTATTTGCATTTAGAATAGAACAGTGCTTCCCAAACCTGTCCTGGAGGACCATTAGTCACATATCTTGCAGGGCTATTTTCCACATACTTTATTTCCTGATGTTTCCATTGCATTGTAGCAGTGAAATGCACTACAAATGTTTTCTCGTATAATCTTTAGCTTGCTGTACCGAATCCAACACAATTCAATACCTGATCTTAAAGTCCTTAATGTCTTACATAAACGCTTTATCTGATGGTCTGTCCTCCTCCTCCTCCTAACAGAGCTGGCGTGCCAAGGAGAGATGATCCGTGAGCTGCTCAAGCGTAATATGGGCCATAAAAACTGCACCTCCACCAGTAAAATCGCTCGGTGTCCAAGCGCCTGCCGCTCGGGACAGTGCTGCGCTCCCACCAAGAGCCGGAGACGGAAGGTCAGCTTCAAGTGCTCCGACGGATCCTCCTTTTCCGAGGAGATGGAGACCACTCTGGAGTGCGGCTGCACAAAGTGCCCATTGTAATATTAGCTAACCTTCCCCCCCCCGTCCCAAACCTGGAGAAGATAGAGCGGAAACAAAAGAAAATATATTGTAAAATAAACAAAACACAAATAGAACTTATTTTTATTAAGGGATGTTTTTTTTAAAATAAAGAGACTGCTTTTATGATGTTGCTTATATGAAAAGTAATTTTGTACCGTCGAGCAAAAACACACAGATTAACATTCCTGAAAATATATGAATTATATAAATGTGTATAAATCTATATAAATGTACAACCTAACCTGAATTAATTGGGTATTCTGCGTATTGCATGTCTGTTGTGAAGTGTGAGAGCGGAGAGGAATTGTAACGGAGGAGCTGAAACGTGTCCGATCAGGACTCGCTAGACTCTCTAACACAGGAAGTGGTGAGCCAACGTCCTGTGCTCCGAATGAACTGCTTCCTAACGGACCTCGGAGAGCTCACCTGCGGACGGGATGGGCTGATGTTTTGGACTTTGGATGTTGCCCATCAGCGTGGCTCTGGTTTACAAGCTGCAACTCATCGGAGTGAATTTTTTTGCATGACTGCATGGAAAGGTTAAATGTGAACTTGTCAGGCAGTAAAGCTATTGTAGTAACTATGATAGTTAAACGCTCTCTACCTGTTTTACCTTGTACAGTTGAAATTCAAAAGCGTCGGCGGGTGATACAGGTGACTCTGGTGCAAAGCACTTCATACTGACGTAGTATTCCGTCATAACCGTCCTTTACTAAAATATTAAATGCAAATATATTACAGCCATTACTACTGTATTGTTTCATGTGTACCCTTTTTGTTTTGTTTTCATTTTTCAGATGTAACACTCAGTGTCTTACTCAGAGAGAGCGAGGTCTTTAGATATTCCCAAGGAAAAGCTAATCAGTGTTAATGAATCTTCTGTAGGAATCCCCAGTGAACAATGTCATGTTAGCATCTAATCAGAAGACTGGTTGTTATATGGTGCGTTTTCTAGTAATGTTTTGTTAAATATGATTTAGAGAGTGATGATTAACTTACAGTGAATGTTGAATTAAACCTGTAATGAAATACACAGTTGGATTTTTTGTGATTTTCTTTTTTTAAGCTTTTTCAATAAGTTTTTTTTTTTTACCCAGATCAGCCAAACCCAGGGACGTATGGTGTAATGTCTGTATTTGTTTCTTTATTAAAAGTACCTTTTCAGTTCTATATCCCAGTTTTATATTCAGATATAAAGACTAAATACTGTATTTATTTATTTTTCTTTTCATATTTCTCTATTTTAATACATTAGATCACCAATTATGATTACAGTAATTACAGTATGTGTATGCTGTATATTTGTCCCTATGTCAGTAATATAATAACATATCAATTTTCGAATTACAATTTTGTTTGGTACATACATAACCATATCATATGGCATGCTGTGAAAGGCTTTTTATGACAGCTCCATTACAAAAAAAATTAATAAGAAGAAAGGTATAAACTAAAACATACAAATATCAACATATTAAGAGTTTATTTGCAAAAACAGATAACTTTGTGCTTTTTTTTTTTTGTTTTAATTATGTATTTTGTTTAGTTTTTATTTTTAGCTTTTAAGTTATTTTTGAACCTAATCAAAATAACCCAACTGCAGTTTGATAGAGATTAATTGGAATGAACAATGAAAAAAAATATATTTATGAGAAAAAAATGTTTTTGCAAATGAACTGCGTATATATTTATGGATTATTATAAATGGCTTATATAATTAAATATGGATTTATATTATATTTATGGGTTTATATTTATATTTTATTTATGGAGGCTAAATTCCAGCCTGAAATCAGCCCAATGATAGCAAAATCATGTTATGAGTTGTGTTTTTCTTATTTCCCATTATAATATGTACTTTGGTTGAATCGAAGAATCGTTTGGGGTCTCTTAAAAGGACCATTTTTTCTTATTGTGAAGAACTTTTTCTTTTAATCTGAAGAATATTTTTAACTGCAAAGAACGTTTTTTATAATGGAAAGGTTCTATGAATGTTCCTCATGGAACCATACAGTAGATGCTAATAAAGAATAATTGTTGTTAAGAATGTGTGTGTGAAAAGAAGGTGTATTTAGGAGTTTCGTCCGCTAGATGGAGGTATAGACCAATTTGCTGTGAGTCTAAATGTCTCTCGCAGGCATTGAGGGGGTTAGTGTTGGGATAAAGTTGATCATTTTGGTTAAGATTAGAATGATTTCTCCTTCACTAATAACAGCACAAAGAAGACTCTAAATAGAGCTGCGTTCTTGACCCACAACAGGCAGATTGTTCCGTAGGGCCATTTTCCAACTTTGTTATTTTTGTTGAACATCAATATGTTTTCCCCCGCAGTGTGTGTATACCACAAAACCTGTGTGACCTGTTGTCTTTGAATAACTGGATCCTGATCCCGTTTCCCTTAAGGGTGCACTCAGTAAGCTTTTACTCACTCTTATTTGCCCCAGTGGTCTTGCACTTTACATATTAATATGCATGCATTAAGTTTCAGATCTCATACTAGCTCTGCAGAAAAAAAGCATATGCTGGTTAGGTATGTTTTAAAGCTGGAATGCTGCTTGACCTTTGCCAGCATGTGACCAGCATAAACCAGAAAGTGGACCAACTTAAACTTAACCAGCATATGCTGTTTGTTTTTTTCAACAGGGACATTACCTTACATTTCTGGTCAGAACAGCCTTCCATACTCTTACTATTTCTGCATTTACAGAAATGGTAAAAAAAAATAATACCATGCTAATACCATTCTAAATTTAACTATACCATAAGCACAGGGTTATTTCACCGTTTATATCACACTGTTATGTTATAGAGAGACTGTATGTGCTTTAGTAGTGGTGGGGACTATCAGTAAATCTTTCGGCAGGTTACAACATTGTGCCAGTAGGTGGCGATAAGCAATTATATTAATCAGTGAATCAGTTAAATCTTTCGCAACACTGATTCTTTCAGGATGTGTCTGGATCAGAACACTAGTATTTTTTGGTTTTAAGTCTGTCATTTCTATGTTTTGCTGTAGTGTAGGAAACTACAGTACTGTGAATATTTTAGGCTGTAAAATTAACTTATAATAACTAAATTAATTAAACATTAGTGTGAGCATCCTTTGCGTTTAAAACAGCTTTTTCCCTCAGTGCACAGTTTTTCAGATAGGTTTCTTGAAGCATCTTGGCATAGCAGCAGCTCTTTTGTTTTCTTCTTCTTTTTTTGGGCACTTTGGAGGCCCCTACAGTTATGTGGGTGGAATTCACAGTCGTAAATATACTCCCATCATTCCTTGGATGGCTGTACACATGCATTTGTTGCCAATCTAAATGCTTTCAACCATGTCAACCAATAAGGTGAGATATTACAACCATAACAAAAAAAGAATAGCATGGCAATGACTGATTAAATACTGATTAAGTATTTATTTGTCTGCAGAGTGCTTAAACCTACACCAAATGATTAATAGGCTAATATACATTTGAGGCTTTTTGACAAGCTAGAAACAGAAGCCATTCACCTTATTAGAAGTGTATAATCAGAATGATTTTGATTCTGGTAAAAAAACATTGTGTGTTGTGCTCATTGATTATTCTGCTTACACTATTTTCATTGAATCCATGGAAGGCTAAAAAAAATACCCAAACTGACAATGTGTATATAATATCATGCAAGGGCTCACTCCTTGTGGCCAATAACTTTAGCTATGTCACAGCTATGTAGCTGGTGTCCAGTTAAGGATCAGCCTCATATAAAAAATTAAACTAAATCAATGTGAAATGAGTAATAATTCAGTATTTTAGACTGCTTCCCAGAAAGGAAAGCCTATAAATTATAAATATGCATGATGTGAATTTTTTTCAACACACTATAGATGATCTCAGAGCTAACAGGCATGGAATAAAACCCACAAACTTCTAATTTCGATTTCATGGGATCTAAGGGCTTCTGAAAACGTGAAGACTTGAAGGCACTCTGAGGGACTCGCAGTTAATGTGAAGGTCAGGACGACCTACTAGCTCTATTATCTCTCTTAGTAATCCACAGTAAAAGAGAGGTTTTAATAGCATTCAGATTAAATGGCAAGCGCCCCAGATTACCCGGGACAATGGCGCAGTAATGCCCAGCTGCACCGAGTTTGCAGCTTGATACATCCACTTGTTTATTGAAGGGGCTAATCTCTCCATAAGTCTAGTCCCCGTGAGAATCTGTGTTTACAAAAGGACGGATCTGTGCCTCTTTCATGCCATTCAAATCCTTTCAAGTGCTCAGTCATTATGTTCAGTAGCTTGCCTCTTAACCCTGGTTCCCTAACATGTGGCTCTTCCTCCTACAAGAGAAGATGGAGAGGTAAAACTGCTGGGGCATGTCAAGTTATTGAGGCAATATAATACTTCCGATTCCTCAGAATTAGCTACACATTGTGGTCATGCGGAGAAACGGCTCCTGAGGAAGAAGACAGGAGGAAATTGCCACAGAATTCAAACACAGATGCAGGAAATTAAAGGGAATACTTCAAGGAATGGTTCAGCCAAAAATGACAATCCTGTCATCATTCACTCACTCATTTCCTTTCAAACCTGTGTGACTTTTTTTTTCTGTAGAATACGTTCGTTGAATAGATTCAGCTCGCATTAATAAGTCACTCATGAAACAGATATCAGTTTATTTTGAACTGCATGACCTTGCAAGGCTGGATTTGAAACTTTGAGTGAAGGATTCAATTTTAGTTTGTGTTTTATATAAATCTTCTGCGTAGCTTTGGAAGTCTTGAAATACCGTGCACAGTTCTTTTCTGATGCAGTGGCAGGTACATTTATAATGTCATTTCTTTTTTCTCCTTTTGTGTTTTCCACAGAATAAATCAAGACACAAGGCTGTAGAACGGCATTTGAGGGGAAAACAGTTTTTTTTTTTTAAAGTGCATTCAGAAATTCCTGTCCGTTTTATTTCTGGTACTCCATTCATGAGATTTTTGAGTTAAATTTCAAATCAATGACATGTCTTCAGTATTTTTCCAAGAGGGCATTCATAGGACTTATGATTCATAAGGAGATGGTATCTTGACAGTACTGGATGTGATAGTGAAATATGGCATTGACAGAGAGCGTGACACTGTGTGAAAGAAAGTTCCCACCACACAGCTGGTTATAATAAGGCTGAGATAGCAAACAGATGGTACCCAACTGGCAGGGCAGCAGCACACCAGAACGTTGTGCAATATGTCAAAAAGAACATATTTGAGACACAAGCATTTTTGTAGCTACCTATTGCTTTATTTTGACAGAAACTTTGTTCATCAGGAAATGTTTCATTCTTGTCCAGTATAATTGGGTCATGGGCCGTGTGAGCTAAACCAGAAATTACCAGCTCAAATATTTCATTCAGATCTAGGATGTGTTATTTTAGTGTTCCCTTTATTTTTTGAGCAGTTTATATGTATTACATACAAAGATAATATATTCAAAGCGCATTTTGGTTCATATTCATGGTTTCTCAAAATATCACAGCTAGATGATCTTTATTTAAGTTTATTTAAGTATACTAAAGAATCAATTTTAGTAGGCTTTGTTATGTACTAAATTATTGTGCAAAAATAGAGCACTTTAAGCGTGTTATATGTTTTTCATCTGCAATCATTCAAAATCATAATCATTTTTCTGTTTAAGTTTTTTTCTTAAAAGTTTGCATTGCACCCAAAATTGGATTTTAATCCAATGTGTCACATCTTAATGTAGATTGGGTTTTAGCAAACATGGCATGTTCATGTTTAAGGCCCTGTATCAGTTCCAGAGATATTCTTGTGGGAGACGATGCTTTTGGCAAACACAGCCCAGAACATCTCATCAGCGGTGGCAAGTTTTCCATAAGCACTCTTTTTATTTCTTTAGAAACCTGCTTTCTATTTCTGTTCTATTCGTTTTTTTTTGTTTCGTTTTTTGGTAAAGCATGTTGTTGAGTCTTTAATTCAAATTCAATTGAATCAGTGGAACAATAAGTGTAGTGTTTACTCATGTCTGTTTCCAAGAAGAATTTTGTTTTGGAAAAAATGCCCACACCTTAAGGTCCTGCGACATCTTGACTTTTGTGTTTTCAGGTTGTTTGTGGTTTCACCTAAGATCACCACTGAGGACACTGTATTTCATTACTGGGGTTAACGAACAAAACAAGAAAGTGAGATGCAAAGTCTTAAGTCTGATTTGCTTTGGATACCTTTTCTTTTTGAAATTGTTCTACTAGAAAATGCAGACCTATAAATGATTGTTTTTAAGCATGGTAAAGCATGATTGCTTGATTGACAAAACCAATACAGTGAACTCTTAGGTGAGACGCATCTATCCTTCAGCAGTCAGTGGCTGGTTGTTCAGTGGTCATCTGAGATGTTTGGTATTTGAATGTTTCTCGGAGAGTGGAGGCAGCCTAGCATGGGCCGAGACTAACTGCTGCTCTGCCCTCAGATCCCTGACAGCTGTCTGCTGTTCAGTCCGATAATTCCTTCCAGCATGGGATGGAAATCCAGCTAATGTGGGCCGAGCTGCCCTCTTTCCCCGGCAGACTTTCTATCAGCATCTAAAACATGCTGCCTGCAGGTTTACCTGGACTATTGCAGAGCTAAATGAGACAGTTTAAACACTTTAGCAATTAACTCTTTCTTCATCGTTGACAGAATTTTCCGTCTTTTATGTTTTAGTGCAGGGACGCTATTACAAATCTCTGAAAAAGTACTGAACATGCAAATGAAACACAGGCGAGGAACATGCAGAAATAAGCGATTACATACTGTATGTAGCAGATGCATAGGCCTATGTAAAATAATGCAATCAAGTATTAAATTGACCATGTTATGGGTTATGAAAGGTTATTACTTAGATTTTGGGAGTTTAGGTTGACATGCATGCAAGGTCAAAAAACTTTTATGTGTACCTAATTTGCTGACAAATGATTAATTTTGTAAATTATTATTATTTCCAAACCCTTTCTTTGCATGACGTTAATCTGCGGTGATTGGTCGATTTCATTTAAAGCAGTGTTTGTGAGCTTTTAACACTCAAAAAGCAGCACCTAGTGGTGAAGAATGAATTAGCATTTTCTTTCAGACCAACGCAAAAATCAAGAGTTCCTTGTGTAACATATAATTCTGAACTGCTTAATATAAGTAGTTAAGTACTGTAAAGCTTTTGGAGGTGTTGATAGTAGGGATGGGAAGATTCCCCGATTCGCTCGGTGCATCGGCTTAATAACTTAACGATACGATGCATCGGTTTAAAATGTGTGCATCGGATAGAAATTGGCAGTTGTATCGCGATGATACTGCATCGAATCATGTTGAATCGAATCGGATTGCACTATATCGTAACAGTGGTGTATCGTAATTGCATCGCTAATTACTTCATGTATCTTTCATGTATTGTATCGTTGGCTATGCATCGAGATGCGTATCGCATCGGCCTCAGTTACGGAGATGCACATCCCAAGTTGATAGACATATATTTTGATCATCATTCTGAATCCCATCCAGGTGTAGACTTTTAAAAAAAAAAGTGATTTGTTCCAACTTTTTATTAAGAATGTTGTGGAAATGTGATATATTGTGTTTGCTTGCTTAAAAGCAAAGAACCTGTTCTTCCCTTTGACACTTTTTATGTTCATATATTCATTCAAAAAGGAATAAATACAAAATGATTAAATATTTTGGGTTCAATAAATGTTTTCTGAAAATAATAAATAATTCTGGCAGAGAAAGAGTTAACACTCAATCTGCTCAACAAGTGGATATGAATTTGATTACTCCCATTTTAATTAATCAATAAATTATATATATTTCAGTTGTTCTTTCTATTAACCAAGGCCTCAATAAGTTTGAAGACCCCTATAGACAACCTGGACATGGACATAAAGTGGCCTCAAAGTTTTCTAATTGTAACAGCCGAGTGAGACTGAGCCTTCCCAGCGGGGTTAAACTCACCTGCCTGCAGACAGTTTGCTGTGAAGCCACCTAATCACGTCCCTACAGACCACCATCTGCCCATATTAGCTTTTCAGTCACCCACCCACCCGCTGCCCGTCAATCTCACAGTCCAGCACACAATGCCTGGGCATCTCGCTGCCATGCAAGCTTCATTTATCTGCAGATTTGGGTCTGGGAAGAGGCAACGTCCTTGACTGTAAAGTAAACATGTCGGCAGAGAGTACTTTTCAACAGTCTGATTGTGTTGGACGACAGCACTTTGTTCTGAGGCAATTCATCATTCATTCACAGCTCCCTGTCAGAGATGAAACACTTGAGTTGGTGTTCAAAGGCGCTGAGAGGTCATGGGGAGAATGCTTTGTTAAAGGAGGAAATCCCACAGTGATATAATAGACAATTTGAGCATGTGGTCTATGGGGTCTTTTGATGCAATTGCAAACAGGCAATCCTTCTCACAACCTGTAATGAACTAAGGAAAAAAGCACCAGCAAGTCTGGGCAATTTCTGCCTAAGTTCCTTCTTCTGTGTAAACCAGTCACAACACTCTTTTTTTTTTTCTCGTGATAAGTTGGGCTGAATGAATGTGTCTGAAGAGCTTGACAATTCACAGATGGACGCGTCATTTTCAGGAAACGGATGTGTGTGCATTTAAATAGGCTTAATGTTTTGAACTTATTTTTACAAAACTAGGTGGATATATTAGCTGTTGGACACTGTCTATTGGACATAACAAGAAATAGTCTAGAAGTAATGAAATAACGTGGTACTTAAAGTGTAACTTGAATACTTTAGTGACTTCTTTCCAAAGCAAGAGCTGCCACCTTGTGCTCTCTGCCAACAAAACCATTCCCTCTTTTGAGACTCGTTTGTTGCATGACCTACATACTTTGCTGTATGGTCACAGCACAATTCAAAACAGACACATTTCGAGGCGGCGTGTACCTGTAAGGCTTTAAAACCTAAGTCCAAATATAGAAACTCATTCATACAATTCCAAGCAGACCCATTGATCAACATTAGGTGCTCATACATCAACACAACACCTGTCTGTTCCTACCCGCAGAATCATATTCCCAACAGACTGATGAATAGACTTAATGCCTGATTATTGCTTGCTGACAGAAAAACAGCTCCCTTGTCTTTCATTAGCTCTATTAATCATCTAGTTGTGAGTGAAAGATGTGCATAAATCACATCCTTGCTGTATGTCATTTTTGGACTCTATTAAAGCATAAAATAGCTACTATTGCAGATATTTAGAAAACAAAGTTCAAATTATTGTTTCTGCAAAAAAACAATGCATTATTCGCCATTAAAATGTGTGTTCCGTGTTTTTGTTTTGGTCTGTGTGACTCCACCCACTACGACCACCCACAAGTACAGTATCATGCAGTTATATGCTAAGTTCCTCTCCTAAATGAGTCTTTAATGTGCCAATCAAAAACACAGACCAGGAAGATGCAGAAATGAGGGATCTCATATGTAAGCATATGCATATGAAAAATAATGTGATCGTTTCATTCCGTATCAATGGATTACAGAGTCATGTGTCAATCCAGGAAGTGGTACAGACCTTTGCAAGTTTTGGGAGTACTGATGGAAGCCATATCTACCACATCCTTGCTTTGATAATATAACCTAAAATGATCCAGATATAGTATTTAATAAATATAAGATTTTCTCAAACTTTTTGCTCAAAATGTCACTTTTTTATGAAACCTGCCTACATTCAAGTGTTGATAAAAAATAAGTAAATGAATGCTTGAAGAATAAAATAGAATAAAATAGAATAGAATAGAATAGAATAGAATAAACTTTTTTTTGTTTGTTTGAAAGTAGAAAGTCTTCATTTTGATATATTGCGTGTTCAGATATTCATACAACAAAATATTCTGAGGGCTATGAAATTTTAGTGAAATCAGCAAAAACGCTGTCTGTGTCCGATGACTTTTTTTTAAAGATGCTGGTAGGGAAAGAGTTAATTGTAAATATTAAAAATTCTTTTAAAATGCCGCACAGGTTATGGTCATGGTCCAGTAACGTCATGGGGTGTCACATGACTCACGGCATAAAGCATCCAGGCATAATCACGGGAGTTCTGGTTCTCGATTATATGTCTAAATGACAACCGTGCAGTAAAGATCTGCCCCATTCCCATCAATATCTTCACAGTTCACCACTCATGGGCGGCAGCAGGCAATTCTAGAGGATTTTATTACTTTTGACTATAATTGAAGTTCTAATATGGATCTCACAGTCCCTCCCCATTATACCTCCCCTTGTCATCCTCCTCTTCTCTGTCTCTTTTCATTCATCACCCGTTGTTTTTTCCAACTGCCTCGTCCAAAGGATTTTGCCTCGGTATTTAGTCTTGGACATGTTGTACTGAACAGAGTGAGAGCCCGTTTTTCTGCTTAAAACTGAATGTCAGAAACATGTTTGTGTATGGAAAAGGTATCTCATTTCCTCTAATGAGAGTTCTTCAACCCTTTGTGACCTTTTACTGACATTTTCATCTGAACTGAGCCGTGGGGTGCTGGCTGTCAGCATGAGGAGGAGATCTGATGCTGTGTGAGAGTCCGGCAACAGGTATGACCCTTCCTCAAGGACACAATGCCCTCTCTTTGTTCATAACCTCTAGGTAAATGCCCCATCGCTGATTATCTGCTAGCCCTAGTCGTTTGGCTGATTGATCCTCTAATCCCTTCAGCTGGCCGTCTGCCTTCCATCCAGCTGCTCTCACAGAGCGAGGAAAGAGGTTGTCACGGCTCATTGTAGGGAAATAAAATACATTTTTCTCGGTGGAGAAGCAGAATTGCTTACACACTTCCTTGATTATCTCTTTCACTGGAAGTGAAACTTAAATTTTTTTTTTTAAGTTTGGTCATTTTTCTTTAGGACACATCTAAATGTTGTGCATATTTATATGTGATATATATATATTTATATGTGATATATATATATATATTCGGTAACACTTTAGAATAATGGGCCGTTGTTAACAAGTAACTATGCAGGAAGTAATAGGTAGTTCTACATTAACACTTAACTTAATACTAT
>JAUCMT010000026.1:15942855-15997186 GCA_032357475.1 Enteromius thamalakanensis
GCCGTTATTGTAACCCCTCTACGTTTTGCACTTTGGACCAACGTAGTCAGGGTACGTTTTTATATGAGACTGGGTTGGGGTAACACACTGATCCAACAGTCTGTCTGTGCGCTGTGAATTGGCCTTAATATGCATGTATTTTTACCTTGCTTGCTCAACGACTCCTAAACAATTCGCTCAATTATTACGTTTTCCAAACCCCTCCTTTGTGTGATGCTAATCTGCAGCGATTGGTCTAATTTTTATCTCATCATCCCTGCAATGGCTGATAAAGCAGTGTTTGTGAGTGCAGTGCTGCTTTGTGAACAGTGTTACCAGGGAAACAGGCGTTTTTATCGCTCTAAAAGTAGCACCTAGTGGTGAAGAATGAATTAGCATTTTCGTTCAGACCAATGTGAAAAGACCAAAAAAGTAGGCAGGCAATATGCTAATGTTTCATGTTGACATTAGCATATAAAACAACTTGGGACTATATTAAAAATGACTTGTTTCAATTATTCAGAGTAGACTATTTCTTTTCAGAGCCAGTTTTTTTTATTCACGACACACTTTCAGATTTAAAACTAGCAGACTGCATCCAGAATGCTAAGGAAAAGTTTATCAGAATCATCTGCCTCCCCCAGCTGAGATGTTGCACAAGGGTGCAATCAGAGGAAATGAAAGCAGAGTGATATGAGGAGCTGTAGGAGGCAGCAGGCAGTTGCGAACGACAGACCTCCATGGGATTGAAGCGAGATCCATGCGTGTGCATGTGAATCGGGTCCCCGTGCATGAGAGGGCTGCACCTCTGGAGTCACGCACCACGCTTTCACACCTGCAGGGCAAGGAGACAGTAATTAGCTTCCTGCTGAGGTTGGCAGCTTTGAGCAGGACCCTCCTGCTGTGTGTGAGAGGGTACACACACCCTCAGCCGACACACGTGGTCAGATGGATGAACTGCCGCTGCACCATGGGAACACATTACCCTGCCTTTACCGTAGTAATTTCATTGAAGAGTAAACAAAACATCCCGTTCGGAGAATCGAGAGATGAAATTTGAGGCAGAAGTGCTATATTGTTCCGGCTTGTAATAGCGTTGCTAATCCAAAGGGCTCGGTTACATAACATTCCAGAGGATTCCTGACGACGCTTATTGTCCTGGGAGGCTCTTTTGAGCATTATCATGTATGATTCATCAGTAAAAGGACACCGATGCACAAGGCCTCTCTCTGTCTCGTGTCTTCGGCGGAGGGATGGGGGAGGCTTTCTGCATTTAAAAAACTCACCTTGTCATCTGCGACTCTTCCACCTGTTCTTTTCGTACCTGCTGATAGAAATGTTTGCGTTATTTGCCAAAGAAATGGGGAACAATGCCCTTCCCTGCTACTGTAATATAATCTCCAAGGGGGAGGGATGTGGTCCGGTCTGTTTGCGTTGTGATGATGTGTGGCTTGATCTGGAAAGAAAGCATGGTTTGTGTGGCTTTGAATGAAAGAATGAGTCTTTCCCTGTGCATTACAGGTGTGGTGGGGTTTTAGCGTCATAAATACATGCCATATACCTTTGTAAAAAAAATTATAATAAATAAAAAATTACAAAAGTGCACACTAAAGCTTACTTTAAAAGACAGTACTTATGCTTTACAATATACTGAACCCAAATTGTTTACAAACAAATAATTGCAAAACATGTGCAATTTAATAAAAAATGTATTATGGTTCAAATTTATACTGAATGCAATTAATTTAATGATTTTAAAAAATAGTTTGCACTAAAATATACAACAATATTATTTCTGTTTAAATTTGTGTTGTGTATTTAAGTATGTAAATTAAATAAATATAATATTAAACAAGATTAAACAGTTAATCCTATACTTTTCATGTGCATTAGCAAAAGATGATTTAAAGTTTTTAAAGTTATTAATAATACATTATCTTCAAATAGTTTTTACATGCACTTTTAAGTTTTTAAGTACACATTAAGAACAACTAAACCCACTTTTTTACTTTTACTTCAATTTCTTTTGGCTTTTTCCTAACTACTTTACATAAAGCTCTACAGATCCACTAACGGCGGGCATTCAGTGACTCATGTATTCCCTGATGGTGACACAATAAAATATATTTTTGCATTCAAATTGCCATTATGTTATATCAGCATATACAATATGTGGGTTGACGTGGTTAAATGTTTCCGGCAAGCGATGACGCACTTCTCTGTAAAAACAATGAAGTTTAAAGTGACTCACGAAATATCTCTGTTTCGCATTGTTCTCCCCGGAGACATACAGATTAGGGCCAGATCTTCCAAAGCAGAAGAAATCTCTACAGTCTATCTATTGTGCGCCTTGACTGTGATCTCTCCCCCTCACAGTTTTGCATTTCAGTCACCCAGCTGTATTGAGTCCTATTTGCTTATTTTTTGTTCTTGATCCAAAGCATAACGACCTCTGCAGATTTCCCATAATTCTCAGCACATGGATCCTGATGTAATCGCTAGGAGGATTTTGTGAAGTTACAATAATTAGCTGATTATTTGGAGCGCGCTGTATGTAGCAAAACTGAAAGCATTGGTTTTGTAGTCACAGTGAGGTCGTTCAGGAGTCTGAGTTTCCAACGTCACTATTCAAATGTGTTGTTATTATTCATATTGTAAGCATGTCATGCGCCTCTGTACGTAATAACGAGGATGTTTTGTGACTCACTGTATGCCAATGCCTCCTTCTCCATCACAACAATAGGAGCTTTGTCTTGCTTCAATCAAGATTTCGCTCATAATCGAGGAGGGGGTGTCGGTTTGTCAGTCAGATGTCAAACACCGTTTTCTGGTGTTTTAACAGATGCCCCATGATGGGTGCCATTCATAACCAGAGCAAAGGGTAAGTAGGGTTAACTTTTTAAAACCCACGGCCCACATGTTTTTATTTACGCAGCGGAATATGACTCTCAAAGGGGGGAAAAAAGCATCTTGCCCATTTCCTCCATTGCACAACAGTTCTGGTGCACTACGGTATGCCGCTGTTGGTGCAATTACACCAGCAGGCATCTGCTTTGTCTCTCGTGCTTCTCATCCCAAGTAGGGTCCTCCAGGCCTGCAGATAATGTGTGCACAAAGCCACTATTATGGCCCATGAAAAAATGGCCCTATACCCTGGGTGCAAACTTGTCTCAGGACTTGTGCCTCATTCACACATAGTTTCCGCAGCAGGTCAATGGCAGTTGCTAAGATGCTGGGTTGGCTGCCTATTACCAGTTCAACTTCCAGCCAAGGTTGAGCCCTGAGCTTAAAGGAAGGTGCCTGCTTCTTCTGCCCGAGCAAAATACACTCCTTTGGTTTCTCATACCGTAGTTGAAGATTATTTACCTGCAGCTGTTCTGTCCTAATAATAATGACTATGGAGATGAAACACAGAAATAAAATGAGACACACTGGTAAACCAATAAATATTGTCTTTCCGAGCTCTGTGCTGTCAAAAACATCTCAAGGGAGGACCTAGACGAGTGGAAGATTTTAAATATTCACCGTCCACGTCAGTACCCCATAGCAATGAATTGGTGCACAGCCAAGAACAATTTATTTGGATGGCAGCACATTCTCTTTGGGTTGTATACCTTACATAGGCTATCTTCAGGCTGCGTTAGATATCCATTTACATGTCACTTTAACTATTTAACACTTTAGTCACGTTACTCTTTTGTTGTATTATACTGGCTTTAAAAAAATGTCGGAGTGACCTATATTCTATTTACAGCTTACAGCTCACGAAAGTATCAGCATGTTGTGTCTTCAGTATGTTTTTTTTTCAGACACTATACAGGTATATATACAACAAAATATATCTGTGTTTGAATTAAATGGTTGGTGTTTTAATTTAGAAGGAAAAAAGAAGAAAAGGGATCATGCACACTACAGCTTGTATATAAAAATATATTAACGGCAAGTTAATGTTTGTAGTTAATAAAACTTTTAATGACTATTTTATTTTTGGAATTATTTGAGACCAGCTTCCAGAAGAGATCAGATGTGCCAAAACATTAGCCACATTTAAATCTAAACCGTTTAGCTGTGCATTAATTGAATTGAGTATTTATTGAATATTATGTAAAACATTTTGTATTACATTTGTGTATGAAATGTGCTATATAAATAACCTTGTATTGCCATGCTGTTCAAAGTTTAAAGACAATAAATAATGATTTGCAAATGTAAAATGACCCTTGAAATAATATTCTCAACATTCATTCTGCATATTTTTCATTCTGCATTATGTAAATGAAATATCTGAAATATCAATTGGGACCTTATGGTTATATTTATAACTAGCTGTGTGTCTATGCAATCTCTCCATTTATTGTGCGTGTGTGTGTGTGTGTGTGTGTGAGTGTAAGACAGAGAGAGAGAGAAAGAGAGAGAAAGTGCTAGGCCTTGTGGGATTCATCAGGTTATTTAACTGCTGTTTATTTACACTGTAGTGGGATGATTTTCTGGACCACACTCTCTGACAGCTAAAATCAGCCAGGCTTTATTTTCCCAGGAACTATACTAAGCTCATGACACATGCAATCTGGATTAAACACCAGCTCTGTGCCTCTGGCCAGGGCCTTCAAATATGTTCCCTGCTTTGGCAGGTTAGATGAGTATGGCATGTGATGTTTGGACAGAAGGTTTTTAAAAGACATGAGTTTATCACAGTGTGCTGGTGTATTACATCAGTCACACCCAGTCAAATAAACCTCCTGGCTCTAACAGAGCAATCACGCTTGGAAAAACATCAGAAAGGTCTCGGGAGTGCGGTTGGCTTCACTTTTGAGCCAGATTTGGAAAAAACACATTTCTCTCAACGTTACACCATTTGCCTGTTATGTGCTCTGTCTAATGGACCGTGTCGTTGAAGATGTCCATTAATGTATGAGAAAGAATAGAAATTTCTAGAAGATCATTTTGACTGCCAGTAAGTCCATCTTCCAAAGCTGGCCATATAATGTTGACTCCAAAGATACTGTTATAACATTTTAATTCTTTCATTTCAACTTTTATTCATCTCAGGCAAGCAAGTACTGCTTTTAATTTACCCTCTACGTTATTTTTGGTAGTATTTACCTTTAAATATGAAACTTTGTCTGTTAGGATTGTAAATTTATCTTATGCTTTGGTATCTATCACCTTTGGGGTTCCCCAAGGCTCTGTTTTGGGCAGTTTTTTAAGTTTATAAATGTGTTAATTTATACACTTATATTTGATATTATATATTATATTGTATATTTTATTATATTTTGTTTCAAAACGTTTTTTCTTCTTTGTTACTATTAAACATTGCAAGGTTAAAATCTTTCTACAGCTAAATGAAAGGAAGACTGTGTTTAGTCTCTCTAGGTCATAACATACAACTAATAACTGATGTTGTGAAATGCTTTCTACCTCAGGGCTACTGCTAAATTAAAACCTTTCATTTAATAATGTCCATACATTAAATGAAATCAGTCATTTATCTTTGTTTTGCCTGACGATGAAACAACAGTCGCTAGGCTCCTTTGACAGCAATAACAGGAAAACATTTTCTCGAAAACTAGTCTGTATTTACTAATATCTGTTTTTATAAAGAGTTTGTTTATTTGTTGCTTTGTAGCTCTAATGGTTTGGTGCTTGATTTCCAACATTTTCCATCACCTCTGGTTGTCATAAATCTCATAAGTAATTACTCCTGTCCACTTCACAGTCCTGATTAAAATTTAAAGATGATCATGATTTCTTTGTTGCTTCTAGAGCCAATAGATATACCACTTTGCATTTGATAGCCCTGAATTATATATTAAAATCCTGTCTGACTACATTCTAGCATTTCAAGTTAGTGTAATTTATATATATATATACATATCATTTTATTTTATTATTTTTTTTGCTAGTGTAGTGCTTTGTCTTAATGTAGCATTATAAGTTTATATTATTAGTTGATTTATTTCCCTATAAATTAATATGACTTGACTAGTGTGCGGCATCAAGAACTATTGCACTATTAATGGAACTGGACTGACTTGTATTATATTATATTGTGAGTTGTTGTCAAATGACTATTGGAATTTGGAGGACGTTGGCATTATGAACAACAAATGATATCAAAGGGATCTCAAACATTGTTTATCCTGTCTCTGCTGATCATGCAGATCCACTTTTAGATTTGGTCTATAATGAAGAAACTTACATAAGCACAATAACAAACCTGCCCTGAATAATATGAAAATGTCTCAAGAAGATGTCGAATCCACCACAGATGTGTGATGAATAGATCAGCAGCTCCAAAGATGGTGTTATGTAACATTATCAGCGATTAGTGTTCTCATCACATTTATTTACTTACTGAAATCCGGCCAGAACGAAGCTCTCTGAGAAAAAAAACACAGAGATTGACAGAGGTATACAGAAACTTGACTGCATGTGTCCAGCCTCTCAGCTTGTGCAACGGTGAACAGATCGACTGGTATGTACTAAAGCTGCTTTTGTTTATGCTGCATGTCAATGTGAGGACAATTATTTTGTAACCAAAGTATAAATTGTACTCTGTAAAATAAACTGTTATGAAGTTAAATTATTTGAGGCACTGCAAGTCAAATGCATCTTCTGTGTCTCCTCTTTAGATATTCCCATGCAGTATTTAAAGGGCTTCGCTTGCCGTGATATTTACGCCGACATTCCTATGATTCTTCCAGAACATTCAGAGTAATAGTTTTGTATAGAGGAATTCTAAGCAGCAATTATCCAGCATGTTCTCTCACAGGGCAAGTAAATGTGAAGAATCCGAGAGCCCGCTGGCCATTGGCTAACCTAACTAAAAATCATTACGTGCAATTACAAACACCACCCTTCTGCGGCAGCAATTTGAACAGACATGCCTGATCAAGAAAAAAAGGAGCTGCTTTGATGGCTGTTGACGTGCTGATTTACACATTGTCGGTGTTACAGTGCTGCCCTTTGAGCAACAGAGATTCTGTGCTATATGCAGTGCATTGTATGTGCTGTATAACATGCAACAAAGAAAATATTACTCAGCATTATAGACTCACATACACAAACGAATACATAAAAGTTTTGTCTGAATGCATTAGTTCATAAAAGAACAACAATAAAGTGAAATTAATCTGTGGGTGGAAAATAAAACACAAAAACATTTGTAGTCATGCTATGGCATACAGTCAAAGGAAACACAATGAGTTCTAAACTAGTTTTGCTTCAAATCCCAGATAGTACTGTAGATCAAATGATGGCCTAACAGAATACCAAAAGTAAAACGCACTTAAACATAAAAATGTAAATGTAATAATAGGTTTAGGGGACACTTAATGTCTAGCGATTATTGATATTTAAATACAAACATCCTATGACCTGATCATTGATGTCTCTGCATTCAATAATGAAATGCCTTTAACTGAAAATTGAGTGTTTAATCTCGTCATTATACATTACTCACACTTTACTCTCCAATTTGATAATGTTCAGTACATTGACACAATATGTATTGTTAAAAGCACTTCAAAAACAGGGGTTATTGATTGATTGAATTAGTGCATGAATAAGTCCTGACGGGCTTAGCATTCAAACTGGTAGTTTTTAACACCAAAATAAAATTAAGTCTTAAAGGGTTAATTCACCCAAAATTTAAATTCTGTCATTAATTACTAACTCTCATGTCGTGCCAAACCCATAAGACCTTCATTTATCTTCAGAATACAAATTTAGATGAAATCAGAGAGCCATCTGACTCTCCATAGACAGCAACACAACTGAAATGATCCCAGATCCAGAAACATAATAAAACCATTGGTTCATGTAACGTCAGTGGCAGAACTTCAGATTTGAAAAATACTAGGAGAATACTTTTTTTTGCGCAACAAAACATAAATAGCATCATTCTACCATTCTTCTTTCGTGACATCTTATCACAATATATCATCCAGATAGACATATATGAATTGATTGGCCATATCTCTCAAAACGTCATTGACGAGCACTTGAAAGTCTGCGGGACAGTTTGACAACCCGAACAGCATAACAAGGTATTCAAAGTGACCTCTAGGGCTATTAAAAGCATTTTTCCACTCATCTCCCTTCCTTATGTGGACCAAATGGTAAGCGTTTCTCAAATCCAATTTGGTGAAGATGGATGCTCCCTGCAATTGTTCGAAAGCTGAAGACATCAACGGCAAAGGATAAGTATTCTTTAAGCCAAGCCAAGCCAAGGATGGCCCAATACCACGGATGCCAGGGGAGATTTAGTCAGATCCGTTCAAAAATCCGACAAAATCTGTTCCATGTGGTTACCAGAGGTAATGAGAGTCAGAGTGGGCGTGACGTGAGTGACACTGGGTAACAACTGTCCGCTGAGCGCTCTTACTGTGAGAGAGTGGACTCACAGGAATGTAATGAGCACCGCCTTTCGGATGAGTCGTTAAACCGAGGTCCTGCCTCTCTGTGGTCATTAAAAATCCCATGACACTCATCGTAAAGAGTAGGGGTATAACTCCGGTGTCCTGGCCAAATTCCCACTGGCCCTTGTCTATCATGGCCTCCAATAATCCCCATCCATTGATTGGCTGTATCTCTCTCTCTTCTCCACCTGTAGCTGGTGTGTGGTGAGCGCACTGGCGCCGTTGTCCAGTGGCTGCTGTCGCATCATCCAAGTGGATGCTGCACACTGGTGGTGGTTGAGGAAAGACCCCCCCACATGATTGTAAAGCGCTTAGGATGTATGGCCATACATGATAGCGCTATATAAATACATAATTCATTCATTAATTCATTTAAAGTTCTTGGCAAATGAAAAGTCCATAAAATTGCCCTCAGCTCCCCGTAATCCACAAGGGCACAGCATTCCAGATCCAGATTTAGACAGAACATGTCCTGCAGCACTGCAGTATAAACATAACCTCTTCTTTCTCTGTCGTTCTCTCTCGTCTGGGGAAAGCCGAGCTCTCCTGACCTGCATGGGTTCGATGTCCATGACGTGATGGGCAGCATGCTCCGGGCAGCATGCTCCGTGCACCCGGAGGTGTGCTTACTTACTGTAGCTTGATCGTTGGCACATTGAGATCATTGTTGCAGACGTGCGTCTAGACGTAGCACCAGTTCGACGAGTCCCTCGAACATCACTGGTAGTTCCAGCAAGCAGATCTCCATCTGGATGCGACTGGATAACCCATGCAGGAAAATGTCCCACTGCGCCTCCTCGTTCCACCTGCACTCAGCTGCCAGGGTACGGAATTCGATGAAATAGTCGGAGACAGATCTTTCACCTTGCCGCAGATCGGCAAGTCTTCTGGCTGCCTCGTTCCCTGCCACAGTGCAATCAAAAACAGTCCTCATCTCTGCTGAGAGTCTCTGGAACGAGGAGCAGCACAGGTGTCCCACAACGCCGTTCCCCACAACGCTGCTTTGCCTGTCAAAACAAATGCCACTTTCGCTTCCTCAGTAGTGAAGGCCTGCGGCTTCAGCGTGGAGAACATAGAACACTTAGTCAAAAAGGCTCTACACATGTTGGGTTCACCACCATACCTTTCCGGCGTGGGTAAACAAGGCTCAGAAAGGCGTTGATTAGGTATTCTCTGGGCGGGCGGCAGTGTGGATGGCGCAGCGGGAACACTCAGGCCTTGTACTAATGAGGAGAGCTCGGACACCTGCGCTGCCACCTCCTGTATCACAGGTCCCATACCCATAATTTGTCCGTCCTGATGATCCATACAGGTGGAATGACCAGGAATGACCATAACCAGGAAATCCTGTAGGTTAGCTGCATCTGCTGCTTCCATCTTGGTCAGTTCCTACTGTGACGAGTGGAAAATGTAGAAAACAGTTGCAGATTGCAGTTAAAATATTTATTGCCAATGTCAATCCAATCAAGAGTCTGTGAAGGCAAAACTGCGTGAAGGCTGTCAGGACACGCTGGTTGGTAGCGTAGGGACCACAGTGGGCAATGGACGAAGGCAGAGTCTTTGGCAAAACCTAACCGGATAATGAGTTGGCCAGAAAAGACAGGAACCAGCATAACAGAGGAACTGACGAAGACAGGACAGGTTAGCACACATTAAATAGTGTTAGGTAACGAGCCACAGCTGGAATTAATCAGATCATTACCCAACAGGCATGAATGAGATCATGAACCCATGAACCGTGACAATTAAAGCTTGCAGGAGAAGCATGGAAAGTGTTATTTTTGTTTTCTTTGTGGAAAAAAAAAAGTATTCTACTAGAGTCACAAAACTGACGTTGATCCACTGTCACATTGACTTGTTTCTGGATCTGGGATCATTTCAGTTTTCTTGCTGAAGATGAATCAAGGTCTTATGGGTTTGGAAGGACATGAGGGTAAGTAATTAACAACAGAATTTTAATTTTTGAGTGAACTAAGTCACAAGTCACAACTACTTTTATGATGAATATTTTGCAAACTAACAGAACATCCAAAACTCCTGTGCACTGATTTACATGCATTTGTTGTATGTGTGTAAATATTGTAGTATTTTTACAAGCTGATAACTGACAAAGACCTTATAAAATGTGTCAAGGAGTAAAAACATTGCCGGTGATTCTACACTGATGTAAGCAGAAGGTGGTTTAGATGCCTGTATGAAGAACCAGGTGTGCTTGAGCATTTTGTCTATTCATCTTGTGTCATCAAATTCTGTTTTGGGTTCATTTAGAGGTATCTGGCATACATTGCATCATATTTCTGTCAAACCCCAGTTAACTTGGAAGCGCAACGAGGCTCACCTTTTCAGCGCTCTTGGTCTGCTTGTCTGCTTGTTGTTAAAACATTCACATATTTATCCAAGTCAGTCGTATTTAGTCTGGATTTTTTCTACCTTTCGTAAATGGATTTTTGCCTGATTTGGTGACAGATGAACATATGCCAAAACACTGACATGATTGGATGTTTGATGCCAGCAAGTGATATGTGAAGACATTAACAAATGTTAAGGCCGTTATGCAAAAAGTAATATGTTTATGGGTTTTTTATGGGGACTCTTTCAGAACAGACCTGCAGAACTGGAGATCTATGCATCTCCCTTTTCTAAATAATTATGTAACGACTGAGATACTATTGCATTCATTATCAGCTCTGACAAATCTCAGGCATCTTTCTGAATCCTCTTCTCTAAATGCTATTGCAAACAAACATTTTTCAAAGAGAAGAAGGAAGGACTGTATGCCAAAAATGGCCCTTCGGTCTAGACAGGTCTTATAAACATACCAAACGTAATTTCTCCAATATGCTTGCCTGGAATGAGTTACATATTGTAAAGGGTCAGTTGGGTCCTTTCACAGACATGGAGGAAGGTGACGCAGTGATTGGTGTTTTGCCTTTATGCCAGCAGGTGGCTGGGACAGAGTTAAAGCAGCAGAATAAAGCCTTTTTTTTAGAATTAGGTATGTTTATTTTGGATCACCCCCTGATTTAAAATAACATGTGCATTTTGCCTTCTTATTTAACTAACCTGCTTATTACTTATTGTATATAGAGGCATTCACCATGTGTCTCATGTCTATGTCATGTTTTCGCGGAATTCCAGCTAATTTTAGTGGCGAGTTTCTAAAAACAAAGACTTTTCATTTTCCTTATTTTGCAAAAGCACACTCTTTTGTTGTTACTGAGAGTGTACTCAAAAAAAAAGTATGCACCTAACAGATTTGAATGGTGTATACCACCTGACACTCATCACTTATCTAACGAAAGTTCCAAGCTCAAGATTACTCACCGTGCTCTTTGTCCCCTTCTGTTGTTCACGTCCTGCTGTGTAAATAAACCTTCATACTTAATTTACCCTCTGTGTTGAGTCCGCTTCCGTAACAAAAGCTCGGACCTAAACAGCACACAGCAGCATGAGCACTCCAGATCCCTTTCAAGAGCTTGTCGATGTCGAGCTCCTACATCCACATACACCAGCACCAGCCTTATTCGCCATTACGCTACTCCTTTGCCACCTACCCTCGTCAGTCCCATGGCTCGACATGCTCCCTACTCCGGTCTAGCGGAGGAGTGCAAGGGATTTGTGCTGCAGTGCTCCATCACTTTTGCAAAGTATTCTATATTGTATACTACTGATGATTCTAAAATTGCATATAGTATCTCTTGTATAACAGGAACTGCTTTACAGTGGGCTAAAACGCTATGGAGACAAGGTAGCCCCGCGGTGGCATCATATCAAGCATTTATCAGCCACTTTCAAGAAGTTTTCTGTCACAGTGATGGCGACGTGTCAGCGGGAGAACATCTTTATCACCTGACTCAAGGTACCACACCAATTCAAGAATATTAACTAAAATTCCGTACTTTGGCAGCAGCAAGTGGATGGACCAGGACCAGTTCCTGAGCCCATGCAACTTAATAAAGGACGCATGACTCCCCAAGAATGTCCAACCCGAATGGGCCGTGAACTCTGCCTCTACTGCGGGGAAGTGCAAACATTCAATTCATCACAGCATGACCACTTACCCGCCACAGTATAACTCTCCAGGCAGGTCCGGTGAGCCGGTGCCCAAAAGGAAAATTTATTGTCTGTCCCTCCCCGAGTGCCAGGCCATGGAGGTGTCACAATGAGAGCTCGTAAAGCTCGCGCTTGTGCTTCCTTCGGAACACGGAGAACTCGGGAGGCAGAAGTCCAATCAAACGTAACATTTATTGAACAGACAAAAACAAGAAAACTAGGAATACGCTGCAAGCTACGCATAGCTAAACTACACACACGTGAAACGTTAACATCCGACAAACAATCAAGACATGGGGAGTGAATATATACAGCGACTAATCAGACACACCTGGACAAGACACGGCTGGAAAAGAATGAACATTGATGAGGAAGGCGGGGTTACAAATGAGGAAGACACATGAGGAACCAGGTAAGAAAACAAACAGAGAGCACATGGACAGAAAACATGCATAGAACACGCCTACGGCGTGACAGGAGGAGTATATTTAAGAGGCTTTGAAACAGGACTATATCCGCTCTTCCACCTCCCCTGCTGCTTTCAGCCTTAATAAAGCAACTGTTCTCTTCAGATATCCCCTTCCCCTCGTTCCTGCCACCCTTGAGATGCTCCGAGGTGCCCAGGTATTCATGAAGCTGGACCTCCGCAGTGCCTACAATCTTGTCAAGATTCGTCACAGAGATGAGTGGAAGACCGCTCTTGTCACGCCTACTGGCCACTACAAATATTTAGTTATGCCCCTCAATTTTCCAAAATTTTATGCATGAGATTTTCAAAGACTTCTTAAATAAATTTGTAGTGATTTACATAGACGACATTCTCATCTTTTCCCCGAACATGGAAACCCATCATAGCAGAAGTCCTCAAGTGGCTTCAGGAGTACAGGCTTTACCTGAAAGCCAAAAAGTGTTCCTTCTTTCAAACATCCATCCAGATCCTTGGATACTACTTTGACCAGACTGGTGTCGGCATGGATGAGGGGAAGGTGGAAGCTGTCCCCAACTGGCCCATTCCCACCTCCATAAAAGATCTCCAAAGTTTGCTCGGATTCTCCAATTTCTACCACTTCAGAGTCGCTTCTGAGCCAGCCCCCGAGCCTCTGCCGGGTTGTCCCCAGCATCTCCGGTTCACCTCACAACAAAAGAACTGAACTCATTCACTGGCCAAACATTAGTAGATCATGTTCATTGTTAATGTGATAAAATTGCTAGTAAATTTCCCAATTAATCACAGGAAGTAATAAATTGATTAAACATTTTGGTAACACTTCAGAATATAAGAAATATTTTAGAATAACTATTAACAATTTTTTTTCATTTGCTGCATGTCAATAGTTAGTGTGGTAGTTCTTAAGTGTAGAACAAGGTTACATAGAACTAGACAAGTAAAGTTTGTAGACAAACTTTGAAGTTGGCTTAAAAAGAAAGTCTGATCTATAAAAAAGTAGTTTTAAAAGCTTCATTTGCAGAAGTCTGACATTTAAACAAGATAGCGAGTTAGATAGATTGACACATTTTTAGTTTAAGTTTAGAAAGTTTTTAGTATGATATAGTTTTAAGTAGTTTTTAAAAGCTTATAGTTTGATTGCTAGATAGACAGACTGACAGGCAGAGATAGATGGGCTGAGTTTGGAGCCTGTAGAGTTAAAGCTCTAGAAGGCGTTAGACTAGTTGATGGTTTTGATATAGAAGAAGAATAATGTTAAGTTTAATTAGTAGATTAGTAAGTTGGCTTTCTCAAGCCAACCTAACAAGGCATTAATATGTGCATAATTAGCACTAATAATTGACTATTATTCTAGTAATATGCATGCTAATAAGCAACTAGTTGTAACCGTAAAATTAAGTGTTACCATGTTAAAAAAATTTTCCACATTTTTTTCCTTTCTACTATTTTCTTTACAGTTTGATTTAACATGCTCCAGAGTTCTTATTCTTTTGATCACTAATGTAGCTGTCAGTGGACAATCTCAGCATTATGACGTAAACAATAAAACAATAGATCTAGCTGCCTGTGTTTTTGGTATGACTGACAAATTAAATGCCTTTGACAGTGGTAGCTGATTTGGGTTAAAGAAGTGCATTGACATTGTCAGTTACCATTAAGTCTTATATCCACTTAGGCAGAATGAAGGGCAGCTTCACATATGATTTCCATGACTCTCAGTTCACCAGGACCCTTGGATGGGCCACAGACAGACATGAAATGGACTGAGGCATGGCTGATGACAGCTGGGATGAGGTTCTTGTCCGCAGACACAGAAACTCAGATGGTTTGCTTCATGCCCTCCAATCATCCATGCATGAGGGGGAAACTAGAAACAGTCTTCTCAGGGGTATCATTTACAGAGTCAAACACTGTTTGGTGCCAGTGCAGACAACAAAAGCTTGTTTTATTTCTCAGAAATTTTAAAAAGGTGACAAAAATTTAAAACCACAATATGATGTTATAAAGTAGCTATTATGTATAAAAGGTAAACAGCATAGATCAGTAGCAGCTAGCTTATTGAATGAAGCTTTCTGGCATGCAGAAAGTCCCTTTGCATGTCTAAGGTGCAATATTCAAATAAAAATTTGCATTTTCAAAATATGTTTGTGAACTGCTGACGGCCTTGTAAGTCTTTGTAAATTAAATAAAATGCAAATTCAAATTAGAATAATATTGTGAATGAATACCAGCTGTTGTTCTGTTTTTGTGATACAAATTCAATTTAAAAAGGAAATGCTGATGATATATAAAAGTGGACAGCATCAGTTACAAGCAACTGCCACAATTGTGCATCTGTATGTAGTGTGAATTTTTACACAAACCCTGGTTAGAAGCACAAAATAGCACTTATTATGCAGCTTTAAACATTTATATAGACTTTAGACTACCTATAACTCCACAAGAAGTTAAAGGCAGATGTTTTGTATTTAAGTCTAAAGATGTTCTTAAAGTTGTTCTTTTCTACTAAAGACTATTATGATGTCCACAGACTTTACTTCGTTAGATTTACTTCGTTACAAAAAGAAAGAGTTTGCTAAACTGAGCCTTTATTCATGAGAAGGAATCAGAGAGAACAAATTAAGTGAGACGATGTGAAAGCCAATGCAATTATCTCCCCTGACAACGTACAGACTCTCCTAATAAACTTTTAAACTCAATTTTATCGCTTTTTCTCTGGGGGTGGATGTAGACCGCGTCTCAAAACCTAGAGCGCTGGCTACCTGGACAACCTCGACTGCATTCAAACGATTCCAAAATGCTTTCTAGGTAGGCAGCTCGCTCGGTTTGGAGACACGGCCACAGTTAATTCGTCGGCGGGCTCTGCATATCAATGAGGCGCTGGAGCGTGTGTTTATAGAAGCTCGGAGCGCTCGAGAGCGACTCGTCAGATTGAGAAGAGCGTGACGTGTCGCGGAGCACATTCAACCTGCTCCTGACTGACATCACAGAGACGGGTTTAGCATCACACTCGCGCTGTTTGAGCATCTCGGTTATTGGATTTTAGTGGCACAAACAAACCGGAGGCTGCTGGAGCTTCTCAACAAACTATTGGGGATGAATCGCTGTACGGCCGCTTTACTTTTGCTGGTTATCGCCGTTTATTCACTCAACACAGAGGGTGAGTGTGTGTGGTGTCTATTATTATTATTTTTTTTTTATGTTGGGTTCAAATCAATATACAATTCAGCGTTTTAGCTATTTCTCAATTTATGATATTTTATGTTTGTTAACTTTTCTCGCAGAATAACAGCGCCTTACGCTGGTGCTACTGTCAAATACGTTTGTTTCAGACAATCCAGTTCATTCTGCAAAACTTGGCCAGTGGTTGTAAATAGTGGCTCTTTGTGTTGCTGGATGAGTTTTGTTGGCTTGTGTCCTGAGAGGCTGTTTAGAGATGATGCTGAATGGAGCAGAGAAGATTGATGAGGGATTAGATGTAGGTCACGCGTCTTTCAGCAGCAGCTCACCTGCTGGAGGAGATCGAGGCAAAAACAGCAAATGCCACTTTAATGAAGGTCCACCACGCCAGTCTGCTGTGCTGTTTGTTGATTTTCGTGCAGCCTCGTTGTGAGTTCAGTTTTAAAAGCGTTTGCAAAGTTCACAAAATGCTGCCTGGAACATGGCAGAAAGCATCTCTGGAAGAAATATCCTTTAGGCTATATTTCAGAGAAAAAAAGTAAGCCTGATCAGAATTAAGCCCATTTAGCTCACAAATTTGCATTAGGTCAAAGCAAAAGGTAAACAAATAAAA
This sequence comes from Enteromius thamalakanensis, assembly GCA_032357475.1. Classification (NCBI taxonomy): domain Eukaryota; kingdom Metazoa; phylum Chordata; class Actinopteri; order Cypriniformes; family Cyprinidae; genus Enteromius; species Enteromius thamalakanensis. Next base: position 15,959,552 of record JAUCMT010000026.1, read on the forward strand.
TATCATTGTACAATATCAGAAAAAAAATATCATGCAGGTTTAAACTACTTGTCCTTTAATATTTACAATGACAAAAAAAGACCATATTACATTAATGCATATTAATGTTTTTTGCATGTAATCTTGTTTTTTCTTAAAGGAATGTTTTTGTAAATATGCGCACACATTCAGATTGGCTTTGCATTTTTAGTCTCTGATTCTTCGTGCAGCTTTCTATTTCTATTCAAATATAATTTTCTTTTGGAGGTTGCGTGCAAAATGAATCAGATATCTCTTGACAGTTTTTGTGAGATCTACTGCGTGATTTTCCTTGGGACTTAACTGTGCGCTGTATTCATTTCTTAGCATACAAGTGCAGATGCACGAGAAAAGGTCCGAAGATCCGCTACAAAGATGTACAAAAGCTGGAGATCAAGCCTAAATATCCGTACTGCCAAGAAAAGATGATATTGTGAGTATCAAAAAAAATGTTCATCTTTGCTTCGCTCGTTTGGGTATGTAAGTGTGTTTGGTGTATGCTGTGTTTTGCACAGTCCTTGATATCAAATCAATAATTATCTAAGTATTATATAATTTTCCCAGTAGGCTTAAATAGACTAGTCTAAGAATAAAACCAAAATATTACCCATAGTACTTGTTTGTTGATTTCCTCATTGCTATAACTGCAGCTCATAAGTGTCAGCTGCCCCAAGACCCTGCTAGATAAAACAGGTCATTTCATCCTGAGGTGGTCAAGCATAGTGATCCAGCTCAATCCAGTTCACACCAGTTTAATCAGCTCTAGCAAGACTGTAGCTGTCAGGTAATGGCCAACAAATGCATCATGGACTATCTAATGACTATAAATGACCATCTTAGCTCAGCTATAAACCTTGTAAAACCAGCAGAAGCCTTTTTAACTGGATTCTTCACTTAGGTTTAAAGATGCTATACAATCAAAATGAAATTGAAATTGTTTAGCATGGTTCTGTTGTGACTGTGCATGAAGCCTGTAAGATCCAAACGTGTTTTCCATGACGCAGACTTGTGTATTTTGATAAGCATGTCTTTTTGATAGACGGTATTATACATTATGTTCCACCTGCTGGTCATTTTAGGTAGTGCAGCATATTTACAAGACCTGGAGATATCAAAAAATCAGTCCATGTCTTAAATTTAAACGAAAATTATGATATGCTTTAGATAATTATTTGGGTGTTCAAAATAAGTTTTAAAATATAGAAATATCATTACATTTAAACACAGAAAGAGATCTGTCTCCATTTTCCAGAAATAAATATAAAATAAATAAGGCTCTGATGGGAAACTTCTTACTTGATTGATTGATTTACTGCAATATTTTAAGCACACATATATTCTCGATTCAACTGTGCCTGTGATCATTTGAAGACTGTATAATATCCATAACATTTCAGCTAGTCTGTATACTTACACAAATAATAGTTAATGCAGACATATATTTTATAAAAATAAAAAAAAAAGCATTGGACATTTAGCTCATGTGTCTGGATTTGCATTGGTGAGCTCTGGCCTCAGACAAAAACAAACCCTGAAAGTGTTTCTTCTCTTCAGTTTATGGCACTGGATTCTGAGCATGAGTTTAACATTCTAGAAGCTTCTCCAGTCCCACAAGAGCTCCTGCTCTGTTTTAAGGGGCCAATGAAGAGTTTAGAGTCAACAAACATGTTCTTTTGGCTGCGCAGGTGAATAATAAAATGAAAATCGAAATGAAAGACTAAGCACCCTTGGTCAGTTTGCTTCAGCGATTCCAGCGACATGGTACATATCTTCTTAATAGGCAAAATAAGCTGCGGTATTGAATTCTGCTTTGAATTCGTATTTGTTTACCAGTCAAGTCAGCAGAGCATTCTGCGGTGGTGATGATTCACCTCAGAATCACCCAGAAACAAAGTCCAGTAACCATTTGGCAGGATTTGTCCTGCATATAATTTATTTAAGCATTGCAATGTACTTTTTAGTGCAAAATTAGATTGATTAAAAAATGAAGTGGTATTTTTATATTTGTGATTAATGGCATGCATGAAATGCATTGCTGCTTACTGTTTGTGTAGCTTGCATGACTAATGTTCTCCCCTTGTCTCATCCTGTTTACCCATCTTCTCCTCCCATGCACTCATCCCTATTTTTTCCCATGTGTTTACAGTGTCACTATGGAGAATGTGTCCCGATTCAAAGGTCAGGAGTATTGCCTGCATCCCAGACTCCAGAGCACTAAGAACCTTGTCAAGTGGTTCAAAATCTGGAAGGACAAACACAGGTAGCGTTCAGTAAGCTTTCCCTGATCTTCTCGAGAATCGCTTACATTGATAGATATAAACCACTGCCTGCCAAAACTGCAAACTCATGTACTTTGACATATTCCCCAAGTTAAATATTCAAGCGAAGTTCAATGAAATTAAAGGGAATAGATTGTGGTTGTTGTTGTTGTTTAGTTTTTTTATTACAAATATCTAAACATCATTAAATCAACAAGCCAATTAAACATATTAAGTCTTGAACAAGATCAAACCTAATTCATTTTGATCAGTTTTTCAGAAAGCGATTTTTTTTTATTTTTTTTTTAATGATGTCATTTGTTGCTTGCCATGTAAATGGATTTTGATTTAAGAATCTTGCATTGAAAACCAACTGAAAATACTGATGAAGATTTTTTGTCATGTGAAGACAAAAAAGTAAAAGTTATTATTATTATTTCCATATTCTTATTATTCATCCAAATGCTTTATTATTTATTATTCTTAAATTTTCTGTGCTTAAAAAGGTCTTAAACTTATATTCAGTAAACCCAAAATATGGGAAACATTACAGGCACAGTTAGTTATTTGTTCTTAAAGTGTTTATTAAAAATGAATTTAATTAATTTAATTAAGCTGTTTGGAATATTGCAGTGTTTATTAAAAAAATTAATCCATGCACAGAGTTTTTCATCAAAAACATGAACTTTCCCTTATCTGATAGATCGAATCAAGTCCTGCAGTCATTTGACTAAAATGTCATTTTTGTTGAATTCTGTTTTAATGCAGTCTTTAAAGTCATGTGCACTCAGCAGACACTAGGTGTCAGTATAAACCCAAACACAACAAGCCTAACATTAAACCTCTCTTCTCTCTGTAGGGTGTATGAGGCCTAAACCTTCTCCATAATGCACGAGGCTGAAAACATTGCGGGATGCACAGCACCTCCAGTGAACTGTGGAAGACCAGAGGACCAATTTTTGTAAAGCATGACAAAGCATATACCCAGACAAGCTTATCAAGCACAAGTTATATTAATGTGGAATAATTTATAGTCATACAAGAATGTTTCTTATACAATATAATCATGAGCCAAATGCGCAGTAATGGCAGAGAAAAGTCCCTGTGAATAAGTGATCATTACATTTTTACGACGTGTAATGTTTTCTGAAGCATCAGTTCTCGGTCTGATTCATTGTGTCGTGGCATATAGTAAAGGGGTCCTGACACTTATATTTGGATACCGTCTGGATTGAAACTACGGTGATAAACTATCCACAAGTGTCAAAGTAGATCTTAGAGTTCTCACAGCACGAAAGAACGGAAATATCCAAGATGTGTAAGTAATATCTACAAAGACTTTGTGTTCTATGCCAACATTCAGCCGGTAAAAGGAGGCAAAGTGTTAGTCCTCCAAATCATTTTCAAATAGTATCTGCCCAAAAGTGCCGGAGGAACTATTTTGTTGTTGTTGTTGTTGTTTTTTAACTTATTCACTTGTTACTTTGGTACTTCACGGTGAAGTGAAAGAGACGAAGCTACATTCAATAATATCAATCATTTAAATAATAACGTACTCTATATTTACACGTATACTCGACAAGCACATGAACTTCGAGGCCTGCAGTGGGTCAATGAAGCTTTTTATTTAATATCAGCCCTCCTATCAGCACATTCTGAACTACGTGTGCCTCCTCTTTGAGGTATTGTAAGCTATTGTATTGGTTGGTTTGGTACGACTGTGTTTTTCTTTTTGGTAAATGGAATGTTTCTCGTCTCCTCTTGTACATCAGATTGTATGCATAAGCACACGGAATAGGTTCTTGTGTATAGACCACCTCGCCTAGTCTAGCTTGTTCAGAACTGATTAGTGAAGCCTATGTATTGTACTGTATCACAGAATTGTTGTTTTACTATTTAAATAATAAATAATAGAAATGTTTGTGTGTTTGGACTGACCCACCAAACACGACTTAAGTCCAAGGAGTGTAATCTTCGAACACAGCAATAAACATTGAAATAAATCACTGCTTTATATTGCGTAATTGTTTTATTTGAATGTGATTGTGTGATAACATGGTTTTGTGTATCATTTAGTCACAACTGTTACTTTTTGGCAGTTACAGTAACTAAAACATAAAGAAAAAAAATATGCAATGAATGAAACATACTTCAAATATATTATACATTTTTTATTTATTTATTTTTTTTAAGAATTACCCCTTGAAATGTACCATGTCATTTTCAAAGGGGGTCCCAAAACACAATGTGGACAAACCACGGCCAACTGTGAAAATTTTAAATAAAATTATTTAGAATTTTAAAATTACTTTTATTTTGTTATCATCATTTTATTATTACCCTTACCTTGCAATTGTACTTTCAGTATACTAAACTGGTATATTTCAAGTCTGCTAAATTGGAACAACTAATTTTGCACTTTATTTGTCTTATTAAAGTCATACTTAGTATATTTGATTGTGCTAAAGTGGAGCTATTGCAAGTATACTTTAGGCACACTTTAAATATTTTGTATTTAAAGGGCAACACAATCCTCATTAAAAGTGACATTAACACACATTTTAGGCTTATTAATAAGAAATATGCATTGTACAAAAGTAATAGCTCACTCCAAATAAAGTTGAGTTAAAACGTTTATATCAGTAGGTCTTGAGTTATCACTCAGTCAATATGTTAATAGATTTGAACTATACTTAGTATTAAATTAATATATTTTAAATATGTTACTTTTTTACTAATATTGGAAACTGATTGGTTGACTGACTGATTGATCAATTGATTGATTGATTGAAGTAATACAGCAGAAAAAAAAATTAAGATTAGAAAGGGTATGTTCAATCCATTAAACTCAGTATGAAAATAGTTTGTTGGGAAAAATGGTATTTGGTAATAAACATACAAATACAGAATCTTCTGGAACTTAGTTGTTTTAATTAGTTGTAATTATTATAAGTGTTATAATATATTGCCTCTAGTTTGTGTCAAACGTTTTTGTCTTTGTAGCAGAAGTACCATTATAATCTCTGTCTTTTTCCTTGAAGGGATGTCCACTGCACTACATGCTAATTGTGATCAATCAATCAATCAAAAATGTATAGTTAACTTATTTATTCATTACAATTTAAAACAATGGTAAGACAGATTTACTGTTTAATACATTGCATTTTTTGCAGTAAAAAGGTATGCGTTTATATAGAAAATGATTTTACAAAATTAAGCTCGCTATGAGAAATCACTGGAGTATATAACGTGTGTAAGCTAGAAAGCTATGCTTGTATCGAATCAAACACTGGGTGGCGCTGCTGTTCCATGTAAAACAATATCCTCTTTTGACAGGACAGCAGCTTTAGGCGGTTTTAAATTGCTTTACTTTTCACTTAGTTTTTCTTTCGTTTAAAACAACAAATAATTTATGCATGTCTTGCAGTTTATTCATTACCTTGCAGTTCAGTGATCAAACACTAAATCCATTACTAATAAAAGCAGAACTGCGTTTCCTTTACGTAAAAAAACAGTGAAATCGATACCATGACAGTTTGACTATAATGTACAGTAAGTTTTATGCGTTTGAAAACTTGAATATATAAAGCGGCATAAGCAATGAGCATTTCCGTTTCTGTTTCATATCAAATAAAGGCGACATCATATGAAATATAAATTACTTAAGAATATTCTGGAAAGAATGCAGAGAGAGAGAGAGAGAGACAGAGGCGGGGTCAGTGTGTTTTTGGCATCGCTGTGGGTGTGTAACTAACACCGTCTCCATTCCACAGAATCAACTACTCGCATTGAAACTGGCCATGCCAGCGCAAGACTGCAGCTAGTAATCATCTGTATTAGTATCGCATCCTTTGAACCAAGGACTACTGGAATAATTCTGTTTGCTGCTCGTTTATCGCCTGGTTTGACCTGGTAAGTACTGATGATATCGTTGAAGAAGTGACTTTAGCGGATGCTAGCAGTCGCGTTAGCCAGCTGAGGGATCGCCTCACAGCGACTCATCCTGTATTTGCACCATGCTATTAATTTCTACTCTGTTCTGTTGTTGTGTAATGGTTGTATTTTACACTTCACATGTTTAATTAATTTCTGCCTTCGTGTAATGAGGATTAAATGCGCGTTTGGTGTTTTTTGTGCGCTGACTGGTGTGTGGCATCAGGAATAGATGTTGACAGTGCTAAGCTATGATGCTAACAGGATAGCGTAACGTTAGAAAGACGTTCGTTTTTTTAATAGTGAGAATTGAAAATGTGGTTTGTTTTTGAGGGTTTTATTTACTTTGGGCAGGCGTGATGCACAAACCAGAGGCATCAGCTTTTTTGGAAATGTTCCTTCATTTGAAATTGTGTTTTTATTTATTTATTTATTTATTTTTTACTGTAAAGGGTAAGATGCTTCTGTAAGTTGTGTGACATTGTTGACAGCTGAAGGTTCAGTCTGTAACTGACAGAATCACTCCCTTTCCATTAAAAAATCATAAATGCCTGACTTCTTGGTTTTGAGACGTTAAACATGTCTTCTGGAATAAAAGAGAGTGCTTTGGTTCCTAAAATAGCTTCAGTTTCGTTTAATTGGGATGTGAAACTTGAGTCCTGTATAGAGCTGTTTCTGGAACAGCAGCTGAGGAGGATTGTGCTGCTTAATAATAGATTAATTATTCAAATGATTTGACCCTGTTTTATTTTAATTGTGTAAACATTTTTTATGCTTTATTTTTAATGTAATTATTTATTACGTTTTTCGATTTTATCAAGTTAAGTATTCGTTGTTTTTTTTAAGGTTACTTGTTTAATTGTTTAATTGCACTTTTTTACATATAATTTTATTTTCCCTGCACATTTCTTTTTGTCAACTTATTTTGTTAGATCTGTTAATATTCGTAAAATGTTAATTGTTTTCATAAAAATTTAATTTTCAAATATTTCTAAATTTGTCTCTAAATATTCATGCAGACCACGTAGCACTCGTATGTGGCTGCTGGACCCCAGTTCAAAAACCCCAGACTGTACGTGTGTACATTGTGATAAATAAACACCTGTTATTTGTCTTTGCCTGGCCTTTAGCACAAAGCACTTTTCAATTGGGTGGTGTCTTTTACAACAAGGTTCAAAGAAATTCATCAAATCATGAAAAAGCCATGGAAATTTCTAGCTTTTATAGTGTGTGCAGTATATTTAGCCAGCTAGAGATGGCTTTTCATAAGTCTGAACATTATCTTGAATTAATTTTCTGCTAATAACAAAAAATACTGCAACGTCATTGAAATTCAGGCAATCCAGTACTTAAAGACAATGCTAGAAGGTAACCTTGAAAGCCAGATGTGTTGTTTTTTTTATGCATACGTGATTGATGGGAGCAAAGTCGTTGACTGTTGTCCACTCCTGTTGCTGTAGATTGTTGTGATAGCCGCTTGTTTTGTAATGCAGCAGGGCCAAGCAAAACCAAACCCATCAGATCTCCCAGCGGGTCACAGACAGGACGTCTAACAAACTAGACCAACCCTTGCTTTCACACCAGCGTGAAACTGGGCTACTCAAAGCAAAAACAGTTGCTAGGATAGCTTGTAGCTATCATTGGGTTTTTAGCTGCTGTACGTATGGATGTGTCGATAAAGACTTTAAAACCTGCTGAACGTTTCTTTTTCAGATTACAGCTAAACCCATCTGTCCTTGAGGAGATTTCAACGCTGGCTCCTTTCAGTGACAGACTCTCTTTAGATTCATCCAACCGCCTGTCATTAAAACGGTTGGAGCACCATATGGGTTGAGGGCTAGATTACGGATAACTGCATTCATTTGTAGCACTGGTTCTCTGTTGTAATAAATGTTCTCTATTAGTTCACTGTGCAAAAACAGCAGAATCATCACGATTGAAATCAGATCTTGAACATTGACGATGTGATGAGCTGCTTTGAATTTTTTTTAGATCGCGAAAGCGAAAGCTTCAGGTTTGCTTCCTGTTAGTTCTGTTAAGAATATGACTTTATTTGGGTTTGGATTCATAGCCAAAGTATGAGCTCAGATCGAAATCTCATTGCAATTCTGTGAGTGAGTAAACCACCGAAACTACATCAGCTGGCAGTCACCTTGAACATGCATTTGCATTTTGTAAATTAGCCTGATACTTGCGTCCTATTTTTGTCAGATGGACCCCAGCCTTTAGTGTGTGTTGCATAATAGTCATCCGCAGCGGTGTGCCTACCTCATTTGTCTTCCTGCTCAGTGTTACTCAATATTTGCAAATTTAGACAACAGGAAGCTTATTCGAATGGAAATCCCAGCAACAAACATTTACGTTAAGCAAATGTACACGAAACCTCTTCTTAGTGTGTTTGTCAGTGTATGATCATGCAAGTGGACAATAAAAATGCACTGAAAAAGAAACCGGGGCCAGAGACGAGAATGTTATATACTGACTTAGAGATGTGCTCTTAGTCATACTCTAGGATCGGCCACACAGGGCATTGTGTGAGGGATAGTTTTGTTTTGGTAACACATCTTGAGCAGCTTTCACATGATTTATTTATTTTTTTTCTGGAAAATTATTGGTAAATTCCATTTTGAGATCATGTACGAACAGGACCGGTTTGCTAAATCGGTGCTGTTGAGTTGTCAGGAATATTAATATGTTTTATCAGCATTTTTACCAGTGAATTACGAAGCCTGTCACTCAGAAGTCAAAATATTTTGTCATATTTGACACCCGGGCAAATGGGGAAAGAGGTACAGCGTTTAAAGGTCAGTACACGTTACTGATGTCACAAAGTAGACTGGTATTTTAGTGCTGATGTGTGGAAGTTGTCTGATAAAGATGAAACCAGCTGTATTGGTGAACAGCAGATATGATTTTTTTTTTTAGTTGTATTTTTGCTAATTTTATCAAAAATCCTTTGCCTCGAAGCCTCTATTAATTAATTTATAAGTTTTTTTTCGCAATGATTTTTGCATTACTGTGACAATGCACTTACCCTAACGTCACCGCAAAGTGGAAGGAGACGGCGGTGTTTTGATTTGAGGGCGCGAGCGAGGACTAGTGCGGGCTGCGTAACAGTGGCGATGAACACAGAGATCAAATAAACAGGAGAAAACCACAAAAATGTCCTACTCAGAGACCGGGGGCGGACTGTCACCCGAGACCAGGTAAACGGATGGGATAAACCACAACGGTCAGTGCAACACTGCACGACAGATGTGAAAGGGAACAGCGACAGCGAGAGCCTCAAAGTGGCCGGAATTAATTCATTTAATTAAATTCATAAATGTAAGCTGGCGGTGAGAGGCGGCGCGGCGCGTCATGGACGGCGAGAGCGTCGAGGAGAGTTGAAATCAAAGTAACTTTATGGCAATGAGCTATGACTCGTTTCGGCCGCAACCAGTCAGAATGAAGTCCATGCTTTGCAGGGCGGCGAGAGCGGTGTGAACGCACGGCTACACTGTACCTGGGTATTTATCAGCTTAATACCGTGGCTACTTATCAAAGGAATGACTTTACTGTCAATAAAGTTGTGCATGGCTTTTAAGATTAAACATACATAATACTACGTAATAAAAAACATATACGCAACAAATATGCAAAGTAGTCCTGCCCCCACTCAGTAACAGCAGGCTACCTGCCCCACTTTTACCCAGTTGCACAATGGCCAGGACCAATATTGAATTAATTAAGCTGAAATATATATACTAATTGTTTTTTAAATTAAGTGATGGCAGACAAATGATTTTAGCTGCGTTAAAAAAGCTGCTGAAAATTAGTCAACTTTTTTTCTTTTTTTTTTTGCAATTACTTAATTTTTTAAAAAATATTTATTTATTTTTTGTGTATATATGTTTTAAATAAAAACTAAATTAAACTAAACTAAATTAAACGGGGTCATCTGCAAGTCTATTTGTGTTCGAATGCTAATTGCTCTCTACATGTGAACAGTAATTAATATCACTAGACTTTGGCTTGATAAATCACTGAACATGTTATAATGTGTTTCCAGTGTTTACCATCTCATACACCTTCCTTCCAATATTGTTTAGGTAGAAAAGCTTTGCTAATTATACGAAAAGAAGCATCCTGCAAGTTCAAAGGCTGATTTGTTACTTGTTTTTTTTTTTTTTATTTGGTATTTTTGCATTTATTATGATGTGACAGCCTTGTGGTTCATAATGCAACCCCGTCTTTGCAGTCTAAAGGGGTCTAAAGTTAGACTAGATAGAGTCAGCAGATTCAAATAAATGCAAAAAAAGATGACTCGTTGCAATTCAGTTTGCAAATGTTTCAGTATATCATCACTGCTGGTTTAAAACAGTTTAATCTAATGAAACATGCATGCCTTTAAGCGATCCTATAAAACGTAATTAGTTGCTTCAAGTGTGTTTAATTAGAGTTGGAGCTAAACTTTGCAGGACAGTAGATTGCCAGGATCAGGGTTGGGCACCCCTGATATATGTCTATAGATGGACCCATTCCAAATCAGATGAGCGTCTCTTCACAGTGGGACTTAAAAACATAATGAAAACGAAACTATAGAATTGTGCAGTGGTGTGGACTGATGGATGTTTTATCTGTAAGTGTATTGAAATGCCATAGATGGCATGCAATGTGATGTTCAGAAAAGTCAGTTTTGACAGTTATTAACCTTGTTTATGAATGTGTGGAAGTTGCCACTGACTTCGTTTGAGTCCTATAAATACTGCTCCAATTGACTGGATCTCTACGTCTCTTTAAGTAGTCTTTTAGGTCACGGCAAAGACAGACGTGGACTTAATGAAGTTGTTGTCTTAAGCAGTTAATCTGCGCTCTGACCCCCGCTGCTCTTTCTCCGGGTCCCTTCAGAACGTTGTCAGCAGCTGATTAGCTAAATTTGCAGTTTCTCTCGTTTCCATCCTATTAATGAGAGCTGGGTTCAGTGTTGCCAGGGACCGCTGCGCTGCTAGACTGGCATTTTACTTCACACTCGAGCATCCAGTGGTTTAGTATAACCAATTGGAAATTTCCATTTCCTGCTGAGCTGTGTAGGAGACTCTTAATCAATAATGTCAAAGACAAGCTCAAGTTGTTCTTTTAAGTGTCAAAACTCCTCACTTGTGTGGGCTGCTATTAATGAACTGGTTTATTTGTGCATCGGATCTTATCTTTGGTGGTCAGGGATGGGCTGTGTTATAAAATGTTTTTTTTGAAGTCACATGACGACTTCTGCACAACATGGGAAACTTTCTGCTTCTCATAAGCAACCAGTGATATATGACCCATGCTCTTTGTGACAGAGAACCTCAGGGTTTCCTTTTTGTATGTTTATCCTGTTATGGTTCTTATTATTAAGTTACATTTTCCCACGTACTGAATAAACAGTTTTGATAATTACACAAGACTAATCTGGCTCTTTCATTCCACTGGGATCTGTTTAGCGCCATATATTTTGATATGTTAAGACAACTATAGTGTTAATATTTCGAGCGAGCTTATGTTTTGCATAAATGCAGTGCTGCATCAGAGGCGGTTTGCTGTTGTCATGGCACTTGGCACGCATTTGTGTTTTCTGTCTGGAATCAATACATAATGCAACACCGTCTCCGCAGCCTAAAGGGGTCTATAGAGATAGAGAGCAGTATAAAGTCAGCAGATTCTAATAAATGTAAGAAGAAAACCTGTTGCAATTCAGTAAGCTAATATTTCAGTATATCATCGCAAACTTTGAATAGATACTGTGTGTTATAGTTGATATAAATATAATATATGGACACATTCCAAGTCAGATTAGCGTCTCTTCACAAAATAAAGGCATAACAATTATAAATTAATAAAAATGTACAAACGTAATGAATTTTGGATTTGTCTATGATTTGTCATTGAATGTTTCTATAAAGAATAAAGTAAACATTAATGCTAATAAAATGGGAATAATACTAAAGCCCTATTCAGACAGTTATTGTTTCTCATGTGGACATCTGTAGAAATAAATTTGCATGGCACCGCAATGCCTGTTTCATGTAAACACAATAAATAATTTTTTAACAAATGATTGCAAACCATAATAATGGTTAATAATTTTAAAAGTTTACATGATTTTTTTACATGATTGAGCCTTTTTTTTCACCTAACAGCCCCAACTCACTATTGGGACCACATTTCAGTAATAAAAGTGTCCATGTTTGATTCAAAGCATATGGATTTATCTGAGATGTGGATTTGGGAAGTAGTTTACCTCAGTGGGAGAAAAACAGACTGAAAATCTGCAGTAGCCCCTGTAGATGTAAGATGGTAAAATCAAACCATGTGTTAGCTTATGGCTACTATTACAGACTAGAGCCGACCGATAAAGGATTTTAAAGGGCCGATAGCGATACAAATATTTGTTGGTTTTAAAATCCGATATTCTGGTATATCGGCCGATATTTATTATTATTATTATTTTTTTATTTCAGAAACGCGCAACAAAACATTAACAGATTTCCCTAACATTAGGTATTTGTAGTTATTTATGAGTTTTAACTAACATAATATGGTAATGCAATTTTCATACTTGTCACAACAGAACAGAGGAACATATATATTGAATATATTGAAGTTCTGATAAATAAAATGGTTTGGGTCCTAAGGCCCACTGGTGAAAAGGATTGAGATCAAATAATAACATCCATTTATTAGGGAGATAAATACAAAGTAGAGACATTTCAGTGCATTGCTGCCTCGTGAGACTGTACAATTTAATATCAAGGGTTTCTACTTCTAGTGCCGTAAAGTGTTATGTCAGAATTTGAAGTGTTGCGTTTAGCCCAGTTACCCTGATTGCCTGTTACCTGATTACCAGATGCCACCTACAATAAAGTGCTTGCCTAAATTACAGGGCGAATGCTCCCATCTAGTTTTAACCTTGAGCTCCTCCTAATTGCATGCCTTTTTAAAGGCATCCCTAAGATAGCCGCAGTTATTAATTAATCATTGGTGTTAGAGATGTGGTTTGTTTTGACTGATAATCTCCTCGTTTGATAATGTCCTCGTCTTCAGGACACTGTTCCAGGGAATGTTCTGGAATGTTTGCAGTGACTCTTTGTGTTTCTTTTGCATGCTTTTCTGTGACTGCATCTACAAGCTCACCAAGTAACCAGTAACCATAGCAAGACAACCTAGCTTCGCAAACATCATGTCACCAAGGAGATGCGGAGAGATTTGCCTGCAGAAAATTCCAGCATCGTCCCTTTATGTGTTCTCCAGAGCTCTGAGGAATGAGCCAAGGTCATACTGTGCTCTCTGCTAACTGTCTCAGCGCTGAGCTGCTTTTAGCTTCTCAAACAATGGCGAACATTGTGAGTGAAAGGTCATGGTGTGTGATATGTGGGATTAGAATCATATCTACATTCAATTGTCTGCAGATTATAACATCTGCTGTTAGGGGGCAGTTCGCACATCGTTCCTATTTGTTTTCGGGACATTCTGTTCCTGTTTGGTGTTGTTGGGTAGTTCGTGCCTTAAAAAGGTAAGTGATTCGGCACAGTGCTATTAACATTAAAAAAAGTCATTTGTGTAAATAATAGTAAAGGTAATGGAGTAGAACTAATGAACTGTAACAGTGTATACGTTTCAGAGAAATGTTTCCATTACCATTACCCTAAAGTACAGGTGATCGAGGTACACAGACATTTGAAAGTGCCGTTTAAAAAAAAAAAAAAAGAAATTCTTGAACAAAAAAATTCATCAGTTTTCACAAAAATATTAAGCTGCTTGATGCATAAAGAAGATCTGTAAAGGCGGGCGTACACTGTTGGGTAACCGGTTTGTACCGAACTGAATCAAAACGCGGATTTCGGTGCCTAAACAACAAACCCAATAAATCTATGGTATTAATAAGCGAGCGCACCACTGATGCTGGTGCATGCAGTAAATCATTTCCGCGAGAGAAAAACGGCTCTATATGCGAAGAAACGGGAGACCATGAGCTCATTTCAAACCCGTGCGCATGATATGTCATCTGCCTGCGATTATTATCTTGCGTTCGATCTTCTCTCACCTGCTCGCGCGACACATGTTTATTTTTGTCAGTCGTGTCAGTATTGAATGCCTGTTATAAGATGATTTATTCACTTGACTTGAGACATGGCATTGGATCATATTGTTTCATAAGATTAGTTTATTGATTCATTAATGATTCTGGCTTTATTTAATATAATGTAATGTATTGTTTATAGAGTAAATCTTTTTCAGATACTTTATGAATAGACTTTTTAAACCTTTCATGCTATTTCATGATAATAATTCAAGTGAACAATTGTACAGTTTCACATTATTATTAGTTTCAAATTATTTGCATCTTGAAATGAATAGTTCTGTATCCCTCGGTGTTGTTTTTATTTGTTCTGTTTGGATGATAACGAGCCTTTAAATCTCCTTTGTAATAGAACAAGGCATTTTCAGCTTTATTTATAAACTGCTTACTAATGACTATTAATGTTGGAACAATGCTTTATAAAGGATGAACCGACTGTTTAATGCTTAACTAATGGTTGATAGTGTGCAGTTAATATAAAGTGTTACCATTTTTATTTTATAAGTATCGATTCAGGCACCGGAACCGTTTTAAAAGTATCAATTTGGCACCGTTTTTTTTTTTTTTTTATCAGAGGAAATGGTCTCTTCTCGTATGGTGGGTGAGAAATTACGAGACAAGCAGAGTGCCTTACGAGCACTTACCGACCTCACAATCATTTTTAGACATGTCAAAAAACTTCAGGAGCTGTCGGTTGAAAGTGTGACGTGTGCTGTTGAACGAGCCGATTTGTTGAGCAAGCTGGAAATGACCAATCAGAAGCTAAAACGGAAAACCACAGAAGAAGAAAGATGAACATGGCAGCACCACAGAGAATTTGGGCTGTCGAGAAAGAACTCTGGCCAGAACAAGCGCTGTATGATATATTGAGCAGCATTTAAAATAATATAATAAATAGTTATAATCCATAAAAACTATCTATCACTAAGTGAAAGTGAAACTACTTTCTTTGTGCTTCCAAAGAGTTGGAAGTTGTGTCCTCTTCCAAAAAAAGAGGACACAACTACAAATCGGTGGTTTAGTTGTATTTACAACACTGTTCCAGAAACAGTTCAACACAAATTTTTGTGTGTTCAGAGCATTTACAGAGTAGGGTTTGGTAAGTTTAAGCAAGTCAAGCTACTGTAAGTTTTGAGCAGTGTAGAGTAGTGCTTGTTGTTTGTCGTTTCTCCAGTCACGAATGTAGACATGGTGTTATGTTTACGAGGTCAGTCAGTCCTCAGAAGTCATTATAATCAGTAAATATGTCTCCACTGGATGCAACAAATGCCTCGTTTGTAGTGTGTTTTATTGATTTGGTGTCCTAGCACCGGAACACGGCATCAAGTTATGGTAAGGGGCATAACATTTCTGCCAAATGCTCGAGGTATTTGGCCAATCACAGTGCACTGGATAGCTGGCCAATCAGAGCACAACTTGTTTTTTTTAGAATGTTGAGCGTTGTACATATCGACCCGTTTCAGGAGGCAGGGCTTAGAGTAGAAACACAAACATACAGTATGTAGAAAATAATGTGTTTTTTGAAACTTAACCACATAAACGCATTGCATTACACCAAATACACGCAATAATGTTCCTTTTAGCAACATCATATGACCCTTTAAAAAAATATTAACAATCCCAAACTTTTAAACAGTAGATTTGTCATGTTTTTGGAATTCTAATTTCCTTGTTCAGAGTCTTGGAACACTTTTATTAACATTCCTCTTCCAAGTAAAATAAAAGCAAAGCATCAAGGCTTTCAGTTGCTCGATTGGAAACCTTGTTTGGATTAAAATTCCGTTTAGTATTAAATGTGGTTCATGTGATGCCATATGCAGCAGGCTGAGCATATTGCCTGCCGTTTTTCTTCCTAATTGCGATTTTAAACTTCACCAGATACGTTTTTCAGACCACAGATGTTCATAAGTGGATAAGTGGTTTGTAAATTTGCCCTAGCTAATATTTAATCAGAAAGATTGTTATCTGTTTTGATGCATTTGCTAAAGCTGCTATTCTCTGTGTCTTTTGTTTCCTTCAGTTTATCCACTAAAGTCCTGAACAGGATTTGCGGTCCGTCAATGAGGAACTACAGGCTCATCTTCTGCCATAACCTGAAGCAACCATAGATGAACAATTCGTTTACTACTAGTGAGTGGAGCAGGAGATAAAGTAAACTTCTGGGCATTTGTACAACAAGGTAAGACCTGGCATGATGGAAAAGTCAATTCATATTGCAATCATACTCGCTGAAAAAAAATGCGTGAGACCAGCTGGTGTTGTCATGAAGACATCAGGTGTCAGTTCAGATTGTGTGTAGATTTCTGATCAAGCCGAACGCTAGTCAGATGCTGTTTTTCGTTAACATGAACAGCTTGTTTGCAAGTGTTTGTGATGGAATTTGCACCTGCTACCAGCAAAAGAAATCGACGTGCCGCATCTGACGGCTGTGCAATCCTTGAACATAACAGTCGCTCCACTTATTTAAGCTCTCCTCATCTCTGCTTCCGAGATGGGAGAGGTCCCGCTCCAATTTTCGTCTTGTTTTGTTCTTGTTGTCCGGAGTTGGTGGTTTGAGCTGGCGCCCCACCCATGATAACGTGTTTATACAGAGAGGTGAAGAGCTGTTCTGGGCATCTGTGTGCAGACGGACTGAAGCAGCTAGGCTGTGGAGGCGATGAGGAAGAGCCTCAATACTTCCCTCAGCGACTCCCTTAGCACGGCCAGAGTGTTCGGGATCCCCCTGGAGGAGGTGCAGCACAGCGGGCAGCCAGGACATGAGGTCCCTCTGCTGGTCAGGAACATCGTCGAGTACATTGAAGAGCATGGTGAGTCGGGGGGGGGGGTACTTTCTTTCTTGCATTTGTTTATTTGTTTTTACCTGTCGTCGTCAGTGATAGCAGCGTCATAGTTACTGAAATGACTCCAAGTATAGAAATGAAGTCCAGAAAGTGTCTTTGAGGTTTCCGAAGCATAGCTACAGTATTTATAACAAACAAAAAAGTCAAAACATTGTCATCATTGTTCACTTTACATTCATCATGCGGTCAGAGTTGGAGTTCGTTTTCCAAATACCGTGCTTTAATGATTTATTGTATTTATTTACAGTAAAGTGTCATTTGTTAACGTTAGTTAATGTATAAGCAAACACTGAGCCATACATTTATTACAGTATTTATGTAATCTTTATTAATGTTAGTTTATAGAAAATTAAAGTCCTGTTAATTCTGGTGCATTAACTAATGTTAACGAGCACAGCTTTTTATACTATTTAATAGACCGTGTAAAGTGAATTTTGAGAATTGTTTGTAAACGCGTTATAAATGTCAGAAATGCATTTCTGAAACATGTTACAAGGACTGTGAACTGTGTGATACTTAATGGTGGAGTTAAATTAATGCAATTTCACTATTTTCATGAGCAGGATTTATTGCCAGGTCTAAATCGAAGCTTGGTGAAGTAAAGAAGCCACCGAGCACTGCCCCTCCGGCAAAACTATAAGAGCTGTGCTGGACTTGAAGCAGCACTGACTGCACAGACTGATCGCTGTGTGACATCAGTACAGTGAGGGCTATAGAGAGCAGGCGCTCATTATGCAGTACTTTGATGTCAAACACTGATCGTTCTGCGCAGTGCTTCTTGAAGTCAGAACACACAGATAACTTTTAGCATTCATATTTGGCTGGGTGGTTAATAACACATTTCAGTGTTTCCCACAGGATTTTCAGAGACTTGTGGCGGCAGGCGACGTCACATTAATTAGCATACGTATGTGACGTCATTGCGTCAGATTGCGTTTAGATTCTGTCGCGTACTGTAATACAACTGAATCCCCAATAAAGCTTTTCACATTATATTTTCTGTAGTCATACATAACAAGTATAAATATTAAACATAAATACTACACAGGAATCACTTTCAGTGTACTCTTTAAAGCCTGATTTATTATCGCGACATCGTCTGATAAAATCAGCATACACCAAACTTAACGTACACCATAAGCGACTATATGCGCTCGCGAGTGTGTGAGCAGTATATGCACGGAGGGGAGGGGCTGTGTGCGTGCGTGTGTGTAAGGGAGAGACGCGTGAGTGACAGAGAGATTAAGAGAGAGCAGGGAAAGGAAATGCAGTTGAACGAATTTGCTGCGTGTTTTAAATGGCGTACAAAAGAATAACTGACCAAAAAAAAAAAATCAATACCGACCGTTTAGTGTTGAATCTGTGGCGGTCGGAATTTAATGTGGGCGGTGCGCCACAGATTCGTCTATGTGTGGGAAACACTGCACACACAGGAAGCAGTATGGACTCACCCTGAGAGTGTGGGTCTGTGTTCTGCATGATCTTGGTGAACTCCTCATCCATCCTCTCCACCAGGGTCAGGATACAGCCACGCACTCTTAACGGCTGCAGAAGAACACAGGAGAACATCAGCCAGACCTCAAGAGGAACGCACTCTAGTCTCTACAGCGTGAAGCCAGCAGAGTTAATACAAGCTACACCTGCACAGCGAACGTCCTCCGGAGCAGGCTCAAACCCGCTGACTCTCACCTGGTCAGAGATGCCCAGGTTCTCGCTGTCCTCCGCGATGTTTTCTCCGATGAAGATGTTGTTGTTGTTGAACAGAATGTCCAGCAGCTCGTCGATGCAGTCCAGACACTTCTTCCACATATCCGCCTGAAAGCAGAAGAACGGAGCTGAAGCATGGGGTGACAGCGAGAGCTCGGAGTGTCCTGGGACACACTCACCTTCATGAAGGCTGCCAGGTTAGGGTTGTAGTCGTACAGCGAGGCGATGATGTTGAACTTGATCTTGACCAGGATGCCTTCTCCCAGGTTATTCTCGTTAGAGATGCCGGCCAAAGCGTGCAGGAGCTCGATCTGAGCAGCTCTAAACACAAGCATTATTACAAGTTACAAATAAAATCTTAGTCTAAACAAACAGCTGCTAAACCAACATCCTGTTTAGATGCTGTCGGTGTGTATGTGGCAGCATTAGACGGAAACTATCAGATGTTTACGTGTAGTGGAAAACATTTATATATATATATTACGAGTGGCACGGTTCATGAAAAAACAAAAAACAAAAAAAAAAACGTTCGGTTCGCTTGTCTTGGTTCGGTGCATGCGTCACACGGTTCGACGGTTCATGACATGCACAATAAAGCCTTGTGCCCCGTATGTGACGTCAGTGTGTTTCCCTTTCACGCGAAAGCATTGAGGTGTGTACGGTGTGGAGTGAGTGCATTCAGCATAATTGTGCGTCTGTGTTATTACAACGCTTTGTGCCCCGTGTGCGCTGATCCCTTGACATTTCCAAACACCTTCCTACAGTTGCTGAATAAAAGCGGGCTTTCCACACAAAAAAGAAAATTCCACATGAAAAAGAAATTTGGTTACAGCTCTGTCGGACGCGGGCCGGGCTCGGAGAGAAAAACGCAGCCCGATCCGCGCTCTATTACTGATGATGACAGCGGAAATAAAACTATAGATAGAACTGTGACTGTATGCAAGTATTGTACAACACAAATTTAATTCAGTTCATTAATGATTACATGATATAACTGTTTTAATACTGTATCCTAAGCTGTGAATAATAAAGATGTATATCATATGCTGAAGTACATTTCTGGAGTGTTAAAGATTAAAAGAAAAAATAACAAGAACCAAACAGAACTGAAAACCGTGATGCAAACCGTACCGTGGGTTTTGTGAACCGTGCCCCCCCTAATATATATATATATGGCTTGAAACCGTATCAGACTTATAATATAAAAACAGCCATACTGGCCAGCTGACTCTTCCTCTTTTATTTATAATCTCCTCGCTCGCTGGGGCTCTCATTTCCTGCTTATGAAGAGCAATCCAGCGGAGCAGCACAAGACATCGATACGCCGTAACCAGACCTGACACTGTTTCATGACTGGCATGATGGAGTGCCTTTGTTAGTGCAACCAAACTAGCTTCGCAACCTCTGTTTTCTTCCGACGAAGAATAAAAATGATTAAACACATTTGTTATTTATATCCATCATGTGTCTATCACACTACATATCGTTATCATTAACAGCCTAAACGAGCCAACAGCAAACACCTTGGCCCTCCCCACAAATACATCATCAACGACTGCTTTAGAACAATCACAGACTGGGCCATCTAACCAATCAGAGCAGAGCAGGCTCATAGAGGGGCGGGGCTTAAAGAATCTTAGAACTGCTTGGAACGAATCGTTTAAGAGTCGCTGGATAATGAGGCGATATTAAACGAATTCTGAGAAAACAATAGCAATTTCACCTTGATGCACGTAAACTCTCAAACAGAGAAAACTAAACTAAACAGTTAAAAGACTTCTGAAGATACCTGTCTGTCCCCTTCTTTCCTCTGGCCTGCAGGATCTCGCTCAGCTTCTTGATGACCACGGCGTGGTTGATCTCTGTGCCTTTGGCGAACATCTTGGGCTTCTCCTTGACCAGCGGCACACCGCCCTTCACCTTCTCCCATCCTCCCTCCTCCGCATCACCCTCTTCATCCATCTCCTCCTCCAGACGCTCCTTCTTCTTGTGCTTCTTCCTCCGGTCGTCCTTCTTGCGGTCTGACTGCTTGTCTCCGTCCCTTTCTCTGCGAGGGATCGAGACGTCTCAGAGACACACATCCTCTCAACAGCCCGACTATTCAAACCTCAAGGCTGCAGTTATTAGATTAAAAATCCAGAAAAAACTGTTATATTGTGAAATATTATTTCAATTTAAAATAAGTGTTTTCTGTGTGAATATATTTTAAAAAGTAATTTATTCCTGTGATACAGCGCATCATTACGCCAGTCTTCAGTGTCACATGATGCTCTCAGAAATCATACTTCTTGAGGAAGACCACAGCCAGGGATGCTGCCGCTCCTTCATTGTCCTCACTCTCGCTGCCGCTTTCCACCGAATCAGAGCCCCAGTCCTCGCTCTCCTCATCATCATCACTCTCAGACTCTTCATCCTGAAACACACACAACACTCATCAACACTCTGTAAAAACAGCTCAGAGATGCTTGTGAGAGCTGTCTGGACCTACAGCAGCGCCCTTCAAGAACTTGCTGGCCTCTGGTGCCTTCTTCTCCTCTTCTTGAGGCTTCTTCTTCAACAAGCTCTTGGCAGTGATGCCTTCATCATCATCGTCATCATCATCACTCTCCGACGACGACGCTGCACATCACACAAGCACAGAAAGAGCAAATGAAGACTCGAGACAGCATTACAACCTTCATCACACAGCTTGAAGAAGACTGACCACTGCCAACGTCATCCTTCTCCTCTTCCTCAGCAGACTGCTCAGGGTTCTACAGGAACACACAGAAAGTTGTCTTATGAGACAAGATATCATTATGTACCAGTTGGATGAAAACTGATATTGGATTTTGCTGATAATAATGTATTAATAGAAAGAAAACACAAACTACACAAATCACTGCATTACATTAATGTTAAGGTCTCGTCTTCCTGTGACAGTGCCTCACTTTATATGAACCAAAATATCAGTAATATCCAGGAATAATAATATACAAAAAAAAAATAAAAAAAAATACACAATAATAATAAACAAGCCAAATACTCTATGAAGAAAACACTGCCATAATTGATCACTTTTAGTCCCCATATTTAAAAACATTTAAGATATTAAACCCTTTTTATGGCCTGAATTTAAGACTTAAGTAGGTGTGGAAACCCTCTAAAATTTCTAGAATGTATGTCATCTACAAAAGGCTACAGCTCAGTACCTCTTTATAGCTAACGATCTCCGTCTCAAAATCTTTGTTGTATTTGCGGATCTTCTGCCGAAGCGTGCTCAAGGCTTTGGCATTGTTTTTGTTCATCTTCTTCTTGCCCTCCTTGTCCTCCCACAGCTGTCAGGAAATAGGAAGCTGTTTAGAGCTGATGATGAAGCATTAATCAGGCACTCTGAGTCCTGCTGATCTACAGACCTGGTTGAGATAGTCCTCTAGATCGGCGAGCAGGCGGATGTAGAACTGCGGGACTCCTTCCTTGTCCATGATGGTTTTGCTCTTGAGAAAAGCTCGACACAGCTGCTCAAACTCCTCCAGACACTTGGACATGTCTCGGATCTTCATCGCATTGCGGATCGTTTTGATGGTGTTGGTGAGCTCCTCAAACCTGAAGCGCAGTGTACACCAGAAAGACGTCAATGAAGAGTGTGTGTGTGTGTGTGTTCTAGTGTGTTCTGCACTCACCTCTTGTCTTTGGCGCTACGCACCACTCTCTTGGTGTCCTCCTCATCATCACTCAGCAGCAGGGCCCTACAGAGACGAACACAGCTCAGCTCAGAACAGTATTGAAACAGCGCTGATAAATATCTTTGCCAAGACGGTACTACATACTGTATAATAACAGAATGCACAGTAATAATCAGAGACTGCAGACTCACTGCTTATTGAAAGTAGCCCCGGTCGCTTTGGGGGTGATCTCATTGTCGGAAGAAGATTCCTCCGACTCGCTGTCGGATCCGGTGGCGAAAAAACGCGACATAACAGACGCTTGCTAGCACTGAAACCAGAAAAACACAACAGTGAGAAGCGTTCTCAGACATAACGTCCTTGTTTAGAGTGATGCCACGAGAATAAACGACACAAATGTCGCGCCTATTTGTAAGAACACCAGCAATTAATGGCATTAGTTGGTAAAAAAAAGCCTGTAGTCATAACGTTAGCTCTTATCTAGTAACAATCACACTCTCATCCGGGCACTCTGCGTTACTCTGCTAACTGAGAAGACTGACTGATCACCTCAGCACTGAATAAAGACATTCGTGGAAATACACTATAAGCAGAAAGCTGTGGATGGAGACACATGTGCGGGATAATGAATGACTAGCATCAGTGATTATCAGCGGGAACCGTGCCTTCAGGCCTAACGCACCTAAACTACCGTTAACCGACGACTACCGCGCGCGACACATCCGGGACTCACCTGTTCTCTGCTGGAAACGGAAGATCTCTGGTTTGTAAAATTCCTTTGTGTAGATTTTAGATCCAGATTTGCGATTTTGTGAGCACAACTGACGGCGTGCGTCAAAGCGTTGTCGGTTCTTTCCGGAGAGAAAGCGGAAGCGACAAAGGCGCGCCAAACCTTCCGCTCTTCCGCCGCCCGCGGCCTGGAGCGGAACTACACGCTGTCAATGAACAATTGTCATTACTGTACTTCTAATATATGTTTTTGTGTATTTAGGAATTATGGTTAGGATTTTGTTTATTCTTATTCTTCTTTTTCCCTATAACTGATCGTGCAGCCTAAACCGTAAGACCTAGAGAGCTGAAAGTTGGTCAGAAGGTAGTACTCCTCCTCGCTAATCAGAACCGGCCCAAACGGGCTAACGGGGGCGCTACAGCGCGGAGAACCAACATATCGGACATTTCTGACCGTATCTTGTAGCTCATAAACCGTTTGTCGCTCAAAAATGTCACATAGTTGCTACCCTTGCGATAGCCTGAACAACATGTTTGCTGTAGGACGCACCGTTTCCCGCAAAACTGAGCTATATCTGTAACCCACTTTAACAGACTATTTATTTCCCTCTTCTGTGTGTGTGTGTGTGTGTGAGTGAGCCTATAGTCCGTGTCTGTAACCTCAAAGTTCATAACAATTGCTGCTTGCAGCTGTATTATTTTTTGCTGTTATTTGTACACGTCAAGTCACTTTTATTTAAGTAGCACTTTTTACAATACAGATAGCAAAACACTGAACATTATCAAATAGAAGAACAGAGTGATGGTAATGTATAGTGATAGCCTGGGCCCGCCCATACTTCCTGTGACGCTACATTCCATTTCGCGTAATTAATTCAGTCAGCGCTGCCTAATAATTCAAGTCTTTTTCTAAAGTCTTTCACGGAATGATTTTCGTTAGTTGATAGCTGGAGAGAGACACACCCCTCTCAGAAATGTTTTACATGGTGCAACAATTCCCTCTCAAAACAATCGAGATTTGTGGCTTGTTTCTAGAGATTTAAATTCCTTTTTCAGATACTGCTAATCAGTGTAGAAATAATTCATATGGGAAGCTAAATAATTCGTTGCTAAATTATAGAGAAGTAAAAGATAAAATAGAAGTTATAATTTGTAGTCACTGGGAAAAAGCGAATAAAGAAAGTAATTTTGATAATAATTGGGAATTGACAAAATATGAAATTAGAAAGTTTTTACGTACATTTAGCAGTAAATTGGCAAAAAAGTGAAAAAATGTTGAGAACACTATAATTTATAAAATTTCTATTCTCTGTTATCTGATGCTGAAAAAGCTGAACTTACCCATTACTCAACATATCACAACTTGTAAATGACTTGTAAATTAATTAACTAAACATAATAATCACTTATTTATCATTTGTGAATGTTTTGTAGATGTATATTTCATCATTAACCAATCTCTTATAAATGACTCATAACCATCCGCTATTCTAAAGTGTTACCGTTTTTAGTTTTTGTGTGTGTAAACATATGTATTTACATGTGTTTGTGCATAAATGTTTGTGTGTCTGTTTTTTCTGTTTACTGAATGCCGTTTAATTTATTCATTTAATTATTAACATTATTAATATGATATCTGGATGTATTTTGGTTGAAAATTCAGTACTTTTAGTACTGAAGGTTTTTTTTTTGTGTGTGTGTGTTGTATCTCTGATAATACCAAGTGATGTTAAAACATGAACACATACAGAGAAAATAAAATATTTTTTGTTTGTTTATTTTAAAGCATTGGCTTGCTTCTTATTTTGATATATAATATTTGCATACATACACAGCAGAAAATATTCTGAAGGCGGTTAAATTTAGGTGAATATCATCAAAGATCCTAGTATGGGAAACCGTACCTGGCCACATCACGTCCTTTCCCTCCTTTAGATATTCTTCAGTTAATAGTGCAAAAATTACACTTTATTAATCAAAACTCTGTGTGTGAAAAGGAATAAAACATGTTGGAGTTTTACTGCTGCTAGTGTTCATCTCTTTTGGAAACTGCAGTGATATGCACTTATTGTTACGTATTTCATGTCTAGCAAAAAGTGCACCTAGGTACGTTTGTGCCATGAGACTAGGTAGGCTGCTGCACAACACAATAAAATTAGTACTATGTAATGGAAACCAATGACAGATTTGCTGTACTGGGGAAATTTCATGCTGTTGTGCACTACTGGGCCACCATATATATATATATATATTGTTCTCCATACATGGACGTTCATGCTCCTATCCAGTCCATCTTTCTAAGGAACACAAGAAACTGGCTTTGTAATTGGATGATATGCCTCACCACAAACGTTTACAGGAGCCATCACGCTATTGCATCAATGGTGTTTGCTATAATCTTTGTGAAAATGTGCAGTGCTCTATGAGAAATCATCTAATTGCACTGGCGAAGGCCAGAGCCATGAGTATTTAGCCTACAGGCAGGATACTCATGCAGTAAAGCTGCTTTGAAGCCTAGAGAAGTGCTTCAATGTGGAAGTGAGACTATAAACAGAAGCACTCGCATTTCCTGTCGGCCCAAACAGCTGGGGTTAACTTTCTGACCTTCTAAGCTCCATTAACTCCATAACGAACAAAAAGAAACTGAACCACCTTCAAAAACCCCTTTGAAACATCTAATATCTAACAACTCCCTGGTCCTATCCAGTCCATGTGGTTTTGGTGGGTAATTTGGTATTTTGCCCATCAAAGCAAAATATGTCATGTCACAGTCAATAAATAGTCTGTATTATTTAGCCTAATGACCATCTCCATGTAATGACAATGTACGACAACAGCAGAAGAAAAAGTATTGGATGTAAAGGCCAATAATAATAGACACATAGATCACTTTTATATGAAGGGACAGGGAAATGCTAGGTTCAGTGCATAAACAGTAAAGCAAAATATAATGCAGGATAATATTTCTTCTTGTTCAATGAGGAAAACTTTGATTATAGGAATTTCCTGGTTTAAAACAATATTGATTTCCTCAAATGATTTAGACTTCTAAAATATGTGGCTTGCAAAGAGGTATTAACAATAGCGCATCTGCAAACAATACAATACTCTCAGTTTTAATAGCTTAATCTCAAGCATTATGCATTTTAACGTGATTTTGATTACCAAATAAATAAATAAAATTAAATAAAAGAAAAAATCCTTTACTAGCCTGTTAGTAACTGAACTAAAGTATATTTGATTGTGCTAAATATACTTTACACTAAAATATTTAGCACTGAAAGGCTGATATTATTAAATAATCATCAATAACGGCACTAAAACACATTTTGTGCTTAATATTAACATTGTGCACAAATAGTATTCCAAATAAAGTTTAATTAAAATTTTTATATCAGTAAGTCTCAAGTGATATGTCAGTAAATATGTTAATACACTCAAAAAAAATGATTCATTGGATGAACTCAATTTAATTAAGGGCAGGATTTCTATCCAATAAATATGTCTAGCCTCAAGTCATAAAAAACTAATTAATGCAATGAAATTGAATTGAGTTGAGTCAATGCAATTTGTTCAAATATAGTTTTAATGAAATTGATAAATTTTATGCTTGTTGAACTCAAACTAAAACATTTAACCGGAAAATAAATTAATAGGAAGACATCCTTCTACACTGAAAAAAAAAGGTTTGATTTACTTAACTTTAGGCATTAACCAACTTGTTATACATTACATAAGATGGTTTTGATACTTTCATGGTATGCCCAGAAAATGAAAATGCTTTTTTTAAATAAATTGGAGAATAATGTTTTGAGTGTAGATTTGACTAGTAAGAAATAAATGTATTTTAAATGTATTACTCTACACCAAAAATCGTAAAGATTTTAATAATAATAATAATATTATTTTTTTATAACCCCCCAACACATACAAAGTGACACACTGAGGAAACACATGTTGAGGAAGCGCACTCTGAGCTCAATGCTCTCATTCTCAGCGCAGCTCTCCCACGTCTGATCGTCTGATGATAATCACCTCTCAGTGAAAGGGCCAGTTATTGACCACAGATAATAGCCGAGCCCCCGGATGCACTTTTGGAAAATGTGAGTAAGGTGCTTTGCTTTAAAGTTCAAAAGGCACTTCCCCTCATTACTCACCCAGTACTCACTGTCATACAGAGCGATTGGGACAAGGGAGCAGAATACACTATCTTCACTTACAAACTGGAAGTTACTTCAATCCTCATTATAACCTCATTCTGACGGTTTATAACCTCATCCCAATCAGAAATCAATCAGAAGTGCATTGAGAAATGTTCTTTATGAAATACTAAATATGAATGAAGGAATTGTTAATTTAACTGTAAAGATGACCAAATTACCATATTTTAATGTTTTATTGTGATTTATTTTGGAAATAAAGGTAATGGTTGATAGATAGATTAAAAAAGTATTGTAAATGGTTACATGTTGCTGAATAATTTGAATATAAACAAAATAGGATCATGAGGATCATTTTTCCAAATGTTATTTTGTGGAATGTTGTGAAAAGGCCTTAATGACATCTATTCATCTGTAATGAATATGAATGGAAATTTAATTAACTGTAATTTTTAAGAACAAACTCTGAGTGGTGGCTTAACAAAGACTTGAATAGGCCTTAATGGCATCTATTCATCTATGATGAAAATGAATTGGACTGACTGGTTTGAGAAATGGGCTGAAATTCAAATGAATGTAAATAACTGTACCTTTTAACAACCAATATTAAACTTCTAGGTTTTTGTTGGCAGACAGATAGAAAAATAGATAGATATGTTTCAGAAAATATTTCAAGCACTAATATTTCTCACAGTAATTTGAACCGAGGATCACTTATTCTTGATAAAACAAACTATGTTGTGAAATCACATCTATTCATTTCAATAAAATGTTTTATTGTTTTTTTTGCATTTAATCACAGTTATTAGTTCACAATTATGTATTTCAGCATAAAATTGCTTTCAGTAGTGAGAAATTGAGCAATCATCTCAAAAGGGATGAGGATCAGCCTTCAAAAGAAAACATTAAAATCTACCCACTGTTAAATAGCATATTTGTTTAACACTTGTGGTTTCTTAAACACAAATTAAGGCCAGAGGCGAGACATAATACATAAGCAGCAGATAAGCAGCCATCAGTCTTAATGACTGGGGCTTTGTTCGTGCACACTTAACTTTATTTCCTGTCCGCCACCCTAGATGTCGAACATTTTCACTGAGAGAGAGAAAAAAATGTGTAGATGATTCCTGGGCTGATATTGGAAAGAAGCCAACTATAGATGTGGCACCTACCATATCTCAGCATTTAAAAACTACCAGGAAGCATCTAAATCCGTCTCCTCGTGTTCAAGATCTAAACACTCAGAGAACAATAACAATATCAGTGTCTTTCATCTAAACAAAATGCAAAATGAGTTGCACATGGTCTCTCAATGAAGCCATTGTTCCAAGTGAAATCAAGAAAAACCATAAACGTCTGCTCAACTAAAACTATCAAGTGAGTTATCTCAGATTTCTAGCTCCCTATAAGAGGCACAAACCCCCAGGTGATGTTCGGGGTGCCTGACAGGATAAGATCCACTCGTATGAAACACAATGCCGTACTGTACTAGACACTAGAAGTCTACGCTTTTTTTAATGAGTCAGCAAAACATGTGGTTGCTCTTCATCAAAGTCAGTTAAGGGTCAAAGAAACCCCAACTGTGAAGCCGGCACTCATTAGCCTCCATCCTTCAGCACCTCTGCAGTCTGCTGAAGGAGTCCAGCGTCCTCGTGTTTGCCATGTTTTATCCTACAGAGACACATAGCAGAGGTTGCCATCCTCTTCCCTAGTCCGGTTGCTTATTTGGACCATTACTGTGAATCCTTGTTCAAACAAACAGTGGCCCAAATTAACACATAAGAAACTGCCTTTTCACATGAATGGACCGTTACCAAAGCCTGTCCGCGTGCTGTCCCTGCTGGGCAGAAAATCTCTTTCTGAACCAAGTAGGGAATTGGTTGAAAGAAGCAAAGCATGCATAAACAAATAATGAACAAATGCGTAGGTTACTTTGCTTTAGGTTACATGTTATTTGCTTATTTTGTGAATTGTTGATGTTCTTGTGCTGAGTGAACGATTGCTTAATATTGATCTATTTGTGATTTTAACGGAAAGGAAGGAAAGAAATAAGAAAAGTAAAAAATAAAAATAGCATATGCATATCAAAAGCAGTGTTACATTGCTTTTGGCCCACATTGGATTCTGTGATCAGTAGGCTACCGCAAGTCAACTTTCACTGCCGTGAATGTGAACAGATTTTGAATTGTGTGGCGCACTCTTGTGGTAATTATGTGCGTTGCGCCTCGTGCCCTCAAAATCACAAGCGCAACTGAGAATCAATGACGATAAAATCGCTCTCAGGCGTTTGATTTACTGTACTCTACTTAAAATTGGCAAAATAGCAGCTTAGGTTAATAATACTTAGAATGTTCTGAAACTTTTTTTTTTGTGGTGTTCATATGCAGTTGGTAAAGGAATTAATTTATGGTGCATATATATCCCTAGTTATTATTATTTAGCCTAATAATTAGTCGTTTTAATCATTTATTGTTATTTTTATGTATTATTAGTAGTAGGCTAGTATTAGAAATATCTCCACAGCTTGAGCTTTTTGGCTAAAGACTGTTTGGTTAATTGCTTGATTAACTCATACCCACCCCCATTTCGGAAGTTTGAATGGGCAGCACTTTTTTTCTCTTAGATGTTCACTCCTCCTCGCCCCCGAACCAACCCCCTTATTAAAACAAGTCCAAAACCCTGCCCGGTTAAAAGAGTCTTACAAATGTATGGCTTACAGGAAGCATAAAGTTAAAGCGTCTGGAAGAAATTAGACGCAGAAAAGGACAGTTCACTGCTTTAACCTGTACGCTTGGAAAAACTTGAATGAGCTCCATTTTTAGTCACCAACATTGACTTTTGTTGGACAACTTTTATTCTTTTATCCGCTGACAACGTCAGAATGAACTGCCAAGATGCTTCAACAGACCTCATCACAGAAGACTGATGCAAACTACACTATATAATGTATTGGGGAAGGAGAGAAACTTGAATGATCGTTCGTTTTATGGAAAACGTGGATACCGCACATCTTTGTTTTTAGATGCTCCATGCCGGTGTCTTCTGCATTTTACCCCAACAAACTTGCATGTCCAGTGTCTGGAGCGTGCAGAGCCTCGTCGGACAGCATCCCTGTTAAACTAACGGGACATCTTCACACAGCTGCTCCAAGGTACTGTATGATCAAGATTTATTTAATGGAGAACTCTTACGAATTATACACCTCGTTCTGTCAGTTGAACAGTTTCTTTGCATGTATTTCGTGTTGCTAGATTTATTTTAAACAGTCATAAGGGGGATACATTTGAATGAATGGAGTTCAGCCATAAGTGATTCCAATGCCTACACGTGCCAATTTTTTCAAAGTCCAACAGGTTGTAGCTGCCTGTTTCATCAACATATTCCTGAGTAACGCTACCCAGAAGTACATCTGACAAAGAACCGCAGATATTTTATATTGAAAATTCATTGTTGGTAAACCTGCGCACATCAGTTTCTCTTTCTGACAGGTTTTTAAATTTTTTTTTTTACAAATGCCATTTCCTCAGCGAGGCTTACTAAACAACGTCAGCTTGATACATTTTAAACATTTCTTCAGTGTTTGCGATTCTATCATGTCTTTAGGATAATTAAAAACCAAATGGACCCCTGACCAATAGCAGAGCAGAAAAGATATTGCGCGCAATCCAGCAGCAGCCGTAAAACTGAGGGTGACGCAATCTACTAATGATGCGCAATGACGCTTTTAGGCTCCCTCAGGAGTTTTCATGATAATACGTGAAACAAACGGATAATATAAACTAAACACAAATGTTTCTACACTTGTGGTTTTTTATGTAAGCACAATTTCAGGAAAAAAATATATATTGTGTTTTAACTTCCTTAAAAGGCATTAAAAATGATGAAGTCTAGTATAAAGTAATAGCCTATATACTCTTACAAAAATGAACCATGGTTTTATCGTAGTAAAAGTGTAGTAACCATTACCATTTGAAGAGTTTATGTGTAAAAACAGATCAAATAACCCAACTGCAGTTTGATTGAGATGAACAATGAAAAAATATGATTTTTGATTTTAAAATAAAAATGTTAAAAATTGAGATATTCAAAGTTTTTCAAATGAATTCTTAATTTGTATAACCACAGTTTTATTACAATTACCATGGTTAGACTGTTAGCGTAGCAAAATCATGGCTAATTATAGTAACCTTGATTTTTTTGGTTTAATTTGTAGTAAAACTATGTTTAATTTTCATAATAGCTCAGCACACCATTCCCAAAAATAATCCTAAACTTTCAAGCGGTCTACTATTGCCATGGCAACCTCTTCAAGCCATCAGGACTTTTGATCATGCGTCTTTTGTATTGTGAACTGGCTAACTCATAATCTAATTATGCGGTTGCTTGAAAAGGCTACTGAAACGTAAATATACTTGAATGTTACAAGAATACATGCTTTTGTTATGACTTTCTTTGGGGGGGTTCAAGCCTTAATTAAAGGGGTCAGACCTCCCAACCCCAACAATCATTTTTGTACCACTTAAACATACATGAATTCTTTCTGGAAATGATAGTTTCTCAGATGTTTCCCCCAAACATTTACATTTTCATTTTATATCTTTACAGTTATTTAATCTTCAAAGCTATCAAAGTAATTGCACTATATTATAATAAGAAGTATCTTAGCACAATAACTTCTAATTTAGGGTGGCACATCCTGATTTTTCTGAAATAGATGTGTTCCTAGGTCAATATATTTTGTTGACCCTGGAACAACATTTTAATCCAAAAACTTGTCCGTATCCCTTCACTTAAACCTAACTTTATGAATAAAACCTACAATCAGAAGAAATAATAGATGAATGAGCACCAAACACTGACTGTAATCCTAAACCTCACAGAAACTTTAAACTAGTTTTTCAGATCTGACACAATGTTGTTCCAGGGTCAACAAAGATGTTGCTTCAGGAACATGTTGCACTTGGTAAAATCAGGTTCTGCTACAGGGGGTGTGACTGTGTCATTGAAAATAAGGCTGCCATTGGAGGTCAAAATGCTTCAATCTTGGCCATGTGCCAAGATAAGACCCAGCTGTTCACCTCAGTCTACTACAGGCAGCAGAAGCTGTGTCAAGTCCAAGGGTTTTCAAGTGGCCAAAGTTCATTCAATAACCTAATTGCAGTTAGCCCTCAAGGTACTTATAACAACTTGTGGAAATGCCACATTATTTCTTCTGACAGTCTTAACCATTAGAGAAACATTGTTTTGTTTTGGGACTGAAGGTTAGACCTAGTGAGATATGAGAGGCCTGGAAGGTTGAAAGGTAGAATCAAGCCTGGAGGCAGAATTTAGCACCAAGCCAGGCGGCGGGAGCCTGAACAGCAGCGAACATGGCGGCCGCAGGGTCTGACAAGGCCACGCCACAGAGACGTGGCAGAGTGATGGATGTGTCTCAGTGCTGGTGGTTGGATAGTTCCTCTGGGAGGCGGCCGTGGCAGTTCCCCAAGTTCCCCACCATCTCAGAACCACCCACTTCGGAGAAGCAATAGCTTCCTCCAATGCCTGGGAATACACTGGAGTATCTCAGATGGGCAGGATGTTCAACAAGACAGTGTCTCTAGTTTTGTGTCAGTGCCAAAATTCCCACCAACACAATTCCAGTGAAACAACATGAGTTTATTCTACCATCATAGCTATGAAGTTTGTGTCTGTCTTTTAAAGCTATCTTTCTGTTTTATTTGCTTTTAATATGAATAGGATAAAAATAGGAGTTGCAAAGGATTGACAGATCACGTAAGATCCACTGTTGCTAAATAAAAATGATCCCCTACTTTACCATTTCCCCAAAAGAAGTGTTAAGCTCTGAGCCATGGATTTCCTGCCTCGTTGATGGCCCTTCACAAGTTATTGTGTTTCAAATGAAGCTTTGTCTAAAGGAAGCTCCTCCAACTCTGAGGATAAAGATGAACAAATCCTCTGTCTCTATCAAGCTACACAATCTACCTCCCCTACTATCATGCATAGTGTAACGACCTCTCTAAATGAGTACTTATAAAAAAACTTATTCAGTGGATGTCACAGGTCTGGGTCTCTTTTGGCTAGTGCAAATGTACATTTTCTGCACTGTAATATTTCATGTCTCTTCAAAGCCAAAGTTATATTTTTTTCCATTTAAACTTTCTTTGATCCTTACACTTTGCATATCCTCCCTGCTCTGTTGGTGCACAGCCAGAAAATATGCATGATAACTAGTAATGCAAACAAAAACATTATATATTTGACTGTTGTTCTTGAAAGATAACGATGAAGATAACGACACCTATTAGCATTTACAACCAAATGTTAGAAAAAGTGATTCCAACAATGTCGTTATCGTTGTGGTTTGGGCTTCTCTATTCATATAGAATGAGTTTACAGTTACTGTCCTTGGTGTGAACGAGCCAATTACCATATTTCATTCAGTCAGACAAAATCTACTGATGGTAAATGTATCACACAGGACCATTTAATCGATGGGATTATCCACCCTCAAGATAAGTCATTCTACACACGTAAATCCTCCACATTCATCCTCAGAAATGCAAAGCCTCTACCAATTTGTATAAAGATGAGAAATTAGGTCATCAACAAAAAACAGCGATGCTTTAGATATCCTGTATGGCCATGAGAAGTGTTAGTGTCCTCTTAGGTGTGGGCTACATTTTGTCTTGTCAGCAGTCTTAGCACCTTCAATTGAGACGTTTGGGTTCATCTAGAGTTTAAACAAGACATGAAAGCAGGTTTGGGGATACCCTGAGAGCAGTACAGGCGTTTGAGACATTAACACCACATGCTCGCCTTAATCCAACAGGCTTGCACGTGTCTACGCGGGTAAGGTGGGGTTTGGAGGGTCCAGAGGGCCTCGTAAACATGCGGGATGACGTTAAAGGCTGTGACACGTGCCAGTTAGAATCACACTGTGCTGTAGTTCATCATGTCAGCCTCCTTCCCAGGCCAGAACCGCTTCATAATCTAAACCAAGAGGGACAATATCAAAAAAGAAACAAGATTTGAGTCGATAAAACAAGACGCCATTATGAATACAATAGCCGTGTTCAGCAGTTATAAGACAGAGGGTCTTTAGTAGAGCCCTCTGAAATCTAAATTTCACTGTTCATGCGTTCCCACGGAGATATAAACAGATGATGTCAGAGGGTGGTGCTGCATAGTCACGTCTGCCAAGCAGATGGGGAACTGCATTAGGGAAGAAAACTTGGAACAAATGGCCATAAAGGCTGCTTAGACATTCAGAAGAGGAGGAAAGAGGAAGAAATACGATGCTGTCTGAAATATACTGTCACTTATGTGGCGAGAACAGATGCATGTACTTTATGCTTCCATGCGAGCAAATGTATGTCATCGTCACCACAAAGCTGTCCACACATTCGCATTAATTTTGATGAGTGCTGTCCATGAAGTCGTTCGGAAATGGATGGTTCTGCCAAAAATTTAAATATAGTGTTCATTTATCCACCCTCATGCCATTCCAAACCTGTTTGACAAGTTCTAGAAGATATTCTGAAGAATAGTCTTTGTCTGTACAATGAGAGTCAATTGGGTCCAAACAACATTGGAGTTTCTTACTTGTATGAAAAAAGCTGTTTTTCAGAAGAACGTATTTTGTCTAGTAGTTATCGTAATATTCACCCCTCAATGTTCTATTGTTGTTTGCAGATGAGATGTGATAAAGTGATTACCTACTTGAGGATCGTTGGGACGACACTGTTCGGCATTTCGCTGCTTGTGGGAATCTCTACTGCTTATATCATGGGGTATAAGCTCATAACGACTGCAGGCAACTACTTGTCCTTTGGTCTTTATGGAGCAATTCTAGTCATTCACCTCATCATCCAGAGCTTGTTTGCGCTACTGGAACACAGGAACATGAAACGTTCCCTGGAAACACCAATCAAACTAAACAAGTCACTGGCCCTGTGCATCGCAGCCTATCAGGAAGACCCCAACTACCTGAGAAAATGTTTATTATCGGTGAAAAGGCTCACCTACCCTGGGATAAAGGTCATTATGGTTATCGACGGGAACAACGATGATGACTGCTACATGATGGATATCTTTAGGGACATCATGGGCCGGGACAAGGCAGCCACATACATTTGGAAAA
Organism: Enteromius thamalakanensis; assembly: GCA_032357475.1. Lineage (NCBI taxonomy): Eukaryota > Metazoa > Chordata > Actinopteri > Cypriniformes > Cyprinidae > Enteromius > Enteromius thamalakanensis. Next base: position 15,995,100 of record JAUCMT010000026.1, read on the forward strand.
GCAACTACCACCAGAAAGGACCAGAGGAAACCAAAGAAACGTACATCGAGAGCTTGCAGCATGTTTCTCGCCTGGTTCTCAACAATAAGTGTGTGTGCATCATGCAGAAGTGGGGCGGGAAGAGGGAGGTCATGTACACCGCCTTTAAAGCCCTGGGAAGAAGTGTCGACTACGTACAGGTGAGTCTATCTCTCTCAGGCGGCTCAAGCCTCGCCTCACCTAGCCAAGTACACCAGGGCAACACAGGCAAATTGTACAAAGAAGCTTTTGTGACTCTATAAGTGGATGCTAGACTGAAGCATGTAGTGCACTGAGAGTGAGGAAAGTACATTCCTGGTTAACACTGATGCTGTTCATTGAGAGACTTCTGTGGGAATTCGTTTGCATATCTTTGGGATATTTCTGGCATTTCCAGAATAGATTGCTGGTATTTTCCATGCCATCTCGGAGCACATACTATTAGCTCATGACATTGAGTGGTTATTTAGCTCAAGGGAACGTGTCACATAAAAGGATGTTCATAAATAAGTCACATAAATACATTAAACCCCCAAGGACCTTTTTTGTGGTGTTTTATTCAAAACATATAATTCCTGCTTCTGAATTTTTACAAGCTCCAACCAAAGGAGGCTAATTATTTTGTAGAATTTTACTGTTGAGAACAGCTGTATACATGTGTTTTCACATCAGAAAATAGACTTTCTGTGGCTTTGGTAAAACGCTACGTGAGAATATTTACTTTTGTTCGAACTATTTGCAACACAACGTCTTTCTGAAGATTTATCGGCAAAGCTAATGATCAAATGTCCTCTTATGTAATCCAAACAATTGTGCAATCGCTTTTTATGTAAGAAAGATTTAAGCTGAACTCAAAACCTAGAAGAACATCTGAACACCGGTTCTCACAGAATATGTCTTTGTGTTTATATACACTACATATTTGGCCATATGATGCGTAAACATCACATTTTTGAAAAAGTTGCGTCAAGTTTAAAATTAAGTATGTGTTCTGTGTGAACAGTCTCTGAGAAAGGTAAACCTAAAGCTGTCATTTATGGGTAATTTTGTGAAGGCTCCCTTGTATACTGAACAAATGATGTTATTTTATCCACATGCCACCTGGTTCCAATGAGATCCCTGACCTTTGCTCTGAGTGTAGAGGCCTAATTGTGTTTAACTTATCACTGATCTTGCTACCTGGCCTGTGGTTATACACACTATGGGGTTTAGTTGTAAAAGCAAAGTGGCATACATGGCTTTCCCCAGAAAAAGCGAGATAACCTCTGGGCAATGCTTGCTTATTGTTTCAATGTTAGAACATTTAAATCAAATCTCTACTCAAATTTGAACAGTGTGTGCTTGTGTTTGATGAGCCTAGATTTTTGGAACTGTAACTGAACATGTAAACCAGAACTTAATGATTAAAATGACCTCCAGGAGAGATTAATATATTCATCCCTACATATTTAGCAACATGTTCATGACCACTCATACAAAGACAAGCTGGTTTCTATAGATGTGATTGTGGGAAAGAATAATATTTGCACCAAAGATAAATCTCATTGAAGGAACACGTCATATTAATGATAAATCAGGCATCTTGTATCTTGCTGAACAATGTGGTGCAAACACTGGTTAAATAATGTTTTTTAGAAGAATATTTATTGTCCAAGCATATGTAGAATGCACTACTATATGTATTGTTATTTTTTAAGATAAACCATGTATGTTCTTTATTGATGTATTTGTATTGTGCTTGATGCAGGTATGTGATTCAGACACCATGTTGGACCCGGCCTCCTCAGTGGAGATGGTGAAGGTTCTGGAAGAAGATCCCATGGTTGGAGGAGTAGGTGGCGATGTACAGGTGTGTGCTCTCTCTTACAGGTTTAATGTATCCATCTACATCATCTAGAATGTACATGACATAAGCATACGTTGTATAGGCATTTTTTCATTAAACTTAAAATCTTCCAATACTGAGTTTTATGGAAGTCTAAGTATGGTTTAAGTCAATCAATCAATCAATCAATCAATCAATCAATCAATCAATCAATCAATCAATCAATCAATAAATCAAAAAAAAA
>JAUCMT010000026.1:15997286-16025303 GCA_032357475.1 Enteromius thamalakanensis
CAGTGTTGAATCTGTGGCGGTCGGAATTTAATGTGGGCGGTGCGCCACAGATTCGTCTATGTGTGGGAAACACTGCATTTTCAGAACACAGATTTTGACTTTACACTGACTTTTATAATGCATTAAATGTTGAAGTTAACATTAACTAAGATTAGTTAGTAAGTATTGTTCTATTTTAGTAATGTTAATTAATGTAGTTAACTATTGAACATTATTGTAAAGTGTTACCTTTTTTTAAACAATTTAAAGGTTTTAACTTCAGGAGTTTTTGTATAAAATATTAACCCCCCAATTTTTTTTTTTTTTATTCAGCAAGAATGTGTTAACCTGATATCAAGTTACAGCAAATCAATCAAAGTTAATCAAAGAACTTTAAAAATAAAATCATGTTTTCCACAAAATATTAAGCGTTTATTAATACGTTTTTAGCATAAAATTCAGCATTAAACCAAATGAGCATATTAAAATAATTTCTGTATGATCTGAAGACTGGAGTAATGATGCTGAAAATATATCTTTATTTAATATAATAAAATAGAAAATGTATATAAATAGAAAATCCATTTTAAATATAATATTACTGTTTTTACTCAAATTAATGCAACTTTAATGAGCAAAAGAGATTCATTTTTTAAAACATTAGAAAACAGCATGGAAGGTTGACTAATTAGTATGATGTGATCAAATAATGCAATATTTTGTATCTATATGCCTTCAAAACCCCCAAAGTCTTTACTCTCAGATATGCAGCAAGGTTGTTTAACACAAGTGTATAGCTGCTGCGCACATACTTGAAATTTGTTTGCATTTATCAAAGAGGCACAACATGCAGAGCATGACATTTTCATCTGATAAAGACAAAAATGTTGTTTGGGTCGATTGTACGATAGGAGTGGCTTCCCTGTACTCCCAGATCAAAGATGCACTTCCTTTTATTGTGCAACATCACCGAGTTAAAAGCGAAAATACTTTTTCAGCTCGAGGCTTTCAGTACCACTGTGTCAATACAGAGAGTCTCTCATCTAATTAGCTGCCAACTATTCAGAGTCCTTCACGTTTATTCCTTTTCAGTTACTGGTAACTGCAAATGATCATATAGACTGTGATAATATTTCAAATTCTCTTAAGAGATGAGGACTTTAGCCTGATGATGTTTAAACTACAGCACAGGCAGGATATTGAAGCTATGTTGGCAAGTCCTTTAAAGGACTTTAGCCGCCGTTGTCTCCAAACACCAGCTCTTCCTTTCTGAGTTCAGCAGACTGGCGTTTCTCCTGCACCGTTTCATACAGAGGGATGTTTTTGCTGTGAACTTCCCCTGGTGCAGAGTCTTATATACAAACACAGAGCACCAGGAATGGGAACCGAGACAGACCGGCTAATGCTGATGTGCCAACTGAGCTTTTAGGAAGCTTCTGATCTGATCTGGCAGAAATCTAGAGTTTGTTAAAAAAGCGCTTCAGTCAGGCGTAAAAATATCCATTATTAGTTTTATTCGAAACATTAGGGTTTAAGAATGTAAACTTGTCCCGTCATGAAATTAAAATAAATGATGTTTTAAAAAGTATTAAAATTAGTAGAGAGAACTGTTGCTGATGTTACCACACGAACAGATCTGACTAAAGGATTATGAGTTTACCAAAGCAACTGCTTTGCATAGTCAGCTGCTCTGTGCAGTGATTCAGCGATTAAAGTCTCTTTGGTGAGGATGTTTCTACATTGCACGCTTTGTCTAAGTGAGCTGTGTGTTTGTGTTTCATAGAAGGGCTGCATCTGGGTCTATTTCTAGTGAACGGGAACGCAGAACGCGTGGAATGGCTCAGGCAGCGCTACGATAGCGGTGTTGAAGTCAACCTAGAGAAGGAGGCCGACCTGGCTTCCGCCGTCAGTCTGCTACGCCTCTTCCTGCAGGAGCTCCCTGAGCCCATCATCCCTGCAGGCTTACAGGTGCAAATAATGCAGCTCTATCAAGGTGGGTGTTATGATTTCTGTTAATGTTCCTCTGTTCATTTAGACTGAATTGTTGTATGTGCTGCATTGTGTCTGTGTCCCCTTGCCCTTATTTATCATCATTACAACTCATCTGTTTCTTTCCCATTGAGTCTCCGCCCCCTTGTTTGTCACTGTGGTTCTTTATCAGCTCCTCCCCATTGTTAACTCATTGTCTTGTCCCTCAAAAGATCTGTGTGTTTGTAAAGCCAATCACCGAGCATCAGGTTTCCTCTTGTAAAGTGTCTTTTTGACAGCCGATGCCGAAAAACAGGTTGGAAAGCAGAGTGGCCAATATATAGACAATATAATTGTATTTATTTTAATATTTAAGAAGTTTTTCATGCAGCACACTTCACAAGATCTCAACTAGATTCGACTCTGCAATTCTATTTCATTCTATTTAATATCGGCCAATACCTCAGCCTTGCCGATATATCGGTCGACCACTAAAAATGACCCCATGGTTTGTTCACCCTCAGTCCGAAGTAGGTGTATATGACTTTCTTCTAAAAAACTATGTCCTGGCTCTTCCAAGCTTTATAAAGGCAGTGAATGGGGATTGAGATTTTTAAAGCCTAAAAAGTGAATCAATTGCATCTGTCTGCAAATGTGTGTTTTATCTTCTGCAATGTTCTCACAACTTGACAGACTTTTAATACGATTGCATCATCAAAGCACGGCCGTAGTCTTTCACGCCTTTACATCAGCCAGCTCACCTCCTATTATAATAACTGCACACCCCTCTGAACTTCCTCCTCATTCTGACCACTGTTTTTTTTTGCTCTCTTTAGACTACAGCAGTGAGGAAGAGCTGGGCAGAAACATGAAGTACTTCCTTCAACAGCTGCCACAGGTCAATTACAGCTTGCTTCGCTTCCTCTGCCGATTTCTGTCTGGAGTGGCATCTCTTCAGGAGGAGAGCTGGAGCATCGGAGCTCTCGCTGCCGTCTTCGGGCCAGACATTTTCCAGTAAGATTTCTTTTATCGTTTCTTGTCATTTATATTAGCTATAGTGCTACATAGTCATGTTGAAGGAGCGAACAGTAATTTTTTCCAGTGTAAGACTGTTTATACAGGTGTTAGCCTATACAGAATCTTTACAGTTTCAATTGTGTGAGCGAATCTTCAATGTGGTCAAATGATAAACAGCTAAGATTCATTTAAAGGGCAGGTTAGATGATGTTGAGGTTGACTGTTGAATCAGCAGTTGTGTGGAAATAAGTGAAATAATTTAATGTATAATTTCTGCTGCATTAGGGAACGTTTACATGAAACGTGTCAAAAACTCGAGCCCCAGTGTTCAGGATTTTTTTTTCTGAAATTTTCTTGAGGGCTATGTGAACAGACCCTGCACATTGCTTTTAATGCATTTTTTATGCACATAATTTTTCCTATTAAAACTCTTGCTATTTTTACATTTTAGAGGCAGTGTGTAAATGTGATTGACACGGTGTGAGGTTGCATTTATTTTTTAACAGGTATAAAATTTTGGACCAGAATTTCAGTGCTCGGCGACCTTTAGTCTTACAAACATAATAGCATAAAAACTGCTTTACGGAATCATTTTTAAAAACGCAAACACTTTCAGTTTCCTGTTTGCCATTGTTAGCTCAGACAGACAGTGTTGCCCCAAACTCACACTAATGGTTTAGCTAATATTTTAGAGCCAAGATTCTCAAACAAACAGCAATATTTCGATTTTTTTGCACCAAAAAGTCAGCGTTTACATAATTGAAGAAATCGGTCTACAGCCATAAAAAGTATTTTACCATCAGAAAATAACACTCGTTTGACCTGATTCCTGTCTGTGTTCTGCAGTTTAGACACCGATGTGGAGGATCTGAGAGAGCAGGAGTCGGTCAGCCGCATTCTGGCAGAACTGCTGGAGAACCAGGAGGAGTTCTTTGACTCGGAGGACGATGACATTTCCAACACCAATGACTACAGCTCCATTAACGACCAGGTGAACTTTCTTTCCTATGTGCTGTTATTGACACTAATGCTGCTCATCTGTATTCACACAAGATTTTTGGACAAAACTGATGCTGTTTTTTCAAAACCCAGAAAAAGTAATGACAAGAATGAACCATGCAGTCATCCGCTGATCTCTACCAGATGATATTGTAAATCACACAATACAAGGACACTAATAATGAATGAGCTTTGTCTCAGTGCTCTGCATATGGCAGCAGCCATGGAAGCAAATTGTTGGTTTACAGCCTATTTATTTTTAAAATAAATGACATGCATAATAATTGCAGCATGTCTATTTTCAAATGGTATTCTAGTAATTCAACCAGTTAGTTAAATCTCCATCAACTGCAAGATGCTATCCTTTCAATATGGGCCAACATTTCTAAAGAATGCTTTTAGCACCTTGTTGAATAAATGCCACGTAGAATTAAGGCAGTTCTGAAGGCGAAAGCGGGTCAAACACCGTATTAGTATGGTGTTCCTAATAATTCTTTAGGTGAGTGTTTGTATATATATATATATATATAAATATATATAATGTATGTATGTATGTATACTAGAAATATGTTGTATATGCACTGTTTATTCTAGAGTAACATCTCAAAGAAGTTTTGTAAATGCATTATTAAAAGTGGTTTGTGACAACTTAAACCAAATTAAAGAGTAAAAAAATAAACAATGCTAATAATTCTCTAGAGTTAGTATTGGATAAAGTGGGATCATTGCTAATATCACAAAGAGTGAGAACAGAATATTACTATAAATGTTGAAAATGCACATTTATAAAAATGCCATTGGTTGGAATAGTTTAAACCAAACCAAAACAGTGTTAAAAAAATGCTTATATATCATATTTCCTGATCAGTGCATGGCTAATTGTTAGCGCAGCACTTAAAAATGCTTTAGGGGAAGTTGTAAATTTGTTTTCTAGATCAATAGGCTTAGTGTAAGTCGGTATTAGCTTTGTTCCTCATGAAATACTCACCTAACCTTTCAAAAATAATATTGCGTTTTGAGTTTTAAAAGGCGATTATATACTTAGGCTCTGTGTTTGTTTAAAGCTTTTAAAATGTGTGCCATTTGCTTCAGTTTAAGGTGGAAGCAGTGCTTTACAGGAGCAGATGAAAAAGAAAAGGCAGTGTTAGAAGGTTATTATGTCTGCAGTGTTATGTAATCCATCCAGAGGCGTGTCTCCTGCGTCCGGCAGGTCTGTGAGCGTTTGCACACTGCAGGTTGTCTCCCAGTCATTTGTTATCTTTGATTGTTTTAAATCTCATTTGTATGACACTCACATCCTTTTAAGGAGCTTGGGGTTTCTTACCTCACCAGACTTTGCATATCTGCTTCCTTGCTTTGCACAAGGCATGGTTAATAATAAGCTGTAGATTCTTTCTCCTTCTCCCTTAAGTCAGACTTGCAAAAAAGGAACAACCCTTTTGTACAGAGACAATACTAAACGCAGTTACGTAACCGAGTGATGCAAGTTTGGTTCTGGCACCTGCTCTGGTCTCCAGGGACGTCTCGTTTTCAGAACAGGCAGAATTTGACAGACCTGGGAAAGTTTCATCTAAAAGACATAAGAGAAATAGAGAGCTGTCTAATCTCAACACAGACAGCAGCAGTTTCTGTCGACACCTTAGCCATCATAACTAATTCTCACTGATTTCAGTAGACTGCTGCAGGGATGATGACGCATTTTCGTAGGCAAAACGACAGAAATGAGTTGTCTTTTGTCTTTTTGGTGTTTGTGGTTAAATGACTGACGTAGGGTCGGTGGTTTACATGAACTCAAGATTGTCACATTTTATTTTAAGATGTAAAATACTTCAGTAATAGTCAGGACAGAGGGCGTCAGAAAGGAGCTTTTGGAGATGTTTGTTTCTGGCAGTTGTTTTTAGGCTTTATAATTCATAGAAGTTTGGTTCATTTGTGAAGATCGCAATGATGAAACACAGGAGTACAGGCACAGATATTATTTTTACAAGATGTAAAAAATGTAATCGTACAACTTAACTCATTAAAGTGTACAGTTTTATATTTTTTGCGTCTTAAATGCATAGTACTGTATCCCTCTGTGTTGTTTGTGTATTTGTTCTCGTAGGAAGATAACTGACACTTTAAATGTCATTGGTACATTTAGATATGCTTATAAATCCAGAACAAGGCATTTATAGCTGTATTTATAACTGCTTACTAATGACTGTTAATGTTGGAACAATGCTTTATAAAGGATGAACCGACTGTGTACTAATGCTTAACTAATGATTCATAGTAGGGTTGGGCGATGTCGACCAATTTGGCATCGTACGATGTCTAAAGTGAAACATCGCGATAAGCGATGGCATCGTCGTCGTAGGCGTAGTTGTAACTTAAACACTAAGCCCCGCCCCACGGCTGAAAAAAATAACAGTGTTCGCACGAGCAGGTGAGAGAGGATCTAGCGCAGGAATGATCGCAGATGTACATGCGCAGACATCCGCAAGCTAATTTCAAACCCTCGCATTCACGGAAATGATTTAACGCGCTCACCCGCATCAGTGGTGCACTCGCTTATTAATGGCATAGATTTGCCGCCATAGATTAAGTGTGTTTTTCGCTGGCTCAGCATCGTGATGTCTATTGGCCATCGGCGATGGACGATGGCATCATCTATCGACCCAACCCTAGTTCATAGTGTGTAGTTATATAAAGTGTTACCCTAATAAAACTTCCTGGTTGGCCTACAAAATACGTAGTTGCTGCAGCGTTTACTGTAATAGTGTTTAAATGCATTATGTAAAATAGTACAGGTGTGGTGACCAGCACAATTTCAGTATAGGCAAAAAAGGTCCATTGTCTTTTGTGAACTTGAACTTTGTGCTAAATCTGAGAATGAAATTACAGATTGCACAGATATCCACTGATATTACTGGATTTGACATGCAAAAATAGCTAGAAAAACAGTAAATGTAATCTTGCGGCCAAGTAAAACATTCAAGACCAGGCCTTGACATCTCTTGCTCTCTCTCTCGCGCTCTCTCTCTCTCTCTCTCTCTCTCTCTCTCTCTCGCTCTCGCTCTCGCTCTCGCGTTTCTAATTCAATTAAATTGTGATGCTTATACATTTTACCATCAATTTATTCAAAGCTTTATTGTTACCAGTTTCTGTTTAAGCATGTCTTATGATTTGAATTCAATAAAACAACATCATTAAAATATATTTTTGCAATAATAGGGCCTTATGAAATTGTGAAGAATTTATTTTTCAGAAATGTTGTGGTTATCAAACAAAGCCATACAACATTTATTTAATTTATATTTTAATCAGGTAAAAATAAAACCCTTTAACCCATTTTTGACAAAAAATTGCTGTTTGCAATTCAAATGAAAACATGGAAAAAACATTGTGTGATTTATTCTTTTAAGAAAATAAAGTTAGCAGCAGTAGTCATAATAGATTGGAGTGTACTGACCTACTTTTGATTCATTTGTAATTTGACAAATTATGTGGTTTTATGCGTTATAGAGAAAATTCCATAGTTATTATTGGATTACATATTATGGGATTACTGGCTTCAGTGGGTTGCACTGCAGACATGCTTAGAAAATAACAGGGTCCCGTCTGCTGAAGGTCATCTGTACTGTAAGAGAAGGCATGAGAATCAGAGACAAATATAAGCAGTGTGGGGAAGGTCCTGAGTAACCTATCTGGATTCTCAAGGAGGTGGCATATGCTGAAATGAATATGGGCATAAATCAGTGTGTCCTGCTCGAGAGACTCTCCCTAAACACTGACCATATGCCTCACCCAGAGCTCACTGAGATGAATTGCAATTGTTTGGCCCATGTCAAGACTGGCGTAATTTAGCAGTGAATAAAGCATTCTGAACTAGCAGGGTTTGTTACATAACTACCTAATATTAAATCATTTAGATAATTGCATATTACTAAGAGATTGGACTTGGCACAGAGGTGGATGATGATCTGTCCATATAAGGATGCACGGCTTATTACGAGCGGCCCTGACTGGTGACCCTGCCCTATCTCCATAGCAACACTGTTATGTGTTTATCATTTAAACTCTGGTGACTGTAAAAAAGGTTGTGTCCTTCTTTTGTTCTTCAAATTCCTGCTCTGTAATGTTCAGACCTGACACAAATAAAGCAGGTCACCGTGCAGCGCTGTAGATCTTTGCACACACAGTTGCTGATCCTGTTTTTCTGTTCCTCAGAGGCTGTGAGATGAGTTCTGCATTCGTGTGGGTTGTTTTTCCACTTTGGTTTGTGTGTGTGGTTGACAGCGTTTTTACTAATTAATGAAGAGCGCCTTTAATTAGAGTCTCAGTCAGCTCTCTGCTGTTGGTTTTTGTATGCAGATGTTGTATAATCTGGAGGCTGCACGTTAACAAAGCCTCTGAGGCCAAACAAAGGCTGAGTTTCTGCGTGCTTCAGCTTCTTGGAGGTATTAACGCATCAAGCTGAGGTTATTTTCCTCGCTGGCTGCAGCGCCTCTACTTGAGACGGTGTGCATGTTTGAAAGAAGTGGGTTCTAATAATAACAGTGAGAGGCAGGTGTCATTTCCTTCACATCTGCAAGGATTACTCTGTTGATTTTGTTATAGCAACTTAGTTTTTGTGTCCATTAAGATCTAAAAACAATTCTACGTAACTTATAACAAATAGAAAAACAGAGTAAATACTGATGTTGTTGTCTTTTATTATTATTTTAGTAGTTATAATAAACAGTAATAATTGTATAAATATGTTGGAAATGTATATTAATTATTAATAGGTTATAATAATAATAAGAATAATACATACTACTACTACTACTACTATATTAATAATTCCAACAACAATATTTATTACAATGCTTTAATTTTATTAGTATATTGAATTTTATATTATTATAATTATTATTGATATTAAAATAATAATAATATTTCATCCATCTCCTACTACTACTACATAGAGAGAATCATTTTATTATTTTATAATTTTTTTATTATGAAGCTATAAGAAGTAGGTACCACTGATAATTATTATTATGATTATTGTTGTTGGCATTTTTATTAGTTATAATAAACACAATTAATAATTGTATTAGTATTTTCTAATTTTATATTATTATTTTTATTAACTTGTAAGAAAAAGTAAATACATACATGCTGCTACTGCTACTACTATGACTAATATTAATAATAATATTACTATTAACACTTATTGTTTTCATTATTTATTAGTTATAATAATTGTATTTGTATTTTGTCATTTTATTATTATTATTATTATTATTATTATTGTCACTTATGTTATTGTTACTATTATTAATTCTGATCATTTGAAAAAGACACAGGAGGCCAAATAATTACAGATGCATGTAAATTTTTAGCTGGATTTGCATCATGTACATTTACCTTTATGCTTTTGACAGCTTTATCCAATAGCAGTTTTACTCAGTGGCTTAAAATGCATTGAAGTTATACTTTTCTGCTAGATCTGTACATATATGCACATTTTGCTTTGTGTTGTTACTGAATAACTACAGTGAATAGACTTGGTGTAATTGCATCGCCTTCAAAACAAATCAAACAGCGAGGTCCCTGAGGATTCCCACCTGTAAAATGTGCAACATAACACACTAGTCTGGAGAAATATAGGCAGGTAAGATGAAAGATCCTAAATGAAATGGCTTAAAAACACAGAATCTGGAGCTTCAGTGTCCACAAGATAAATGAGAGTGACCGTGGCTGGAAGCGTTTAGAGATGTGTGAAAATGCAGTCATCCTCTGGGCCTTCAGCAACTGTTCTGCACGCTGCATGTGACTCATATCTGCACAGTCGCTTAACAGCAGCCTCCCCGCTCGACCAATCAGATGTGGAGGGAAACGGTTGCTATGGCAACATGGCAGCAATACTGCAGCAGATGCAGGGTGCATTTTAATGATTTGCTAGTGCCAAAGTTTTATCTGATATTAAATACTGTCAGATAGATTTACACAAGGATGCGCAGCCTTGAACGCTGTGTTCCCTGCTTCGAATTCCTGTTAGCACACATTTCATCAAAATCTATTTTACGCAAGGCTCGCAAGAAGCGATACTTAACTCATTCAAGTCTTCAGGCAAGCCACACTAGTGATAAACACCATCATTGAATTGTCTAATATTGCGTTGACAAAAATTGCATTCGTATGTGAACTACATGCTTAACATAATTCTTTTAATGATTGTATTTAAATAATAACCTCAAGATCCATGGCAGCATTATATAACATTGTGTAGATATCAACAACGTATGTGTGATATCACGAGTCAGCATGCATGTGATCACGTGCACATGCAGGCGTGTGAATTAGGCTCCCTGCTGATAATCGTTCTAGGTGTGGGTCGTTGCATAATGCATGGATCTCACAGGGGTGTAAGATGTTGACACGTAATGCAATACTAATGATGAAATGCTGCTGAAGTGGTGTCTATGGTAGGCCTATGGTATTCACATTTCCCTCCCTCTCTCTCTCTCACCTCTGCAGATCACCGAGCTCCTGGAGGAAGACAAGTTGGAGGCTTGTGAGGAGCTTCCAAGGGACGGGGAGGACGGTCCCTCCTCCCTTTCCCCTAAACATGCCCATGTTGCCCCCTCCTCCAGGTAAAAGCAGTTTTAGAAACATCTCCATCTGGAATCTGTCTAGTCTGTGAACCCTCTTAGGCATCTCCCTGTGCAATTTAATATGAGTGCGTGTGTGTGTATTTAAAGGATTCAGTAACAGAAGTTACTTTTACATAACCTCACGTTTATGTGCCACTTATCACATTAAAATACAATTACAGTGTTGCAAAGGATTTCCGTTTCAAGTGCAACATCCCAGAATTCAGAAACATTTTTCGTACTAATATTACGCAGTTTTCCCCTCAAGTAGCTACTTTTATGTTTGCATGCTGTAGTTTAGCTAATTACCTTTCCTAAAGGGTAGCTTGATTATAGTTTGAAAATATGAGTAGCTTTTAGCTTTGTCGACATTGTTGTCATTGATCCTCATCTGCCCGCTGAGACCCAAACCTGACCTATCAGCCATCTGAACCCTGATCTCTCATCAGGACACGCTTTCAGAGGATGACTTCAAACTCCGGTGTCCTAAATGTCAAATGGCCTTGCTTTGATGTTGTGTGATAAAGCTAACACTTCAGAGCCATACCAAGTCGATGAGTCTGGTATCATTTTTTTATGTGTAGCTGTTTTATATGACATGCTCTAGATTTTAAGCATGGTATGTAAGGGTGTGTGGAGATGATGAATGGCCGTCGTTAACCTGTAACTCTTCCCATAAGAGATGCCGAGAAGTGTCTGGTAAGGTAACGCAAAATGGATTGGTAGCATGTTTCTGCCTGACACAAGCTAAATTGGATAGGTGTTTTGGATTGAGACTAAATGTGGGATAATAAGGTAACGATAATAAGGGTAATCCTAATAAACACACGGCCGTGAGAGTTGGCATGTGTCAAAACAACATTGAGAAATACTTACTGAAGCGAGACAGATTTGTTCTTGCATTCTTTGCTGCAGTCATTGGTTTTGTTCCATTAACTGCTCCCTTTAAGGGTTCTCAGAAGAGAATTGTTTATAACATTCATAGGCATTGCATCATGGAAATGGCGTACGAGAAACTTTGTTCACAATTTGTTTTAAATATTAGCATTTGACATTGCTTTTATCACAATTTTACAATTATTTTTAAAAATATTTAATATTTAGTTAATACTTTTTAATGTTTTTGAAAGAAGTTTCATATGCGCAACAAGACTGCATTAATTTAATATTGAAAAATTATTATAATTTTTAAATAAATGCTCTCTGTTTTAAAATATTTTACAGTGTAATTTATTATTGTGATCAACACGATCATTTTGAAATCATTTTAAAATGCTGATTTGCTGCTTTTGTTATTCATATTGATTTTTTTGTTATCATCAAAAATAGATTTATTTTTAAAGATACCTTGATGAATAGAAATTTCAAAAGAACAGTAACTAGAAGAAAATACATTGTTATAGCAATTTTTATCATTAAAAATGATTTATACATCCTTGCTAAACAAAATGTTTTGAATTATATTTAGCCAGTAGTAAATATTTTTTGTCAGCTTGTTGCAATCCATTCTGCCGTTGCTGTTTTGTAAAGGATACATGCTCTACTGACTTAGAATTGAAACAAAAATAGGCCTTAAAAGGCAACACAATTGTACTGCCAATCTTTTAAAAGTGTTTGTGGCAGGAGCACACTAGTGAAGCTGTAAAATGCTGTATTGGTAGGTTTTGGACCTGAAATATAGTGTGCATTTGTGTTGCATAAACAATGTTCCCCACCTAAACAAGTTCAGACCATCATCTCCAGGCGCCCTGTCTGTTTATTTCGTAAAAGTATCTTACATACACTTTGCTAATCCTACTCGCTTTGAAGCATTTAGTCTCTGCACGAACAGCTTTGGATGGCAGCTGTTACCGTGGGTCCAAGTCAGACACGAGCAAACACCATGATCAGCTGGGAAATGGGCGGAGCAAAGCCGCTAATAAATACGAGCACATCCACACGCTCTGGGTATAATAAGCTGTTCACCAGTGCCAGGCTTTTAAAAGGTTGGCCCCACAGCTCTTTTGTGCACAAAAGCGTTTGGACATTTTTCCAGCATTTCTTTCCACTAGCTTTAGCGCATATATGAAAACATTAGGTCATTGTTATGTGGAGTTAGGCAAAAAGCAAGAGTGAAACATCAGATGCCAGTTTTCCAAAGCCAGAATGAAAGGAAAGGTAGCATGCAAATAATTATTGCACCATTCTGCTGCTGCTGTTGTTCTTTCAAAGTGAATTTAAAAACGTTAAACAAAAAAATGAATCGATTCGTGACACTTTTCAAAACCTCTGCTTTTAAAGATGTCTGTGCTTATTTGATCTAATATATTAAGTTTTTTAAAATGTTGTATATTTAAGTAGCAAATGAGAATCATTAAAATCCTTCTTTTCAGTTTTACTTAAGATAATTAAAGCCACTAGGGGTGGGACGATACAGGTAACTCACAATTCAATTCTGTGGCGATATGTGGCCCAAGATAATGAAAATATCCCAAGTCGTGATATCTACGATATTCAATATATTGGAAGAAATTTCATCAACGATATATCATGATATATGTGACTGTAATATGGAAATAATAAAGAAATCTTATTCATTTATTAATACCAACATTGTGCATTTGCATAAAAACTCACTTAAATGTAAACACTGTACAGCTAGAATTCAGAGTGCAAACTAGCGGAGGGGTCTTTGATTTAGTTTTTTATTAATTTCCGGCATTCTCTGCGTTTCTTCTCTGTTGTTGTTAGTTAACTTGTGTTCTTAACCGACCGCTGTTTGAGCCACATTACCCCTATTTACTCGAATAGAATGGAAGATATTGGGTAGTGACAGTGACACTGACAACGGCTAATTTAATCATTTTGTGTTGTAATAAAATATTGATATACTCTACGCGAGCACATCACTCCTATTGTACAACAATTACACTGGCTCCCAGTTAAGTACCGTATTGATTTTAAAATTCTGCTTCTCACATTTAAGGCTCTACATAGTTTGGCTCCTCCGTATCTCACCGATCTTCTACACTCCTTCTTGTTCTCTTAGATCAATTAACTCTGTTTTTCTTGTGCTACCACGCATTCGCTTAAGTACAATGGGAGCGAGAACTTTTAGTTTTGTGGCTCCTCGATTGTGAAATTCGTTCCCCCCCCCCCCCCCCCCCCCCCAACATACGGAACAGTGACTTCATATTTTTAAATCTCGTCTTTTTAACTCAGGCTTACAAGCTTCTTCTTCTTTTTTTTTTTTTTTTTTTTTTTTTTGATGTGTAATGAATGTTCTTATGTTGTATATTTTATAATGTCTCTTTACTGTTATTACTTTATTGGTTGCTTGTGCTAAGGTGTCCTTGGGTGTTCAGAAAGGCGCATTTAATGCAAATGCATTATATTGGCCATTAGTGTATCAATTATTTATTGCGGCAGAGACACAACAATATATTGAAATATAATTTTTTTTTCTCCCATCCCTAAAAGCAACAGTTTTAAATAACAAACGAATACGTGAAAGTGTGAAATTTGGGTTAAAAAGCGATTAATTAATAGATGATGATTGAACATGATATGAATGATGAACTTGATTATTAATAGATGGCTGACATGACATAGTTAGATTCACGACATAGAACTAAATTTGAGGGCTCCTATCTTGACTATTACATTATTGGATTATATGGTGATTTATTTTCTGTGCAAAGATGATAATTAAGCATTACAATGGCTGTTTATGTTCAAGCTTTAAAGCACAGGCTGCAGTGAAACTGCTCATTTCATTGAAAATGGTCTGTTTAAGTGCAAAAACTTGTAAAAGTATGCCATGACCCTTTTCACCTCATAAACAATCTCGAGGACATGGGCCGTGTCACGACAGAGGCATACAGGAGCATTGTTATTTTTTGATGCTGTGATGCTATCTCTAATGGCCTGTCATTCACAGATAGCATTTTATAGCTTTTATGATATGTTACAAGGCATTTCTGCTGTGCCTGGATAGAAAACAATTAAAGATTAACTTCAGAGAATGCAATTTGCTCCAAACAATGTGCTATAAATACTTTCCGGCCTGTATTTTCAGTTTCAAATGATATAGTCAGCATGTTTTGTGAAATTGCTCTATTGTCATATAATTTTGCGTGCTTCTCAAATAATCAGTGAGGATTAGGTTATCCAAAGAAGTGTGTTCTAGATGATAAAATGAGGAAAAAGCATCAGTTTTTTGTGACGTCTTGGGAAAGAGCAGCGAGACTTGTTTACGTCGGGTTCCTGCAGTGATTATACTTGCCCCCATTGTGCCCCACTGGAATCTGAAAGGGTGTCGCAAATAAAGCTAAATATAAGCGCTGCAATGTATCCTTCACCAGCTATGGAAAATACTTTCACACAGCCTTAAAATAAGCGTCAGTAGATTGGTGTTCTTGAGACATGTTGTTCAAGCTTTGGAACGTGTGAACAGTTTTTGACAGCGTTGGTCTGTAGGTGGAAGGGTCACTTACTTTCTTACTGCCTTAAGACTGCCTACACAGCTTTACAAGAGGCCATCACAGATACTTGCACCCTCACAAAGAGTTCCTCACAGATGACTAGTTTAAAATAAAGCTTGTTTACGCGGCTATTGATGACTTCCAAAGAAGGATGGCCTACAACCTGTTACTTTAATCCTTGTGTTGCTAGTACCATAATCTACAAGTTATTTTGCATCTTGCAAGTACCCGGGCAACCCACTTCGTGATGCGAAATGTTAAGCCTCCATGAATTCTGAAAATGCATCGGACAGAATCTCAGAATACTTTCTGGTTTCAAGCTTAGATCTTGGACCTAGCACACTACAGTTTGAGGACTGCTGTATATTGGGGTATTGAGAGACGTTGGGAGCTCCTGGACAGATCGGTGTCAGCATCTTTCATAGTGTTCCTCTGGATCAAGTCTCCTAATTTTCCCATGCACTCTTGTACTGAGCCATCAAAACAAGTGCAGTGTTGACTCAACATGAACTCTTGGCCTATTTGGTCAGCCATACTTGGAAAGCGTAATAAATCATTTCCACTCCTCTTTTTAAGCGTTACCGCAGGCATCCAGCGACTTTTATTGGGTTTCACCCTTCTTTCGACATCCTAGCACCTGAGCATGTCGAGCAGCAGGCATAACACGCTGGGAAATGTGATCCTCGCTGTGACCGAGCTATCAGAGTACATGCCATGAGCACGTCTGTATCACTCTGTATCTCTCATGTTCAATGGGGTTTCTCGCTCTCAAATTATCTCATCAAAATTACATTGAGAATGACAACTGGTTCATTTCACTAGTTACTAAAGTGGAAACTTCTTATTTTGTTTCCAGTTAAATGATACACTTGCCTCGTTCTCAGAACTCTAGGAAGTGTGACATGTACTCCATCTGGCTGAGACCAGTGCCTGACCGGTCCGGGAGTGTTAGTTGGCAGTGTGCTGCTTAAAAGGATAGTCCACCCAAAAATGGTCATTCTGTTACCATTACCCTTCAGTGATGCAAAGAAATCAAATAAACTTTTTAGTTTTGCCTCAAAAATGCTTATTTTAATTTAATTGAGAAAAAAAAGAAACAAATTTATCATTAATCCACACTAAAAAGTAAAAATTGAGTTGCATATAACTATCAATTAACAATCAATTGCATCCTAAATAAAAGTTTTAGTTTACATAATATACATGTGTCTGTGTGTTTATATTTATTATGTATGTATAAAGACGAACACATAAAGCATATATGAAAACAATTACTTGTATTTTTGTGTATATATTTATATTTATATAAATAATATAATATATAAATAAATTAATATACAAACATGAAATTTTCTTAAATATATACATGCATTCATTTATATAAATACACAAATGTATTGTGTAAACAAACTTTTATTTTGGATGCGATTAATTGTTTGACAGCTCTAATTTTTATAATATATATATAAATTCATTCTTAAATATATACTTGCTTGTGTTTGTATTCATATACACTTAATAACACAGTACACACTTTTATTTTGGATGTGATTGATCACATAGCACACATAAACATTAACTTTTATACAGAAAATGTATTTATTGGTATTTTTCATCTTATTAGGATGCAAAGAATACAAGTTGAAAACATTACTTTTTTTTATTTTAATGTTTGTATTTCCCAGGATACAAAGACCATTAATGGTTAGTTTTGTTATAAAACTGACAGAATCTGAAAGCTACGACTTCTTTCATGTAAATGAAAATACATTTTTAGCCGAATGTTTTCAGTGTGATAACAATAAATTAAAATCTCAGAAAATCCATAAAAAGTAATCTGCATTACTTGAATGCTGTTTCAAGTCTTCTGAAGCCAGATGTTGTTCCGTTTTTTTTTTGCATGAGAAACTGATCAAAATGTAAGCGATTCGTGAGCAGAACAGCCGAAGCAATGAGTTTTGAATGATGCCAGAAATTCAGAAATGTTTGCCTGAGCTATCATGTATTCATGTATTGAGTGTGATTTCATCAGCCAGTGATTCCTATGACTGTAAGCGGCAGTGCAGTAAGGGCTGAAGACAGTAACAGGGTTATATAAATGTCTAACAGGTGTTTGAGTTGAAGGGGGGGAGTGCTCGTCTCTGTGTGTGTGTGTGTGTATGGAGAGACGATTGGCCTAGAGCACTAGCGACGAGGCTGCGTCAGACGGCCGTGTATTTAAGCGAGGGTCCAGCGTTTCCACTGCAGCACTTTTTAAGCAGAGTGCTGTGTCCCACACACAGGCAGACAGCACATACAGGACTCCGCAGAATGAGCTCCGGCAGCCTGTGTTTGCTCTTTGACCTGCTCATACAGACTTTAGCGCCACAAAGTGCCCAGTTAGGATAACCATACGCCCACCAACCAAAACGGCTCATCGACGAGAACCAAACTGAACAGCATGGCTTGTCAAGTCCTTCTCCACAGGTAATGTTTCAGAGGAGAACATCTCTCAGTGGATGTTGCGAGAAACAGCCGCTGTCTGTCGTTCTGATGGAAACTGGATTGATTTGTTCCCGCTGGACTGGCTTGTTTATTGGTTTTCAGCCAAGGATGCATGTGACGCTGATAACGTTACGACTCTCTGCCTCTCAGATCGCATGACGGAAAGCCCCTGCTAACTCATGTAACGCTGCTGATGAGACGTGGAGATTCATTCGTAAACTGATGAATCACTGCATGATACAGCACAATTCGCAATCAATGAGTGCCGTGTGTGTGTGTTTTGGCCAGTCCTGCTGATGAGATAAATTGCCGAGTCAGAGGAAGCTGTCTGTCTATAATCCTTTTTAAAACCTCATCTGATCTCATAGTAAAACAACGTATTTATCTTAGCTTCATTCACGCTGCTTGATTTATTCATAGCTGTTTGAAAATATTTTTAATGGCAACATGAAAAATGTTAGGCTGTGATGCTATTGGTTATTACACTTTTGTGTGGTTATGTCAGCAAAAAAGAAAAACAAATCTGTTTAAAGGCACAGAGAGTTATTACAAATCAGCTCTGTTTACAGCTAGCATTAGCATGCTCTTCCTAAAGAGAGCTATACAACGTTTCACTCCTTTTCTTCACTTTTAACCTCTTTACTAAGGGTTCAGTAAACAAAGGGAACGCCAGAAACCTGTAAATGATGCAAATATTTTGATTAACACGAGTTCTAATATGTAAGTGACAAGTTCATTCTTGCATGACTGCGGTAACAAAAAAATCACTATCCCATTGTGAAATGCTCGTTTATATGTAACGAGAGACTTTAATGAAAGATTATGAAGTCAAAATACATTTTATTTAATTGAATTTAATCATATAAGTTATGAGCCATAAATATTTTCCATCAGTATTAGCCAAACTCTATATCATGCATCAGTAGTTTTGACGTGTCTCAGGCTGAGTTCAGGTGAGGTCTTGCAGAAGAAGTGTTACAGAAGGTTCTTTATTAGAGTGTTTCATGCTGAGTAATGCACGGTCAATGTGAACGCATTACTGTAACCGATCTCTGCTACTGCCTCCAGAGCTCTCTGTGAGAAAGATACGGAGTATGTCTTAAACAAGGCTCGTTTTGTTCCCTCTTGCAATATTGAGCGATGCACTTTCAGTGCTGACTAGCACAAAAAAACACATTTTTCAAAAAGTCCACTTGTCCCAGCAGTCGTTTGCTTTCTTCATGAAACTTCCTCTCTTAATAGAAATGCTATTTTTAAATAGGCAGTGTGCCATAGAGCAAGATTAAGTTAACCGAGTTAAACTATTTATTTGTTTTTTACCTTTTCAATTGATTCTATTGTGAAATTGTGGTCTCGTATAGCTATACAGAAAAACATTTTGAAGAACTTCCGCTATAAAGATTGCTTGGATATTAAAGGTACTTAGTATTAGCTGGTCATGTGATTATATCTTATTTGTTGTGACTGAACACTGATATTTTTATAAGGTATTGTTTACTCATATGGGATGTTTTTTTAGTGGAAAAGGTCACTTAGTGCAAGTTTAAGTTGTCGAGTTGTTGCTATTTATAAATTAGGAACGAGAAAAGAGATCTCAGAAATCTTAACAGGCCTGATTCAGTGGTGGTTTCTTTTTGTATAAATGCGCACATCCTATAAACCAGGAAATCATTTGATGTTCTGACCTCGTAGACTAGCGCTAGACTAGTTTCTAGATAGTGTTAGGATTTTCCTTTTTCATGGGATGACATGAATTGGACACAAGCCTTCCTAGCAGCCTAGACGGCTTATAAGGGGTCATGACATTGTACCACAGACCACACAGCTGCCGCCAAATGACACGAACCTCACGCTCATTTGTGACCTGGCCTGTGAGCACCTGCTGTATCAGTCAAGGCCTTATTTGTTCCTTTCCCAGAACCTAACACGAGCGCTAACAAGCAGCAGACGGCTAGTGTTAAGCAAGCGTTCCTAACATGTCTAAAATTGTTTATGGGACTGCAAAGTCACCCTGCCTTTAATACCTCTCCGATGCCCACTTCCTGACACTCCTGATGTTTCCTATGACCTTTGCAGGAAACGAAAAACCTTGTTTTTCTACAGTGTACGTGACTCATGAAATGTTCACTAAACGAGACGTGTTTTTCCTTGATGGCGCATACAGGGATTATTGAATGAAGATGCTGGGTGGGAAAAATCCCAGCTTATATAACCCTCCTAATGTTTCCTTCCGTTTCTTCTCTTTCCAGTTCGCACATTTCTTCCATCAGCATTCTTCCAGGATCTGCCGCGTAAGTGTCTACTTCTTCTTTTTTAAAAACAGTTCAATTGCAACCATATATTTTTATTCTAAGAAGTCACATCTAGAATCACATGCTTTGCTCCGAGTCTTGTTTGTTTGCTATTGACATGAACAGCCAACAAGGCCTTTATTTAACCAATAGGTCCATTTGTAGTTCATTTCTCTGACGTTAATTTGGGCCATATGCAATTATCCTGTGGCCTAAATCAGATTTGTTTACTCAGACGGCCACAGTATGCCATAAACAGACCTTTTAGGTGGACAGAAGGCAAAATGTAGCTGAGCAAATGTGATTATGGTCTTAAAAGCAGATAACTAGGGCATGCCGTCTTGCCGAGTGAGAGACCGTCTGGACTTTGTAGAATTGAAAGTGGAAATCTGCCAAATTATTTAGATTCTGCTAAATGTGTTCATAATGAAAGATACCCACCAGCAAATACTGTAAAGGATTAAGCTTACCTTTTAATTATTTGTTATGACAGAGTTTAAAGCAAAAACATGTTAAACTTTGATATATTTGCTTAATATTGCAAGAAAAAACTGTGAATCTCAAACAACTTGAAGAGGTATGTAGAATAATAGGTTAAAAAGAGCTCACTGGAAACACTACACAAAAAAAATCCCATTCAGCTTTTAGTTTCCTACAAGCAAATGGCTTTTCAGCTGAAGCCTTGGCTATTAGCAGCGTACTGTGGCAGCAGGAAGAATATTATCCAATTTCGAAATGGCCTCGGAGCAGGAAATGCATTAAAGTATCTGTAACTGAACAGCAGCTTCAGGCAAACCCAGTGCATCTGGCCATGAAATTCTACAGCACTTAGGTGCACGGCACAAACAAAACCATCCTAATGATTTATGGCTGGAATTTTGGCGCATGCAGAGGCAGCGTGACTCAACGAGCCTTTTGGCCTGGATGGGCATGTAGTGGTTGGTTAGAAAGGCATGCTGGGGGTCCGTTGTTCTTATGACTTCAGCATAGCAGAAGCCTCAGTGCGGGACACTTTAGAGACATGGGTGTAATTCTGAAGGTCTAGTGCACTCAAAACACTTCTATTTTCAGACACAAGAATCTGTGGTGTTTAGAATGGACGGTTATTTGTTAGATCTTTGAGCTTGCGCTGAAAACTCCTTGGCTGTCCTTGTTAAAAAGGTCACACTGTGATAAATATGGGTACTGTGCGCCTCATTGGGAAGCTTCTTTTTTACATAGTTGTGTGAGTGACGTCTTGATTGTGTTTATTTGCAGTATAATTCAGAGGACCATCCGTGCTGCAGTGGAACAGCACCTGTTGGATTTACAGACGTCTATTGACAAGGAGCTGGTCAGCTATGAGAGTCACGTGTTGGACTCCCAGCCATTTCAGGGGTGAGTTTGACAAAACACGCAGCGTGTGCCGACTCTGCTTGTAGCAGAAATTTTGAATGTTATAGTTTGTTGTATTTTTTTCCTTCACAGAAACGGCCCTACTCAGACGACAGCAGGACCTGAGGACCATGAAGATGTGCAGTCTGAATCTGAGGCAGAGACTGAGACTCTCCCAGAGGTTACAGAGGAGGGCCTGCTGTCAGAGAACAGTGAGGTAAGCAATTAGAGGGTTAGCATTTCGGGATATTTGATATGCACTGATCTAAGAGAGCCAGAGGAACAGTGATTGGACTAGTATTCTCAACCTAGCTGAAGCTAAAAACAACTGAAAACGTAACACTTTATTATGCTCTTTATTAGCATGCATATTACTAGAATATTAGCCATTTATTAGTTTTAATTAAGCACATATTAATACCTTATTATACATCCCTAAACATGCCTAATACCTAAACTTAACAACTATTATAAGCAGCAAATTATGAATTTAATAGTTAACAAGTAAAAACAAAACTAGGGGGCTTTGAATATTGTCAGAAAGGTAAAGAACCACTGCATTACATCATTTCTGTAGTCCTTGAACGTATTTAGTCTTCGTGTTATCAGCAAGCTCTGTAATGCCTCCTCCTCAGCAGAGTGAGAAACAAGGGCCTTCCTGTCAGATAAACAAACCATCATCTGTTCTCAGCGGGCACAAGCGTTCTTTCCCCCGTTTAACACTGCCAGAGCGAATGAAACATTTCAGATAAACACTTCCCTCAAGTAGCTAATTAAGTAATGAGATGAAGCGCCAGAGCTGATGATAAAGGGTTGCATCTCTTGACTGTGAGGTGTAATGAAATGACGAGCGTGTCTCTTTGGGAGGCTTCTCTTCCCTCCACATGCATAAAGTTCTTGTGGCCTGGCTACAGGTTAGGAACATATGAACTGGGTCACCTTCTTTTAATAGCCGTCCCTGAGGAATGACAGCGCCACCTGGTCAGTGCAAACACTCCCTCCCTCAAAAAGCCGCCCCCCATTCCTCAACGTTATCAGTTCCCGACCTTGAGACGCCATCATTGGTAAACAAACACACAAGGCCTTGATGCGTTTGAGCGTTCAGAACATTTGGCATTGTGCATTATCTCCAGTGCAATGCCAAAACCTATTATCTTTTTCACTTGTAAACCTGTCAGTACAGTCAGTGGTAATTACTCTCCTTTACCCCGCAGGAATCCCAAGGTTCTCAGCTCAGCAGCCCTGTCACGGAAGAAAGCTCTGGGATGGACCTTGACACGGAGACTCTCATAGATGCGGAGAATCTCAGCACGGAAAGGTTAGATTGGAAGCGACACGATACGATCACTATTCACTTGCACTTTTGTTGGAGATGAAATCCTTTCAGTTTAATAGGAATCCATGCATCTTGAATTGTGCCACTCATGATTTCATAATGCAGCTTTCTCTTTTAATCAGGAAGTAAACAAATGTGAAATTCTTAACTTAGAGATCAGACCTTTTATTAAAGGGATCGTTCACCCCCAGGGCATCTGAGATGTATGCGTCTTTGTTTCTTCAGTAAAACAAACAAAGATTCTTAACTCATACCGTTGCAGTCTGTCAGTCAGATACACTGAGGTGTTAAGTCTGTGCAAAAAACGTTATTATATAAATACTGTTCAAGACTTAACACCTCACGAACCCGTAGGATTTCATTTTTTTTTCGTCTGTATTTGTTTTTTGACTCTCTGAGCTTTTGACCCATTGACTTCCATTATATGTAAAAAATCATTATAAGTCATTATATTTTAAAGTCATCTTGGGTGCCCAGGGGAGAGCAGATAAACATCATATTGCAATTTTTTGCCTTTAATGGTTGAACTCAGTTAAAGAGTTTTTAGTATAATTTTGCCACAAAAAAAAACCTCTTGTGTAATATGTTTGCTGATTTTTATTGTTTTTGTTATTTTTGTTATATTTTTGTTATAGGTTTCTGTTTTTACCATGAAAATAGCCTAAGATGCTGACATGGCATTAAAAATACACTACTACTATAAAAAATTATCTTAAGGTCTACATGTAGTTGCTAGCTACTTTTAATATCACATTGTTGCATTTAAAAAGCATCCATTTTAAAATCCAATGCTCATAAACAATAATTTTGCTTCAATATACTCCTGCTTATAAATTAGGGATGCACCGATCCGATATTAGGATCAGATATCGGCCCCGATATTGAAAAAATAGCTGGATCGGGGAACGGAAAATTAACAAAGTTAACTTTTTTTAACCTTTGTTTTTCTTTCTTCCTTTTTTTTTCTTCTTACTAACCACGTTAATAATACGAATGATAATAAGCAACTAGTTAATAGTGAGAATTGGTCTTTTATAGTCATTTTACTAGTTAACTGTTGCCATGGTTTAGTGAACACAATAGCGCACACACAGCTCAGTCTGTGTTTGTGTGCCCGCATCGAGTATATTTCTAGACTTCAGCCCATTAATGAAAGAAAATAAAACGGCTGCTTTCAAAAACGCTTCCAAAAATAACATTTTACAAGGAACCTGCAAAATTGTTCTGTTCTTTTAATAGAAAATAATCATAGAAATCTCTAGCTAGAAATAGCTTGTAAACTTCAAATTGTGTTCTTGTAAAAACTTGTGTAAGGCTGTTACACCTTGCTTTGGAAACGCGAGCGCCCTCGATCCCAGAGTCAGTCTGTTAGACTCTATAGTATTTGTGGGTGTGACTTGTAAAGTTTCAAACTTTTGCCATCGTGCCTGAATTCTCCCTGTCTGTTTTACACCCTTATTAATAGACTATATGCAGGACATTTAAAGAGAATTGACATGCGTGACAGATGTGGATCACACATTTGTCATCATCACACTGTGTTCATAGTCATTTGTTTCCGTGCAGACTGGAGGACTATCCAGACTGTGAGCAGATGGACCAGGCTGATGTTATCACCCGTGTGAGTATTTTAAAGCAGCACCAGGACTCTGTCTGTTTTTCTGTACTGAAGCGTCTAATCAGAGCTCTTCAATGATTCGCAGAAGTCTGGAGACGGTGATCTGAATGCTAATAACAAGTGCACAGAGCCAGACAGCAGCCCTCAGTCTGTGACCAGGAGCATTTTCTCAGACAGTGAACAAGAAGGTAATTATTTCTGTTATTTCTCTGGAAATGATAAATTGCACTAGTAAAAAAAACACACACACACACACACACACACATATATATATATATATATATATATATATATATATGGAAAATAAAGGAAGTAAACAGTTAAACTGTTTCCTATCCTAGAATAATACGAAAATTGTTATCTTGATTAAAGAAGTATATATAAACATTATTGAGTTGCATAAGCTTAAGGCAGCATCTGTGTAACTGACCAGTGGAAGAGGGGGAACTGTTTTTGTTATTATTTTTGCAGTATAATTTGGTGTAAATTGTGGTGAAAACACATACATTTCAGATTAAAGCTCATATAAGACTGATGGGATGAGTTTTGAGTCTTTATCTGTGCAGTCAAATGTGATTGCATCCAATATACTGTGCATATTAATTATGTGAATATATAAATATATATACATGCATTTATATATTTAAGAAAATATGTATTAAGTATATTTATATATCATTTCAATTTATATAAATATATACTTGTAAATATTTTCAAAATGTGTACTGTGTGCATGTGTATTTATATTTACAAAATAAATATAGAGGTTTTTTGAAGGTTTATTTTGGATGTGATTAGCAACACTTCTATTTATACATAATTACTAAATGTTAATAGTGCTCTTAAATTTGAAACTACCAACTGACATAGTTCACATGAATGCACACATTTCTGAGAAAATCTAAGTATGGTTAATGTGACCTAGGAAATCCTAGTTACAACTTTCAGTACTTTCGGTTTCAGTAGTATTCGATTTACACCATTTATGTGGCTGTTTGCGTGTTTATTTGTGTGTGGGTATGTATGTGAGGCTCATAGCTCACTGCACTCTTCTGTGCTATCTCTCTCTCTCCGTCCATGCCTGGTCAGCATCATGTCCCATCAATTTCCCACCCATTGACTTCACATGTATGCACCTGCAGAAAGAAGGGAGCGGTAAGTAGCATCTCCACAGCCCTCCCCCAGCTCGTCCATTGCTGCTCTCAAGTTGTCTTTTCTCATTTCGAACCAGAGTTTGGCTCCGCCCCTTCCCTTTTCTCTTCTCCCACGGATAACTTCTAACACTGGCCTATTTTATCTGCTAACCACAGTAAATTACCACAGAGTTACATCGTGAATAGGCACATTTTTTTAGATGTACTTGTAGCTTGCCAGAGGTGATTTCTTCCAGGACAAAGGAATAGTTCACCCAAAAATGAAAATGAAAAGGAATAATATTATTGGAATCAGTATAATTGTATAAAATATCAGGTAACACTTTACAATAGGGAACACTTATTCACTATGACTTTTCACTCAATAAAATTAATAATTTTCTGCGTATTGATAGTTTGCACGGAAGTTGTTTAACATTCGGGATGTAAGATTGGGTCATGTGCCTAATTACTACTAATAAACAGCTAATATTCTAGTAATATGCATGCTAATGAGCAACTAGTAAAGAGACTAAAATAAAGCATTACCAAATCAATTCTTTACATATATACAGTAAGCATAACTATATACACAAACAATATTTTTCCTTTTACATGGGTCAAAGACGAGAAAGGGTTTAACAACAAAAAAAATGTAATACTGTTTTAAACTATTGTTATTTTTCTGCTTTTCAAAAATAAATATCACACAATTATCTGATTTGCTAAAAGTACCCACTAAAATTTGATTTGGTCTAACAGTCTTGTCTGGCATATTTACAAGAAAAATATATTTGACACATTAAAAGATGATTTACTTTTACCCCAAATACTATTAAGTTGTAATTTTACAATTTGCCACTATGCTAGGTTTTACCCATTTATTCGTAAGAATTTTTGTACTCATTTAAAACAATAAAATTTGATATGCTACCTTATTCTTTTATATATTTAATATGTACATTTATTCAATAAATCAGAATAAGCATCTTGTTTTAATTAGTACATAAATAAATTTTATTTAAAAAAAAAAAATAAAAAAAAAACGTTTTGGCGTTGTTAGCCTCGTGGCAGTGTGTCGACACTCAGCGCAGCACATCATTTTGTGAATTTCTTTTGTTACGGACATCTTAATGTCTTTGCCCAATATATATGTGTGTGTGTGTGTGTGTGTTTACATATAAATAATACATATACACAGTATGCGCACACAAGTATGTAAACATAAACTTGTATTTTTAATGTGATTGTTTTGCAGCTCTTTTACAGTTATCATGAATTATATACCCATGAGAGAGAGCCCCAGTATACCCCAGATGCCCATTTTCTAGCATTCAAGTCAGCCAAATGCAGTTCTGACGTCAAATGGACTCTTGTGTGAAAACGCCTTTGGTTTAAGTTGCTGCCCCCCCCCGAGACTAACCCTTCGGCTCCTCACAAGCACCCAGTCGACTGCTGACTCCCACTATTTACCATCTGGCATCAGCTTTCTCCTAATCAACCACCATGTCAGACATCGAGGCAGTGCAAATTCAATCGGCTAAGTTTCCACAGCAGGCCCCAGTCCAGTGCATTCCCTGCCCTCTCGGGTCAATGTGATTTCAGCTCTGAGCATGATTCCTTGCCTCATGCACGATAAACAATGGCTGATGTACAAACAATTTAAAGGGGGAGGGATAGAAAATATCCTAAAATTTTAATTCTGTCATTAATTACTCACCCTCACATCCAACCCCATAAAACCTCTGTTCATTCTCGGAACACTAAAAGAGCGAGTGGTGGCAGAACGTCCATTTTGTGACGCTACAAGACAAAAACAAAAAACAAAAATAACATCATCTACTTAACCATTCTTCACCCCTGAGTGATTTTTGTTCTGATGATGAACGAAGGTCTTACGGGTTAGGAACGACATGGGTGTGAGTAATTTTTTATTTTTTTTTTAACTCTTTTAATTCTTGAGCTCCAGAACGTATGCATTGAACGTTTGCCTGAGCAGGTGAATGTCATTCAGCTGCGCACTCTTACCCAGAAGCATCACCTGCCAAATAACACCGTATTATTTCCACGAAGCGTTCTGAAGAAGGTTTTTATGTGCTGTTTGGCTCGCTCACTGTGTATCAGAGCAGCTCTGATTTTTGCGCACCTGTTGTGGACCTCTAACTCTGTGTGGAAGTGATCGAACTCTTTGAGTTATGCTGATGATATTGGTTTTAATGGCAGTGCATGTGTCTGTGTGTCTTTGTCAGATCCTGTGCCAGTGTTCATGTCATGGCAAGAGGAGACAGAGTCAGGAGAGGCCCAGCTGTCTCCGTTGGCGGGCCGCATGATGCCCTTACCTCTAGAAGATGATACTCAGCCGCTCCTGGCCCGTCGCTTCTTGGACTTTGGCCACAGTCAGCGGTTCTTGCAGCAGGACCAGGATCCTACATCCACCAAAGCTTTGTCTTGTGGGAGGTGAGCAGAGAATTATGCTTATGAATGACTCGCATACACTGACAGCCAAACTAACGCTGGTGTCACGTCTTTCTCAGGCCTCGCCGTGCTTCCCTCTCTTCCAAAGACAGTGTGAAGGGAGACACCGTCTCCCACCAGCTCACCAAGAAACTCCAGAACCTCAAGAAGAAGATCAAGCAGTTTGAGGAACAGTTTGAAAAAGAGAGAAACTACAAGGTTAGAGTCTAGTGCTTTTTATCTTCTGCCTTAATAAAGTGTATTGAAATGTAAAA